>OFHU01000765.1:0-261380 GCA_900245905.1 Lacerta viridis
CAGGCTCTTCTCTTTCTCTTGCTTTGACAAGCACTAGCATGCATTTCCAAGGAGCAGAGCAATAAAAGGGAGGCTCTGGTTTCTAATGCTTTAAACCTTGAAGTGATAATATGTGGTTTTTCATGTTCCTTTTTGAGAAGAGGGCAGTGCATGTTCAGGCTTGAGCTTGTCCTGATAGGAGGAGGAAGATGAAGCAGATGCTTGCCTTCCCCTTTCAGGAAGTCATTGCCGTACGGTAAATGCATTATTCCAACTAGATCATTGCTTTGTTTTGCCTTATTAGAATATAGCAGCTTTCCAAAGCTACACTGCATCAAAAATCTTGACACCCATGTGACTAAGGGTAATGAAAAGAAATTGACATATGCCATTCAAATTTAATTTTCTTACTTTAATCCCCCCTTCCCCACCCCAAGGATGGAGCCTTGAGAGGAAGGCAGCCTCTATTTCAAGTTGCAATGTTTCTTTTCATTTATTGGTTTGAAATACAAAACTCAACTTGAACTTCTTACATAGTTGCATGTGAAGGCTCCATTCCTCTTCTCACATGTGTGAATTGAGTCTCACTTTGAGATAACTGCTCTTTAAAAACAAAAAGGAACCCTAAACAAATGTATTTGTACAAATATGTATATACTGCTAGAGTTTGTATTTTTTAAAAAGCCATGCATTTCATACTTGTGTACAGTAGCAACATCACATTAACGAAACACATTTGCCTTCCAAATGGAACCTTTATGGTGTTGGGGAGAAAGAACTGTCTCAGTCTTGTACATACAAAATTAGACACTTCCCCTTGTTTTGTGTTACTTCATTGTGTATAAATTAGGACTGGAGTAACTGAAACTATACAAGTCGGCAGTTTTTTCTTCAAGGGGGTCATTGTTAGTCACCCATTACTTGTTCTTAAGGAGTGTTTGCACACAAAACAAACCCAGAATTTCTTGATTTTTTTATGGCAGAAGTGTATTTATTTTCAGAATAGCGCATCACTGAGCACCACAAATTTAGCCCATCTACTAAGTATGCTTGAAAAGTTGTATATTTGCAATTGCACTGAGTCTTGTTTAAAATACATCCAACCTGGGGTGAACAACCTTTTCTCCTTTCATGAGGAAGACACATGTTTTGGAAGGGAACAACTTCCTTTTCACCTGTGTGAATTGGTCCAGGACAGAGTTTGCATTTCTGACTTGGACTATTAAGATGAAAAAAGAGCTCAGAGAAGGGTGATATGGTGGAAGCCATTATTTTGATAAGCCTTTTATAGGCCTGATTATTGATATCCTCTATTCAGAAAAGAATAAGCAAACTATTGAGTGTGTGTTATATGCCTGGACAGCAACTCCCAGCTCGTGGTAAACCAATTGTGTGATGGTAGACGGCACATGCAGAACTGGATTTTTGGTGCTGTATCTAGTGTGAGCTATATTCAGTGTAGACCCATTGAAATTAATGAATGACTTAGCACCATTAATTGCAGCGGGACTACACTGAGTAAAACAGATGGCTACAACACTTTGGCATGCAAAATGAAAAACAGCATATTCTGTGCACAGCAGTCACTCAGTACAAAAAGCCAATAAACAGGATAGTAACTGCTGCATGAACAACTTATGTACGGTACTTTGTACAACCGGGAGACTGCACATCCCAAATTGTTAGAGTATGTCTCAAGATATTTTCTGAAGGAAGTGTTCAGATTATCTATTTGAATTGGACCTTTGCATTTTAAGATCACTTTGAAGGTGGAATTATTGGAGGGCAATTTAATTTGTTTGTATCTTTGCCATTCTTTCATAGATGCAATTTGCAAATGCTGTGAGGGAAACTTGACAAGATGAGGGGAGATCTGTAACTGACAACGTAGCCAGGGAGGATTCAGGTGAGAAATGGCAGTGCTGGGGGAGCAAAGGGTTAGCATGAGAAGGAAAGGTTCATAATAATAATATTTTATACCGCCCTTCATTCAAATATCTCAGGCAGTTCACAACATGAAAATACAAAATAAAAACACAAAAGACATAACAAAAACATTCTTTAAAAAATAAGATTTTATCTTCCTGCATTGCAGTCCCCACCCCTAGAACAGTTAACCACCTCTTCCTCCTGATCCAAATCTTTGTCACAGACAGTTGAATACGCCATTTTATATGGGCAAGCCAATCATTATTACCATGACCAGAGCATCTTCATGGCTAGAACTGTACTTTGTGTTTGCACTGTATTGTGGAGTATGCACAACTCTATCAATATTGAGTTTACTTTATCACTACCATAGTTTTCTGCCTACCTACCTACTTTTCTGTGCAGTAGAAGTAGCAAATGTGTGTGCTTAGACCACCCAGAGGAAGCAGGCATACTTAATGCTATTCTTTTACCGCAAGAAGTATTTAGGTCAGCATATTAGGCCACCTTCTTTTTGAATATTCAGAATGCTTAATTAGAGACCTCTTCAGGGCTACCTGCAGCAAACCGTCCAAATGATAAAATGGTGATTCAGCCATTTATAGAAGGGGTTAGTAATAATAATTTTTTAAAAAAACCAACCAGTTTTGTAGCACCTTAAAGGCTAACAAATTTGTTATGGCATACAAGCTTTCATGGACCCGAGTCTGTTTCATATGCATGAAATATTATCAAGCAGTATCTGGAGAAAACTTGCTCTAGGAATGGCATATGTTTTGCAGCATTGTATGTCCCCAGTAAGCAACATGACATCTTAATTGGTCTTTAATTCCTGATAATTTAAACTAATTAAATTAAATGGTAATACAAGGATAAGTGCATGCTATGAACAGGGAAAATATATATATAGGAATATATAGGAAACTGCTTCAGTATGAAAATAAATTAGAAAAAATGAAGTGATGTTACCACTATCTAATGCATTTCTGATGTTCCAAATAAACTGCACATTACTTTTCTTCCTTTTCAAAGCCCATTAAAGAAAGACAGTACATTTAAGAGTAACCTGGTCCTTTGGCTGCAAACCTTTGCACTTTTCTGGGATTGACCTCCCCTTGAATGCCATGGGGCTTTATAGACAGAGCCCCCTTCTGCACCATACCTTTAAGCATCATCATCATGTCACTTTGAACCATCATGATGTACCCCATTAAGACTCATGGAAAAACTAGGTTTTTTAAGGGTGCTCAAAAGTTGTAAAGAAATCACTGTTCTCACAGACCTCATTCCCAGAGTAGTTTAGCTTTCAGTCCCTCTTCCAGGGAGCTCCGGCAGTTGTAACCCTGGGAGAAAATCGAGTCTCATAACAACTCTCAGCACCCTTAACAAACTGCAGGTCACAGAATTATTTGGGGGAAGCCATGACTGTTAAGTGGCATAATACATGAAGAGTGTAGATGGGTGATAACCAGGACTGAGCTGCTAAGTCAGTTGTCCAATCTTTCTAGCCTCATAGGAGCCTCTTAAAAAGCAGAGTCTGAAATGACCATGGCACCATTCACAGAAAGTG
The DNA here is from genome assembly GCA_900245905.1 of Lacerta viridis. Taxonomy (NCBI): domain Eukaryota; kingdom Metazoa; phylum Chordata; class Lepidosauria; order Squamata; family Lacertidae; genus Lacerta; species Lacerta viridis. The sequence goes on from OFHU01000765.1 coordinate 3,479, forward strand.
TTAGAGATAAAGAACGAGCTCTCTTCATTTGGAGACAAAGATATCAGCAGCATTATTGAAAGGACAAAGCTGTTCCTTCCCTCAGAATTTAAGATTCCATCTTCTGTTAACAGAATGACTTGGGTTTCGTATCTTACTCTTCTCTTTCTAGGCTTTTAAATTCAAGTGCCAAGTGGTTTTCAGACACAGGTCAGCTTGGCAGCCCGATGTCTGTTCTAAATGAGGAGGTTACTCACAGATTTGGGTTCAAAATCTTGGTACACCCCAGCAAGTTTTTAATTTCATTTCCTGAAGAGCAGCAACCTTTACCCAGTGTCAAAATCACAGTGTTGGTTGCTAACAAGTTGACATCTATCTGTGGGGGAATCTACGTTATTCTTTGTTTAGAAAAATGTCAGTAATTCCTCTTGGCGGCTGTCTGCACGTACATGAAAGTGGTAGATCACAGATATTTTTGTAACAGAAAATATGCATACTTAGAGGTAGGGTTACTGTCATCTGAGGACATCTCTCATGCAAGAGGAAATGCTGACAGACCTAGAACACTGACTTGTATATGCATGTAGACAACGTTCATGGAATTTTAAACGAGAGCACAAATTAGATGATGTACCCAAGTTTGAACATCACTTGACTGCATTGAAGAGTGTCGTATTTCAGGTGATGTTCGGTGATGGTTCTAACTTGGAATTAACATTTGTGGCAGCTCAGTCATACATGCAAGCAATCACTTGATGTTCCCACTGAGGTTAGTAGCTCCCCTCCTGCCATCCCCTGACTGCCATCCTTAGCAAATTAAAATAAAATAAAATAAATACTCTGCTCTTATCGATGATTAATTTGTTTGCAACTCATTTCCTTCAAGTTAATCATTTGCAAATAGTACTAAGGCTTAGTAATGAGGACCAAAACCACCTGTTTTCTAAGACAGCAGACGTGTTCTACTTTAAAAGTGCATCTTGTTCCTGAAAAATAGAGGGGTGGGAGTGTTCTTTCTGTTCATAATACAATTTCAGAGTAAACAAGCCCCTGTGAGTGTTACTTTGTTCATAATCGTTTTAAAGCAAGATAGTTTAATATTTTGAAACAACAGTAGGTGGTGCTAGAAAACACAATTCATATCCTCTAGCAAAAACAAATGAAAGGGAAGACGATGCCATATCTGTGTGGATCTCTCAGTTCATTACAGGTGTTGAACATATCCCCCCCCCCCCCAGAAATGATTATATTATTTATCTACTTGGAGTGCTGATAATTTCATTATGTCCAATCTTCCATTTGTATGTATGTGTATTATGACAAAAATATAGAAAATAATGGCTTGACTAAATCATATTCTGTAGATATTTCTGTATAAATGATGGCGCCCCCACACATGGATATACATTATGTATATATTGGACTTTGAAATAATAAATGCCACAAACAAATGTGCGGCTGCTTCTGTTTAGTACTTCTGACAGCAACATGTCTGGGAAAATACTTAATTTTTACTCTCTGTACATACCCTACAATTTGTGGATTTTAAAAAAGACATTTGAACAATTGGTTCTTGTTAACTTATACACCTTCATCCTGCAAAGGAGGCATTAATGTACATATATATATACCCTCATTGCAATGCATACTCACTTCCTATTGACTAAATTAATGGATCTGATGAGGCTGGGGATATACACATTTTCTTTAGGTGTATGCATGGTGGATGAGGATGATTTGTAAGCTGTCCTTCACCATAAGGCCTAGTGTGGCATACAACCATTAAAACAGTTTACAAAGCTGTTTTAATCACAGAAAGGTGGGTCCTATAAATACATGCATTTCAGTTCAGTGTTAGAAACATATGAAAGCTAGGAGCTAAATGACACCTTAAACCTAAGTTATGGGTGCAACAACATAATGTCTAGGGATGCTTTTTAATTAAGAATACAAAGCTGAAAATGAAGAAATATCAAAAGTATTTCTGAAGTATTATATACATTTTTCACATTGTCTAGTAGTCCTTCCCCTATCCACCCCCCTAATATTCTTAAGAGGGTCTCTTCTCCAGTCTTCAGAGGGTAGCTGGAAGTGGGGAGGCAGAAAAAGGTTGTCCTTTCCTTCCTCTCTGCAGTTTTAATCTGAAATCTTAGGCACAGGACTGTGCCCAGAGCTTAGAAACTGTTTGTGCTAATAAGATTCTCTGTCGCAAAATGTGCCTAGAACAATGGGAGTTTTGAACACATTTCAGGTGTCAAAAGCCCAGGGTAAGGTGTTCAGCATTCACTGGAATTTATATAATGAAGATGGCAGACACACCTTTAAGGGGATGGAGGTGAGGGCAGAACAGTGAACAATATTGGGAACAGTAGCGCAGTTCCAATTTCCACTTGATAGTGTGAAACCTAAAAAACTTGCCTAAAAAAAGGGTTCTATGATCCTAGCTGAAAGCTATAATTTACACTTCCCGGCATACCTTTTTAATAGTGTCCTGTTTATTGCCCCATTTTCCCCAAATCTAAAAGAATCGGGCCTGCTGATTCTTTTAGATTTGTCAGCAGCCTTCGATATGGTCGACCACGATCTTTTAGACCACCGCCTTGCCGACGTGGGGATTCAGGGCACAGTCCGACAATGGCTGCGCTCCTTTATCTCAGGTCGGGGACAGAGAGTGGCGCTAGGGAGGGAGTTGTCGCCGCGACACTCCTTGGTGTGTGGAGTTCCGCAGGGCACAATCCTTTCCCCGATGCTTTTTAATATCTTTATGCGCCCTCTTGCCCAGATTGTCCGGAGTTTCGGGCTGGGCTGTCATCAATATGCTGATGACACCCAGCTTTATCTGTTGATGGACGGCCGCCCTGACTCGGTCCCGGACACACTGGCCAGGTGCTTGGAGGCTGTGGCTGCATGGATGCGTGGGAGCCGGTTGAAGTTAAACCCTTCGAAGACAGAGGTCCTCTGGCTGGGTCGGGACGACATGGGGTTGGGAGGCCAACTCCCATCTCTTGCGGGGGCCCAACTAGTGCCAGCGCCTTCTGTCAAGAGTTTGGGCGTAACCTTTGATGCCTCTCTTTCTATGGAGGCACAGGTTGCAACCACAGCAAAGGTGGCATTTTTCCATCTCCGCCGTATTAAGCAGTTGGCCCCCTACCTCTCTCGCCCTGATCTGGCCACAGTGATCCATGCGACGGTCACCTCCAGACTTGATTATTGTAACTCGCTCTACGCGGGGCTGCCCCTAAAGCTGACCCAGAAACTCCAGCGGGTGCAGAATGCCGCGGCGAGGCTCCTTACCGGGTCTTTGCCGCGGGACCACATTCATCCAGTGCTTTACCAGCTGCACTGGCTCCCGGTGGAGTACAGGGTCAGGTTTAAGGTGCTGGTTTTGACCTTTAAAGCCCTATGCGGCTTAGGACCCTCGTATTTAAGGGACCGCCTCTCCTGGTATGTCCCATGTAGGACCTTAAGGTCCTCAAATAATAATCTTTTGGAGGTCCCGAGCAACAAAGACGTTAGGTTGGCCTCAACTAGGGCCAGGGCCTTCTCAATATTGGCCCCGACTTGGTGGAACAGCTATCACAAGAGACCAGGGCCCTGCGGGATTTGGCATCTTTCCGCAGGGCCTGCAAGACGGAGCTGTTCCACCTGGCCTTTGGGTTGGTTTCTGTTTAATATTTATGCTTCATCTTTTATTGGTGGGTTATTTTGAAATTGAGACCTGCAGTTTTAATTGAATTTTTAAATTTGTATTTTAATCTGTTATTTTAATTGTCTCACCCAAACAAAACTGCCAAAGAACTATAAATTCCCTGCCTCTGCCCAAAAAATAAACCAAGGTTTGAAACAACGAACTAATAGATTTGTTGCTGTGGTGGATCCTCCTTCATAGAAATGTTTTAAAAGAGAGGTTCCTGCATTGCAGGGAGCTGGACAACATGAGCCTCAGGGTCCCTTCCGTCTCAGCGATTCCTCCAACTCTTCAACCAGGCCTGTGTCTGATTAATATTCCACAGCCTTTTAAATGTGTCTGTGGGAAAGTGCAACTTATTGCTTTTGTTTTAAAACCTGTGTTTTTATCTTTCATTCTATTCTGTGCACCACCGTGAGATCTTGTGATGAAAGACGGTATATGAATTTAATACACACATAGATACAATTTCAAGGGGTCTTTGCATAAGATGAAGGGACACCCGCAGACCACCTGATTCGGCCCTACAACACAGAGGCAGGGTGGAATAGTGGTTAAAGTCCTGCAGCGGGACCGGGGAGGGGCCAGGGTTCAAATCCCCACTGGGCTGTGGAGCTCTCACTGATCTTGGAAGCCAGTCACTACCTCTCAGCCTACCTCACAGGGTTGTTGAGAGGATACAATGGGGGGGGGGTGCGCGCGCCGCCTTAAGAAAAGGTGGGTTGGAAATACCACAGTAAACAAACATTAATAAAGATGCCAGTACATTTCCGAGCACAATTCAAAGTGTTGGCGCTGACGGTTAAAGCCCTGAACGGCCTCGGTCCAGTATACCTGAAGGAGCGTCTCCACCCCCATCGTTCTGCCCGGACACTGAGGTCCAGCTCCGAGGGCCTTCTGGCAGTTCCCTCACTGCAAGAAGTGAGGTTACAGGGAACCAGGCAGAGGGCCTTCTTGGTAGTGGCACCTGCCCTGTGGAACGCCCTCCCACCAGGGGTCAGAGAGAACAACAACTATCTGAAGGCAGCCCTGTTTAGGGAAGCTTTTAATGTTTGATGGATTATTGTATTTTAATATTTTGTTGGAAGCCGCCCAGAGTGGCTGGGGAAGCCCAGCCAGATGGGCAGGGGTATAAATATATTATTATTATTATTATTATTATTATTATTATTATTATTATTATTATTATTATTATTATACTTTGATGGGGGTGGAGAGGGTCTAAGTGCTCCCTGCCACCTCTGCCGCTCTCTCTCTCTCTCTCTTTCTCTCCCCTTCCTTCTTTCCTTCCTTCCTTCCTTCCTTCCTTCCTTCCTTCCTCTTGCCTCCCAGAGCAAGAGGTTATGAAAATGAGCAGCCAGGCTCTGGGGACTCTAATTATCTGCTAAGTGTGAAAGCCAGAGTGATTAATTAAGAGATAATAAAAAGAAAAAGGAGGCTAGAGAGGGAATAACAGCTGCTTTGATGATAAAACCTGAAGTAAGCCAAGCAATTAGGGGAATCTTTATGAAGAGTTAGCTATAATCCCCCCCCCCCCCCGTAACTATTGCCAAAGGAAAAACCAAGTTTGGGGCGGGGAGGGGGAGAGGAGAGGAGAGCAGCATGGGAGGGATGAGGAAGAAGAAGCTGTAGGCGTGTTTGCGTGTGCAAGCGTCACAGTCGCTCCTGAAAGCTTCCACAAAAAAGCCAGCGAGGCTCAACCCCACCAACGACCCTGCGAGGTCGGCTAGGCAGAGATTTAGTGACTGGCCCAGTGAGCTTCATGGTCAGCTGGAGGTTCAAACCCTGGTTTGATGCTCTTATCTGCAGAACAGCCCTGCAAGGCAGGTTAGGGGCAGAGGCAGTGACTGGCCTGCAATGTCTCCCACTGAGATTCCAGGTCCTGGCCCAACACTCTAATCACTACACCACACAGCCTCTCACTTTGGGCTTCTTCACATCCAAATGCCTGGCTTTTCCTTCCTGCAGCAGAAAATTAAGCCGATTCCCAGCCCCTCTCTAATGATTTACTATTATTATTATTATGATTATTATTATTATTATTATTATAAACACAAATTGGCCTGTATGAGAAAACATGTCCTAGATTGTCTGAGTAATCCAACCCTATTCTCTCTGACAGGAAGGCCTGGAGTCCCAGGTGTGCCTAAACCAAATTCCTAAGTCTGACACAAGGAGTTTCAACAGGATGCATATTTACGCTTGTGTTGCCAGGATCAACGCTTCATTCCTTTTATCTTCCACGGTTGGGTGGGAGGATCAAATTTGGTTTATCATTTAATTGATTTACGTAGAGCCTTTCCAAAGAGCCCAATTAACCAGGGAGGATCGTGATTTATTTATTTTCTGAATCAATACAAGGCAAGATGCAATTGAACATGTGTGCTCAGGGATGGAGAATTCGTGACCCGGGAGGGCAGGGCAGGGGAGAGCAAATCCCATAATTTCCTCCCCCCCCAAGGACCTGCCTCCCTTCACAGCCATAGCATACCCTGAAAGCCCAGTTAATGCATGTAGCACCCTCCACCCCGGCAAAGAATCTGGGGGGTGGGGGGGTGGAGAGTCCTTGCAGTGTGGTGCAGTGGTTAGAGTGTTGGACTCAGGCCTGGGAGCATCCAGGATTCGAATCCCCCACTCAGCCATGAAGTTCTCACGGGGTGACACTGGTACAGTCACTACTGCCTCTCAGCCAAACCTACCCCACAAGGCTGTTGTGATGATTCCATGGCGAGGAGGGAGAGTCACCTTGAGCTCACAACATGAGAAGAAGAGTCTGCTGGATCAGGCCAAAGGGGGGGCCCACCACCTAGTCTCTGGCCTCCTGTTCTCACAGTGGCCAAGCAGATGCCTCAATGGGAAACCGACCAAAGCAGGATTCGAACACAAGAGCCCTCTCCCCGCCTGTGGTTTCCAGCAACTGGCAATCAGAAGCACAGCTGCCTCTTCCCTATGGAGGCAGAGTGCAGCCGCTGTGGCTACTGGCCCTCGACAGCCCTGTGCTCCTCCAGGAATTTGTCCAATTCCCTTTCGAAGCCACGCAGGTTGGTGGCCATCACTGCCTCCTGTGGGAGGGGGTTCCACAGTTTAACCATGTGCTGCATGAAGAAGGGATTTCTTTTATGTGTCCTGAAACTTCCAACATTCAGTTTCAATGGATGTCCATGAGTTCTATTGCTATGAGAGTTGGCAGCAATCACTCGGAGGAAAAGCCAGCATATTACAAATGCAATAACATGATGATGATGATGATGATATAGAATCATCATAGGATTCTGGAGCTGGAAAGGAACACAACTCAAGCATGGCAGAGGCTTCATTTTTATTTAATACAAATATTATGAATAATTATTATAATTATTTATTCATGATTTGTGATTTATTATTATGTATTATTAACCACCGTAATAAGAGATGCACAATGTGGGTCAGGGCTCGGATTTCGAGAGCTCCCTCTGCAGAAGTTCTCTCTTCCACTACAGGCACCCCCCCCCTCACCCCAGGGTGCAAGGGAAAGACCCACAGAGATGCTCTCTCAGGCAGCTCAGGAGGGGGGGGTGAAATTGCCTGGGCTTACGGGGCAGGGAGCATATGGTCGCTCTGTGGCCAGAAGGCCCACAGTTAAAGCCCTTAATCCCGAGCAGCCTGGCAGGCCCTGCTGGCAGCTTCAACCCCAATTTCCTTAAGTGGCTTTTAAAGGAGGGTTTAGGGATGGGGATGAGGAGGCAGCTCAAGTCCCCCGGGGAGGAGACGCCTCCTCGCAGGGGGAGAAGGCCGGCTGGGATTGGCAGAGCCCCGCTGATACTGCCCGGACCATTTCTCCCGCTCCGTCATGGGGTGGCTGGTGACTGGAATGAACCCCCAGACAGGACACAGCCTGACAAAGAACAGCACCCTCTTCTCTCTCACTTACATAATCACATAAGCAAGGATTTCAGGATTCCCAAAGAAGAAGTTATGCTCCATCAGAGACCGACTCCCAGAAGACCCTTGCACCCCAACCCCCACAGGAGACCAACCAGGAGCCTCTGGGAACAGCCCCTTCCCAGAGACTGGGGTTCCAAGGTAGACTGCCTCTGGACATAGAAGCTCTGCTTAGCTATCAAAGCTAATGGGCCTCCCCTCTTGCCTGAATCCAAAAGCCTGTCTAAGCCACTGGCTGGTGCCCAATGTTGGGGGGTCAGCAAATCACATCAGCTCATTACACTCGCACAGAAGATGGAGTTCCTTGGTTAACCGCTCTGGGCATTGCCAGGAGGAGAGAAGTACGGAAAAGCCTTTAATAAATGAAAGGCAAGAGAATTTGCAACTGGGGTTGGGTTTGACTGCGGCTGATGGAGTTGTAGTGCAAAGAAGGGCGCCAGGTGGGCAAAATCCACTCAGTCATGACTCTTCAACCTGCCCAGACTTCTCATCCAAACACACCCGTCCAAGCTTTCCTGAGCAGACTCCCTCAGAAGGCGGTGGGGGGGGGGAAGAAGAAGAGTCTGCTGGATCAGGCCAATGTGGACCCATCTAGCCCAGCTTCCTGTTCTCACAGTGGCCGGCCAGATGCCAGAAAGGGAAACTTGCAAGCTGGATCCGAGCCCAAGAGCAACTCTCCCCTCCTACTGTACTCAGAAGCATTGCTGCTTCCAGCTGTGAAGCCAGATCCATCACCTCTCCTCCTCCATGAATTTGCCTAATCCTCTTTTAACACATCCAAGCTGGAGGCCATCCCTGCCTCCTGTGGGAGGGAGTTCCACAGTTTAATTCTGCGCTGCATAAAGAAGGGCTTCCTTTCATCTGTCCTAAATCTCCCAGCATTCAGACTGAATGGATTCCAGCATTAGGAGACAGCAGGAAAAGCTTTTCTCTGCCGTTTTCACTGGGCCATGCATTGTTTTCTAAACTTCTTTCATGTCGCTTCTTACATGCCTGTCCTCTAAACTAAAAAGTCACTGGGGAGTTCCTCCGTCCGCTTGATGACTTTGCCCTTAAACTTTTCAAGCTCTACAATATCCTTTCTCAGTTGTATTGACAAGATGCTCCTTGGGGTCCTCTCCGACACTGCGATTCCAAGGCATATCCAGCTACTTAGAGTAGACCCACTGAAATGAATAGACCCAAGCTGGCCTTCAACTTGAGCCTGGCAGGGGGAGATGATGCTTTTATTTAGGCTTGTGATCGCACTCAATTCCCCCCCCCCCGGTTATCCTACAAACACGTCCTGCTCTTTGCCGCCTCCCCCCCCCACTGTTTGCAAGGCACCCCCAAAGGAATGCAAGGAGGCTCCCTTTCCTCACCCCCCTGGGCAAGACCCCTCCCCAGCCCCCTCCATCCCACAAGGCTGCCTCTTCCTGTAGCCCCAGCTCACCCCTGGATGCTGGCTGCCACGGGTGGCTGAGCTCTGACAATGGCTCCACTCAGCCTGGCGCTGAGATGGAGGGGAAAAGGAATTTGCTGGGCTGGAGCCCCGGGATGGCCATCAACACACCACTGGATGGGCAGGGGGGGACACCACCCAGGCTTCCATTTTGGAGAGGGTCAGAGCAGTCCCAGCACACTCCACTGTCGAGGCACCACAGTAGTATAGCCTTTGCCAAGTCTTCTGCCTGCAAAACGCCCCCCCCCCGTGGCCTACCTTGCAGGGGTATGGCAAGGGCAAATCTAGAACCCAGAGCTTTCTCAGTACAGACTATCTGGCCCTTGGCACTTAGCCCAGTCCCAGGCCACACACCCTCCCTAAGGACACAGGCCCTTTCCCACATGCCCTTCACATTCTTGAACTGCAATCACGCCCAGAATCGTAGAGTTGGAAGGGGCACCCAGAGTCATCTAGTCCAACCCCCCTGCGATGCAGCCATCACAGCTGAAACCTGCTGCTTGCCTGGCTGGCTTGTAGGAACCTCTGGTGGATTCTCACTTTGTTGTGCAAAGGCAAGAACCAGCCCCGTGGCTCCACTCACTTTAGCCTCTGCTAAATCCCACCCCCACCCCCGCTGGGATATGGCCCCCAAAATTTTCATGGCCGCACAGAGAATTCCTCCAGTGATCGGGCAGGAGGTGCTCCAATCATCACACAAGCCCCTGAACCTAGGACCCGCCTGGCACAAGGAGTGCTTTGGTGCCCCCCATCTGGTAATCTGCTCGTTTATTGCAATCTTTTTCATTGGTTGCATTTATATCCCACCTTTTTCTCCAGGGTGGCGGGGGTGGTTTCCCCCCTCCCCACAACAACCCTGCGAAGTAGGCGAGGCTGAGAAGCAATGCTTGGCCCGAGGCTTGCGAAGTCTCAGCGGGGGCGTTCCGCCCTTGGACAGCTTGCCAGACGAGAGGCACAGTGACTCACAAGGCAGCCAGCGCCCCTAGGGGCCACACACGTCACTCACCCGGCCTCGGGGACCTGTTGACACAGCTGGATTAATCAGAGGTAAAGGCTGCAGGATCCGGGTGCCTTCGAGAGGAATCCGCTCACCTGGCCACCACCCACCAGCCCCTCTGGGTCTCAGGTGTCCCACTTTGGAGCCCAGCGTGGGTGGGGGAGAGGAGAAACTAGAGTCCCTGCAACCACCCAGGGACTCTAGTTTTGCAGGTAGGGTGGGCGGATCTGGACATTCGAGGGTCTTGTCTCAACACTCTTAAGTTCTGGACATTATTTGGGAGCGCTAAAGCATTTCCCCCGTGAAAATGCACCAGTGCCTCATTGCAAATTTATCCTAGTCCACGATTATTGTATTATTATTATTATTATTATTATTATTATTATTATTATCATCATCATCATCATCATCATCACCATCATTTAATCAGCCGCCCTCCCGCCCCCCCAAATAAATGTAACTATGCCTAACATGCACATTGTTTGCAAAGCCATTTTCCCCAATGCAGAATCGTGGAATTGTAGAGTTGGAAGAGACTCTCCCCCCCCCCCGGTCACCTAGCCCACCCCCCTGCAGAGACGGAAAGGGGTACAGCAACACATGGATTCAGAGCAGAGGCACCCCAGAGCTTCCGGCCTCCAGGACCAACAGAGGAGGGGCGGGGCTAGGACCGGAACCAGCTCGGCACTCTGCACTTAACTCAGAGGCGCTCTTGCCCACTTCAGCTTCTGCTGGTAAACTCCGGTGAGGCTGCATTGCCGGTGGTGGGTCTGGACGACCTTTGGGGTCCCTTCCAGTTTGACCATTCAAGGATTCCACACATTCTAGGAAGTTCCTGCACACTTCCCGCCTTCCCCCCCCCCCCCGCTAAAGGAGAGCCTCTCCCACCCACCCCAAAGTCTGGGCTTCCCCCTCCAATGCAGGCCTGCCCAAATGCCGTGGAGACGAGTGCGGGGAGAGTCGGGGGGGGGGGGGAAGAGCCATCCTCCGCAGGATCCGTTTTGACAGAAGGAGAGCGAGAGGAGAGTGTGAGGGCTGATTGACAGACAGCCATGGCAGCCGGAGATGGGTGGAAAGGGAAATTCGGGAGACAAGCCGAGACGGGCGGCTGGGGAGGCTGCCTGCCTGCCCTTTCCTCTCCCGTCAGCAGGCAGAGGGGAGGCAGCGCCAACCTTGGGCTCCTCTCCAGAGGTCGGGAGAGGAGGAAACGCACCGAAAACGCTCCCTTCAATCTCGAAGCCCTTCCCTTCACACGAAGCGAGGCAGTGAAAAGAGGCAATGGCACTCTGCACAAGCTCAGGGGCACCACCCACCCTCATGTCAGTAATTGCGGAGCAGAGTGCCAGCTCTGGAAAGGGAGCCCAGGAACAGGTGGGCTGGTGCAGGCAGGGTTAACTGCAATGTTGCCTACACTGACTGGCAGCCACAGCTCTCCAGGGTTGCCAGCAGGGGGCATTCCCAGTCCCTCCTGAAGATGCCAGTGGCGACTGAAGCTGGGACCGTGTGCCACTGAGTGACTGGCCTTCCTTCTAAAAGGATGCAAGCTTCTTTTATATATAAATTTTATATATGTTGATTTCTATTAGTTTACCAAATTTTAACAAACTGACCCAAACTATTTAAATTTAATACAATTTAAAAATAATAATTAGCTTTCCCGCTCCTGTTGCAAACATATGTCCATTGCTTCCTGATGTTGCCACTTCATTCTTCATCTTTAATCAAATTCTCATCCTTCTATTAATTTTAATCTGTTTTTTAAAAAGGATGCAAGTTTCAAGTCCTCATGATCGTGAAGAAAGAAAGAACGAACTTTGGCAGGTCCCTGTGTTCCTAAGCTAATCTCAAGGAAGGCTTGAGCCGTGTGCTGCAGTAGTCGTCAGAGCATCAGACTAGGGCCCAGGAGAGATGAGCCTTCGGACGCCCCTACTCAGCCATGAAGCTCCCTGGGAGTTGCTGCCTCTCGGCCTACCTCACAGGGTTGTTGTTGTTGTGGGGATTAAACGAGAACCATGAATGACACCTCTTAACCACCAGGGAGAAAAAGCTGGGCTATCACTGCGATAAATAAATAAGCCAGCATGACCAGTGGTCGGGGCGATGATGGGGCTAGTGGGGAGGGCACCCCACCTCTGTCCAGGACCCTAAAGCAGGCGCAGCAAAAATGACACCCTCCAGAGGCTGTGGGGCTGTTCCTTCAGCCAGCCCTAGCCAGCAGGGACAATGGTTAGAGACAGCAATGGGGTTCCAGCAACATACAAAATACAGCCGCAGGTGTCTGCATTCCCACACAATCCCCTGGTCTCTAGGGAGCTGAGCTCCTCCCTCTCCCCACTGGAGGAGGGTTTTAATCGGACTCCCCCAGCTCCGGATTTAGGGCGGTGCAGGTGGTCCCCACCCCACTGGGTGCATAATAATAATAATAATAATAATAATAATAATAATAATACCTGTTTTCTATGGATACCTACTGAGAAGATGCATAAAAAGCAACTGTACCAATTATCGTGTAAATAAGAAATAGTTGGGGAGGAAGAGAAGAGCTCAAAACTGAGTCCCAAGTCCTTCGCTGCTCCGCCAGCGTTCTGCACGATGCCAGTTCCCCCCCCCCCCGCCTCCATCTGTTCCCTCTGAGCGAACCCGGCAGGTAAGTGGCACACGGTCTGCGTGGGCAGCCCAGGCTGGCAGTTTCCACACAGCACTAATCAATTTGCAGTCAGACTGCTATTATCTCCCGAGTGCCACTCACAATATTTACGCCGCTTCGTACAGGGGGGGTGGGCAGGAAAACCTCAGAGCGGCTGCGGGGGGCGGGGGGCGGGCAGGGAGAGAGGCTTCCTTGCTACGAGGCCAGGAGACATCAGAACATGAGAAGAGCCAGCCGGATCAGGCCAAAGGGGGCCCGCCTACTCCACCCTCCTGTCCTCACAGGGGCCCAATGCCCCAAAGAACTTGGGGATGCAGATAGACTGCCTCTGGAGCTGGAGGTTCCATAAGGACAACAGAAGATCCTGGCTGCTGGGTCAGGCCAAAGGGGGCCCATCTAGTCTAGTCTCCTGTCCTCACAGTGGCCGACCACAGATGCCTCTTTAGGGAAACCTGCAAGCAGGATCCGAGCACGAGACCAACCCTCTCCCCTCCTGTAGCTTCCAGCAACTGGGATTCAGATGCATTGCTTCCTCTTCGCTATGGAGGCAGAGCAGAGCCAATGTGGCTAGCAGGGGGCATCAAAAGCCGTGTTCTCCTTGAATTTCTCCAATCCTCTGGTTGGGAATTCTGAGAAGCACCTAAATCTGCCCAAAGGTTGTGTGTATGTGTTTTACAATCAAGTATTAATTAAATTTTACGGAATAAATGAATGAAATGATATATAGACCCATGCCCACCCCCCGAGCCAATTCTCCGCAGTTATTGCAAGCGGGATAGCTCAGTCGGTGGAGCACAAGACTCTTAAACCCAGGAATGTGGGGTTGAGCCCCACTTTGAGTGAAAGATTCCTGCTTTGCAGCGGGGTGGGCTAGATGACCCTCATGGTCCCTTCCAACTCTAGAATTCTGTGATTCCGCAATCACCACAGCTTGGTCGCCTGGAAACTATTTCAATTCGTTGCAGGTGACCAGAGAAGAAACAGACGCTTCCATACGCTATGGAGAAAGAGCATGATATCAAAACCCACCTTCTCATCTCCGTCCAAGACCCTCCACCATGTTAATCCTGGAAAGTGCTTGCCTCTATAGCAGGGTTGCCAACATTTTTTCTGCCCTTGCTCCTCTGCAGTTAACACCCTAACTTTGCTTTGCCAAGGAGATAAAGGGATGTTGGGGGAGGAGGTGGAAACTTCTGCCTCCTAAATTTCAGAGCTCCTGGCTGCTGTGAAAAGGCCGAGGAGCAGAGCGCCAAAAGTTGGCAACTCCGCTATCTAGCAGAAGAGCTGACCCCATCTGATGTTCCCTGATTGCAACATGAGATAGCATTGGGGGTGTTTACTGAACCCCTGTAAAAAGAGAGAGGGAGAGTTTTGCTCTATTTTCAGTGGTCTCCCTCCTCTCCACACACACACACACACACACAATTATCTTTAATCTTTTCCGTTTTAAATTTCCCCCATCCTTCCCCCTGAAAAAAGAGAGGAGAAAATGAAAAATAATCCATGCGGACAGAGAGAGAGGGAAAAAAAGGCCTCAGAAAATGAATGAATATTTCAATTTGTGACACACCATTGTGGGGAGAAGCCCTGCAGGAGATTGAAAGAGGGTGGGGTGGGGGGACGGCAGGGAGGGGGAAGAAGAATGACTTTCATTTAGATAAAATACAGAAAATTATTTAGCGAGAAATGAAGAGTGATGAGGCTCATCCAGCCTTGCCACACAAGTGGGCACACAGCCGCCCCCTGCCTCCTCCTCCTCCTCCTTTCTCAGCCCCCCCCCCCCGTAAACACTCTCTCATTCCTCAGGATAATTTCAATACATGCACAGCTCCTTTGATATCCTAAAGAGGCGGCTGGGGTGGAACCTGGGACCTTCTGCAGGCGGTGCAGGTGCACTAACCACTGAGCTCCCACCCTCCCACATAGGGAGCTGCCTTCTCCTGAAGTCGGGGGCCTTGGCCTGCCTGCACTGACTGGCAGCCACGGCCCCTCAGGGTTTCAGGCAAGAACCCCCCCCCCCCGAGATGCGGTTGCAGATTGAGCCTGATACCTTCTGCATGCAGTGCAGGTGCCATGGGCCTTCCCTGGTGATCAGGAGGAAAGGACTGCCCTTCTGCATGCCAAGCAGGTGATCGGCCGCAGAGTTACACCCCAGCCCTGCATCACACCCACAGATACCTCCCCCCCCCATCCTTCCCTCCTGCAATGGCCCAGCAGCCCCTTTCTAACGCCTGGCACAACCGCCAGTGTTCCCCAGTTCAAATGCCTTCTTAACTCGATGTTGAAGGCCACGATTGCTCTGTTCTCCCTGCGATGTTGGAGGCAGGACACCTCTCAATTATAAGTGGGGCGAGTTCTACTTTTGCACTCAGGTCCTTCTTGCAGGTTTCTGTTTGGGGCAACTGGTTGGCCACTGTGGGAACAGGAGGCTGAGCTAGAGGAGTCCCCTTTGGCCTGATCCAGAGAGTTTTAAATACCGGTGTGTGTGTGTGTGTGTGTGTGTGTGTGTGTGTGCTTTAAGCTCATAATATAGACCAGAGTTCTTCCAACTTTGTGTCCCCAGACATCATTGGACTACAACTCCCATGACCCACAACAACTGAACTAACGCAGGATGGTGGGAACTGTAGTCCCACAGCATCCAGGGAGACAAGAACTCCCGCCTGGATTATATCTGGCGTAAACCATGGCTACTTCCGCATGGTCAAGAGTGGATCATGCCCTGTGCCTAAATGAGGACCAGGATTCATCAGCATCGCTGGGGCCAACCACCCCAAGGAAGCAATAAAAGAAGAATTACACACAAAATGACATCAATCCCTCTGGAACCTCCCCAATTAACACAATTTCTTCTACATGCCTTTATTTCAGAGCAATTTCTCCCCAGTTGGTCTCCACCCCCCTCTTTTAAATAGAAAGTTCTCTTTCCTGTGCTGTTCAGCCCCAGAGAATAACTCAGAAAAACCACCCAAGGGAGAGAGAAGCAGAAATCCATTTTGGCTCTCTGCCAGAGCATCTACAGCTTTGAGAGGTTCCCCTCTCTCCCTGCATTGCAGAGGGTTGAACTAGATGGCCCTCGGGGGTCCCTTACAACTGTAAGGTTCTACCGATTCCCACCCCTGCCCCCTCCTGCATTTGAAAAGCCCAATTTCTCTCCTTTTTTCCTCCAGGCTATGCAAAGAGGCTGCTTCTCCCCCTCCCCCTTCTTTTTAATTATAAGGAATGTGGTCACACAGGGGAGGAGCTTAACAACTCAGCTCCCCCCCCCATGCAAAAAATGAGTGGGATCTCAGCCAATAAAGGGCCCAGAGATTTCTACACACACACAAAATAATTCAGTCTCTCCCTCCCCAAAACACACACACAGAGCTGTCTTCCAAAGAGGGGAGATTTTTTTTGGGTGGGGGGGAGATTAGCATTTTAAAGAGAAACACAGTTTGGGGACCCCCCCCCCAGAGGACACCTTTTTTTTCTTTTAGCTAGGGGCTTGAAATATTGCAATAATTGGGCTGCCTCCAATGCTAGCCATGCTCATGAATAGACCTGCCAGGTTGTATTCCAACTCAGAGAATTGTGGAGTTGGAAGGGACCCCTAAGGGTCTTCTAGTCCAACCCCCTGCAATGCAGGAATCCTGGGTGGATGATCATCCAGCCTCTTTAAAAAACCTCCAATGAAGGAGAGTCCACCGCCATCCCTGGGAGTCCCTTTCACAGCCAAACAGCTCGGTTCTGCTCAAGAGTAGACCCACTGAGATCAGTGGACCCAAGTTAGTAATTTGTGTATTCCAATTCAATGGGCTTTACTTGGGAGTAAGACTAGCATTGAACCCCATCCAATGAAATTGAAGGAAATGGCTGTATTAGGTCCATTAATTCCAATGGGTCTACTCAGAGTAAGAGGATATCAGACCATAAAGAGAGCCTGCTGGGTCAGGGCAATGGCCTATCCAGCCTAGCCTCTAGTCCTTGGAGTGGCCAAACAGATGCAGGCAGAATCTGAACTCAAGACTCCTTTCCACTGCTGCGCATTCAGGACCACTGCTGCCTCCAGTTGTTTAGGCAAACAATAGCCACTGTGGCAAGCAGTAGCCCCAGATGGCTTCCTCCGCCTCCATTCATTCATCCAGTCCTCTTTCAAAGCCATCCCAGCTGATGCCCATCACTGCCTCCTGCAGCAGGGAGTTTCCACAGCTGAACCATGCACCATGTGATCCTCTCAAAGATGGCGTCCGGAGACCAGAGAGAGTCCTCATTATCCTAATATCCCTCCCAAAAACAAAAATCTGCACCAGGCCAAAAGCCACCTTGCCCACAATCCTGCCAGCCTTTGTGGCATCCCAGGGTAGACTGCCACTGAAAGGGGAGGCTCTATTAGCGTGTTTCAGTGGCACAAGGAACCTTCATCTTCCTCCACTCCACAGCAGAAGTGGCACAAGGCAGACATCCCTTGCCCCACTCAGCTCTCTTCTGCTGGCATTCTGCAAGCCAAGCAAGCACCTTCCCTCTTTCTCTTCCAAGGTTTCACCCACCAATGTCCACCTACAGGAGTTCAAGCACAACAGACTCCAGAACAGGGACCCAGAGCTTTTGTACACACAGCACATAGAGGGCTTGGTTGCGGCTGAGAGGACCACACAGGTATAAACACACACACACACACACACACACAAAATAGAGAGAGAGGCAGTGTGGTGTAGTGGTTAGAGCATCAGACTAGGGCCCGAGACACAACAGGGTTTGAATCAGGAATAACAGCTCAGCTGGTAGAGCAAGAGACTCTTAATCTCAGGGTTCTGGGTTCCAGCCCCATGTTGGGTGAAAGATTCCTGCACTGCAGGGGGTTGGTCTAGATGATCCTCGTGGTCCCTTCCATCTCTACAATTCTAAGACATCCTCCCACTTGGCCCTGAGGTTCACTGAGTGCAACTTGGGGCCCAGTCACTATCCTTCTCAGCCTGACCTACCTTGCAAGGTTGTTGTTGTTGTTGTTGTTGTTGTTGTTGTTGTTGTTGTTGTGAGGGTTAAATGAGGTGGGGGGGGGGAGAACCAGGCATGCTCCACCTTCAGTTCCTCAGAGAACAAAAGGAGGGGTATCAATGCAACAGATGAGGCGGGTAAAGGTGTGGGGAACCTGCGCCCCCCCAAATGCTGCTGAACTATAACTCCCCCCCCTTCCACCCCCAGGAGTTGTATGGAGTGCCAAAGCTCCCCCCCCCAAGCCCTTGGCAACCGCATCCCCCCAGGCAGGGGGCGGGGAGGCGCTCAGGAAACCAGCTCAGCCCCCCACCCCGAATCTGCAGAGGCGAGGGAGAAAGAAGACGACAGAGGTACGGCCATCACCGCTGATTCAAGTGCCCACCAGCGCCCCCCTCCGCAATCCGACCCCCAAACCGGCACCAGGCGCTCTCACCAACCCCCTCTCTCATTTTCTCTCTTCTCCAACCCCCCACCCGCCCCCCAAGTTTGGGTCACGACCAGTTTCATCCTCGTTTGCAACGAGCCACAGTCCATCCCACACCAACAGCGCCCCCCAGGCCCAAATCTTTTCCGGCGTGCGCCTTGGAAAGAATTCTCCCCCTCAGGCTAGATTGGGAGGCGGGGGCGGGGGGGGAAAGCTTGGGTGCATGGGAAATCCCCCCAATCCAACCTATTCCCCCTCCCCCTCTCCTCTCCCCCCTCCTCCCCCCCCACTTAACATCTCCTCCCCCTTACATGTTTTTAACTTTCCTGCAGGCTCCAAAAACGAAAAGGGGGGAGGAAAAAACATTTCCCTCCTCCCACTGGGATCCCTCAAACATCTCCCCCCCCCCACGCGCGCGCCCTGATCGAGTCACTTTCACTTTTTCCATCTCTCCCTCTGCCACCACCCGCCCCCCGCGCAAATGAAACCCTTTTAAACCCTTTCGGCCTTAACTTTTTCCCCACATCAGCCAAAAAACCCCAGAGTTTGGCTTCCAAACCAAACCAAATGTGGGGCGGGTGTTAGATGGAAGAAGGGAGATGGGCTTTGTTTTGGGGGGTGGGTGGATGGGGAGGGCTGCTGGCTTGTCTCCCTTTCCGGGTGGAGGTTACTCGCGAGTCAGTATCTCCTCCTCCACCACCACCCCGCAGTCACGCAGAGTTCAAGGCTCCTTCCTCGCGAGTAACGCGATCTTTCTAAGGCTGCAGATTGCTTGGGAGCGAACCCCACAAAGCAGGAGGCGAAGAGAATCGGAAGAAAACGTGGCTGGATCCGCCGCCTTCCTCGGCCACGGTGTACGAGCCTAGAGGACCGATCCACCGCTCTGATCCCGATCCTACTTTTTTGGGGGAGTGGGGGGCTTTATACAGCTAACTTCTCCCTCGCGCAGGGCTGCAAACAGGCCGGTCCTCTTTCCCCCGGATCCTTTAAACGCTCTTTTAGCTCCCGCCCCGGCCGCAAAATCGGGCCCCCCCCGTTTTTAAAATACCTCTCCGCCCAAAAAACCATCAGCTTCAGCGGAGTTTCCCCTCCTGTTTACACCCGTTGCAAATCCGAAGCGGGGCCAGGAGCGACTCTCATTCCTTCCGCCCGTCCCCCCCCACCAAACTCCCCTCCTCGGAAGCAAGGAAGCTCATCCCCCCATTTCAACCCGACTGCACCCCCTTTCCACGATTAGCATTGCAAATCCAGACACCCCCCCCCAAAAAAAACAACCCGTGGGAACGACTCTCTCCTTTCTGGGGGTGTCCTGGGATCAGCTCCACACTTTTCCTAAAGCTCTCCCCAGCTCCAAGTTTTTTTTCTCCAGGAAGGGAGCGGAAAATCTCGCCTCTCCCCAGCGCCCAATGAACGAAACAACCCAGTCTCGGTTCTGCGTTTCTCAGCGCTGCCGTCGAGGCGCAAAACAAGCGAGAGAAAAGTCTCTCTCCGCTCCGAATTCGGCTCCGGATTTACCTTGGGCGAAAGCGGCGTCGGCTCCCGTGAAGACCCACAGCACGGCCAGGACCAGCATCGCTCCCGGAGGGCCGGCCGGGGTCCGTCGCTAGCTCGGGGCTCCGTCGTCCGCCCAGCAGCACCGCCGCCACCAGCAAGTCCGGCGGGGGACCCGCTCCGCTCCGGCTCCGGCGCCTCTCCTTGTAGCACAAAAGGCGGAGGGAGGCGGAGGAAGGAGGAGAGAGGGAGGGAGGGAGACAGAAAGGGAGGGAGGGAGGGGAAGAAGGAGCGCGCCGGGAACCACTTTGGGATGGAGGGAGGAGGAGGAGGAGAGAGGGAAGCAGGCAGCGCCGGGGGAAGGGAGAGAGGCGCTCCGGATTGGCCTCCGGGGGGAGGAGCAGGCGGAGGAGGCGAGGCTCAACCCGCTTCTCCAGCCAACTTGGGCAAAGTTCTGGCACGTGTGGACGCGGCTCGGGAGGGGAGGCCCACCCCCGTCGGGGCTCCGATCCGGATTTACTCCCGTGTAAAGTCTCCTCAGGCGGAGGCCTTACAGATGGGGCTGTTGGGGACGGCGGCGTTCTCCAACCCTGTGCCCTCCAGATGTGAGAATGACACAAGTGGTTGGATGGCAAAGGCAAGAACGTCAGGAGCTGAGGGATGATGCATTCAGCCTCTGGGGTGGTCAACTTGGGCTGGCAGCCGCTGGCCTGGGCTTCAGGTGGCGCTGGTGGTGCACCTTTCTTCTAAAGAAATAAAGCAACATTCTAGTCCTCATGGGGCTGGTTTGAACAGGAGCCTAGGAAGCTGCCTTCCTGGGTGGGAGGAAATCCTATGGATCTCAATGGCAGCTACTCCCGAGTAAGCCTGAATGTTCGCCAGCAGGGAGTGTGGGGCATGTCCAATTCTCTGTGCACAAAGCGCTCCCTGTGCAGATCAGCTGAGGATCAGTCTGATGACTGGCAGGAAGGAATCCTAGCAAAGCAGGAAAACCAGGCCTACATTTCAAGGGTCAAGGTTTGCCTTCCGCGCCCATTTGGATCCAGAATTGGTTTATGGAGGACAATCTTACTTGGCTACGAGGGATCGCCAAAGAAGAACTTGAGAGCAAATACCTTCTTGATGTTTGTTTATTACATGACTACTCCACCTTTTTTCTCCAAGCAGCTCAAGGTGGCCTACAGACTCCGCCCCCTTATCCTCTCAACAGCCCTGTGAGGTAGGTGAGACTGACCTAAAGTCACCACAGGGAGCTTCATGGCCATTTGGACCTGGGTCTATCCCAGATCTTAGCTCAACACCCTAACCACTACACTGCACTGTCTTGCTTGGAGCGGGTGGCAACCAGACATAGGGGTCCAAGTCCAGGTTCCTAGGCCCATTTACTTGAGAGTAAAGCTCCTTGATGTGACTTGATCAGAAGGTTTGTGAGCTTTTTTTGGGGGGGGGGAGAAACCATGGTTACATTCCTGAGTTTCCTGGGAAGTAAGTTGTCTCCCCCCCTACACACTTAAAAGATGCCCAGGATCTGGATCTCGAGCCCTGTGTCACTTTCAGACAGGAGTTCCCCGGATCATTTGGGGACGGGTGTCCAGGCGCCATCTGGGTTGCCGAAATCTGTCTGAGAAGTTTAGTGATGATGGGCGTCTCTTGACGACTCTCCAGGCGTCTCTGAATCACCTCCAGAGGCCAAAGGAGGCAGAGAATTAAGACATTCAGCACAGACAAAGGTTTCCTCCAGCCACCTCAGCTGAAGGCAATTCAAAGTTTATTTCCTTCCTTGCAAAGGCAGTTTTCTCTCTCTCTCTCTCTCTCTCTCTCTCTCTCTCAATCTCTCTCACCTCCCAGGGGGGTTTCGGCACAGCCTTTCCGGTACTTGGCTGCGTGGTTTTTACCTCAAAGGGGCGTCCCTGGTTCTGGGACCAGATGCCCTCTGAACCGTGCAGCTCTTGGAGGCCCACTTTCCTCGTTTGCAACTGGAGAGTGACGCATGGAGAGAGCATCATTGAGCCTGTGCAGAGTATCTCACATCTGGGAGAGGAAAGGGCCAGATTTTAAGGCCCACCCCTTCTCTCCTTGCAGGGTTGAAGGCATCTTACCACAGGAAACAGCAGAGAGAGAGAGAGCCTGTGCCCACCTCCTTACCTGGGAAATCTCATCCAAAGGTGGGTATCTCTGAAGGAGCATCTCCACCCACCCCCATCACCCAGCTTGGACACTGAGGTCCTCCTTCGAGGGTCTTCTACTGGGTCCCTCCCTGCAAGAAGTGAAGTTACAGGGAACCAGGCAGGGGGTCTTCTTGGCAGCCAGATGTCGAGGAGATAAAGAGTTACAAGAATTTTAAAAGACACCCGAAAGGAGCCCCGTTCAGGGAAGTTCTTAGTATGTGGTGTTGTATTGTGTTTTTAGTATTTTTTGTCGGGACTGGGGAGCTGCCTCCAAGTCAGGCCTTGTGTTGAAAGACACCCGCCCCCTTGCACACACATGTTGTGGTGTTCAGTACGACAAGCTACCACAAATCTGAGCCATGCCAACGAGGCCCTGATGTTGGCAGAGGGCCAGTATGCCAGTCAGCACTGTTCCCACAGGGAATCTGCCCACTAGTGGAGGACCCCCCCCCCACAAAAAACCACTAGATTCCTGCATCTGCCCTCCCATGTGCTGCTGGGCTGGGCCTTCCCCGAGTTTCCGTTTGGACAGACCCACCCCAAAGTTCTGCCCACCACACGCCTAGCTGGTTGGTTGGCATATAATTCATGCCCCGCCTTTTCTCCAAGGAGCTCAAGGTGCCAGGCAAGGTTCCCCCCCCCCATTTGATCCCCATAACACCCCCCACCCCAAAGTCAGGCTGAGAGGCTGTGACCTGCCCAAGCTTCATTCATGGTGAGTGAGGATTTGAACCCCGGACTCCTGGGTCCTAGCCCGGCGCTCTAACCACTAGGCAACAGTGCGCCACGTTCCTCTGGGCTCCCACCCGCTACTCTCCGCAAACCCGCCCCCCCCAGAGGAAACATCAAAGGGACGTCTTCTCTGAAGCGGCTGACCCTCTCTTGCCCCGTCTCGCCGCCTCGTCTCGCTTCCCCGGTTATTGGCTGGCGGGTGGCGGGGAGAATTCTGGATTTCTCCTCTAGTCTGCTTTGCCCCAGGCGTTGGTCTCCATGGCAACGCGGCTGCATTCCCCCCCCCCCCATCCCCAGGAAGGGTGCTTGGAAGAGGCAGGGATGGTGGAGTAGAGCGGCGATTAATACTCCTCCTGTGACCTGCCCCCTAAGCCACCCTGGACGGGGCAGAAACTTTGACCTTCCCTTTGGAAAGCGCAGGGGGTCTCTGGAAGCTCACTGCTGCTCTCTGGTGGCCAGCGAGGGGCATGGCGGCCTCTGGCGGAAAGCAGCACCCAAGGCCCGCTTCGCTCGCGTCCGCACGCCCCACCCCGAGAGCGCGCGGATCCCCTCCCTCCTCCCCCCCCGAAGGATCCTGGGAAGTGTAGTTTGTCAGGGATGCTGGGGGTCTCGGCTCTGGGAGGGGTGGACTAGAGTTCCTGGGATTCTTTGGAGGGACCCAGAGAGCCGTTGTGGCTCCTCCTCCGTGAATTTGCCTAATCCTCTGTTTCAGCCACCCAGGTTAGTGGCCATCGCTGCCTCCAGTGGGAGGGAGTTCCACAGTTTAACCCTGTGCTGCGTGAAAAAGGGCTTTCTTTTATCCATCTTGAATCTGCCAACATGCAGCTTCGATGGATGTCCACCAGTTCAAGTGTTAGGAGAGAGGAAGGAAAACTTTTCTCTATCCACTTTCTCCATGCCAGGCACAAGTCTATAAACTCTTATCATGTCTCCTCTTAAACACTTGCCTCTTCTCCAAACCAAAAAGTCCCAAGTTTTGCTATCTTTCCTCATAGGGGAAGGATTCCAGTCCTTTGATCATTTGGGCCGCCCTTTTCACACACTGCGTTGAAAGCCCTTGGCTCCCCTTTTGTGTGTGTGTGTGTGTGTGTGTCTCTGTGTGTGTATACACAAATGTCACATCACGGAGCTTTACACACACATATATGATATGTAATATCCAGACTCATTCAAAGAACTTTCCTTTCATAAACATATAACTGAGAACATACCTACAATCTCATGCTTATTCACTTTGTTCCTGCAGAGGATTCTCCCTGTTAACATTTAGGGATCTTCCTCTGTCTGCTTCACTTCAGGCAGATCACCCTGACAGGCACTCAGGATCCTGAAGAAACCTCTCTCACTCAGCCATTCTCCCTCATGCACACAGAGAGAAGAGCAGAGAAGGCAGTTAAAAAAACAACAGTTGCTGGAATAACAGTCACAACGGAATGGAATGCCTCTCTCATGTGACTCACAGTCAGCTAATCACATGAGAGAGCTATGGCCAAAGGAAAAACCCCATGTCAAAAAATACACAGCAAATCCCATTACCCTTAACATCCCCTCTGGAAGGATCTTGAGAAGTGTAGTTTTTCGGGATGCTGGGAACAACAGCTCTGCAAGGGATAAACTCCTGGGATTCTTTAAAAGTCTGAAATCCTGGAGAGCCTCTGCCAGCCAGGGATGGCCAGAATCGCTAGATGGCACCTTCCTGCATTTCTGTTTAAAGCAGCCTTTTCTTACACACCATGAGGACTGGAATCTTACTTTCGCATAAAGGGAAGGGCTACAGCTTGGCGGTCAGAGCATCTGCTTGGCATGCAGAAGGTTGCAGGTTTGATCCCAGGCAACATCTCCAAGTAGGACTGGGAGAGACCCTTGAGCCCCAAATCCTGAAGAGCTACTGCCGGGCAGTGCTGACAGTATTGAGCTAAGTGGGACCAGTGACTTAGGATATTTTTAAGGCCCTTTCTTATGATCCTCTTGGCTTTTGTAGTGCAGGTGGAAGGCAAGAAAAGGAGATTGTTCGGCCATAGCCCTTGTGTTCTCCCACTGCCCAGCACATGTAATTAACTTTTTAATTCATTGGTAAATCAATTAACAGCCAAGTAGGGGGGCTGCCTTCTCACCAGAAATGAGCTTTCGCTTTCAGGCTAAATCACAGAAGATGGAGCCAGCTTGTTTTCTGCTGCTCCAGGGAGTAGGAGCCAAGCAAGTGGATTCAAAATGCAAGGAAGTTGATTCCAACTAAACACCTGGCTGGGATTCTGTAGCTGTGATTGCTGCATTGCAGAGGGCTGGACTAGATGACACTTGGGGATCCCTTCCAATTCTGCAATTTTGGGATTCTATGAAATAAACCACACTTTTAAAAGCGTGACAAAGGAAAAAGGCCTGTGTTCTAGTCGGTAGCCCTCGATATAGTTTAGAAAGGAACACATTTGGCACTCATGAGACCTCACACCCCCTTTCAATGAGAAATTGGCTTCTCGCACAGGCAGCCTGGCAAAGGAGCTGTCCCAAAAAGCAGCATCAACTCCTCAACCTGTTTTGTTGGTTTCCTCCTTGAGCAAAGCTGCTCCAGAATGCCATCCTTGCATTCCCCTCACTTTGCGGTGGGGAACGTGGACCTCCTAGGCTCCCTCGCCTTTCCTGTCTCGCCTCCTTCACACGGATCTCGGACCAGCAGAGGGTTATTTTTAGAGAATTAGCTGTGTCAGTTGAACTAAGTTAACAGGTGAGGCAGGAATAATTTGCTCCAGGGAAGGATGGGGGTGGGAGGGAGAGATGTCGGAAAGGTTCGCTCTACAGAAGATGAGCCAGCAGATGAGGGCCTGTTCACACGGCCACATGGGAGACAGGTGGGCAGCAATCACGTTTGTGGTAGGCTGACCATCTCACAGGACCACGTTCGGAGGCAGTTGCTTGGAATGACTGGAGGGGAGAGGCCTCTTACATGCTGGCTCCCAAACAGAGGCTTCTGGTTGGCCACTGTAAGAACCGGGCACTGAACTAGATGGACCCCCTTTGGCCTGTTCCAGCAGCCGGGCTCTATTTATAGGGCCTCCAGGCCCAGAGGCAGTCTACCTTAGAGGCATTGGACCACTGTGAGGACAGGAGGCTGGACTAGACAGGCAGTTGGGAAGATTCAGCAGTCCCACCTTGTGTACTTCTAGAACCTCCCAGAACAGGGACAGTGATGGGCACTTTGCCCACCTGTAGAGGAATCGTGTGGTGTTTCTGAGAGCTGCCACAGTTTAAGAGCACATCATTGCCTCATAAGAGGAACCTGCTGGGTCCGACCAGAAACCCATTTAATGGAGCATCCAGTTCTCACAGTGGCCAACCAGATGCTGGAATCTAGACCCAAGTGCAGCAGCACTCCTGCATTCTTTGGCTTCTAGAAAGTGGTATTTGAGAAGCATTGCTGCCTCTGACCATGAAGGCAGTGCAAAGCCATCCTGGCTAGTAGCCATTGATAACCGTCTCCTCCATGAATGTGTCAAATCCCCTTTTAAAGCTACCCAGGTCACTGGCCACTGCAGCTTCCAGTGGCAGGGAGTTCCACAGTTTAACTATGCTTCCATCTGTCCTGAATCTTCCAGCCACCTCAGTAGAGGGCTTAGGTGTTTTAAGCCCCAATTCTACACCATATTCGTGCTCCAGTTCAGAGTCGACAACCGAGTCACCCTGAGGTCATCTGTCCGCGCTTCCCCCCAGTGTCCTTGTGTGAGCTGCCCTTTGGCTTTTGCCCCCTGGCCGTTTCAAAGAAGCCTCCCCCTCCCCGGCAGCCTCCAGGTCCAGCTGTCATGGAGCAGTGAGGTAAGAAACGAGCAAGACTAATGAATGCAGTAACAGCCACTTAAAATAAAGTATGTTTTATTAAAAGCAATAATGGCTGCTCGTGTCGGGGACGTGGCATGCGGCTTGCCGCTGGACCGAGAATGACAAATCGACAGTCCCCAGACCACTCTGCCCTTCGGAGATATCTGCTGTGGACGGGAATTTGGCAGGCTTCCACCCCACGACTGAATATAAGATCATAAGAAGGACCCGCTGAATCAGGCAGTGTCTCATGTAGCCCAGCCTCCTGTTCTCACAGTGGCCAACCATAGGGGAAGCCCCCGAGCAGGACCCGAGTGCAAGAGGAACTCTCCCCTTCTGGGATTTCGAGCAACTGATTGATGGATCGAGTTTTCTTACATGCTGCTTTTGCGCAACGAGCTGCGCCCAAAGTGGCTTGCGGCAAACATTCAAAACACTGAAATGCGGAGCATTGGAAATGCAAAATATTCAAAATACAGAGCAGGTCTGTAAATTCAGAAATGACAAAAAGCAACGATTTGGTGAACACAGAATAAATTCAATATAACAAAATAATCTAGCTTAATTACATAAATACAAAGCAGAACAAGAGCTAACCATTTTCTGGCCTTGGTCTTGCTGCGCTGCAAGGAGCTTGGCCTAAATAAAGCACAGAGATGACAGTCAGCTTGCTGCCCTCATCCTTACTCCAGAGGAGACTGGCGGCAGCAGGAGGGCAGTGATGGTCAGCCTCTTCTCCAGCCTCCTGGAAGTCCAGCTGGTGGTGCGTGTCTTATTGCACTAGTATTGAGGAGCATGGCTGCCTTTGAATTTGTCCAATGCTCTTTTAAAGCCATCCAAGTTGGTTACCATCCCTGCCTCCTGTGGCAGTGAGTTCCATAGATTAACCCTCTTCTGCCTGTCCTGAATTTTCCAACACTGCCTTGCTTTGATGGTGTAGTACAGTTCAGAGATGGTGTGGGCACATACATGCACACACAACCCTCCTGTGTTGGCGTGGGCATCTGAGCAAATCGTGGGAAGCTGCCTTCTATCAGCTCATCCTTCTAGCTCAGTGTTGCCAACATTTCAGGGATTCAGGCAGGGAGCCTCTCCCAGCCCAGCCTGGAGATGGATTGAACCGGGGATCTTCTGCATAACATGCCAGGTGCTTGGCCACTGAGCTTGGCCCCATCCGCGGAATTTTTTGGGGAAATGGAGGCGTTTACTCCTTCCATCTTTTATATAAAGGCCCCAAGCTGGGTAGCATTAAAAGAGGACTGGGAAGATTCCTGGAGGTCAAAGGCCGACAGTGGCTGCCATGAGAGCCAACACCTAGGAGCCGAGAGGTCTTCACCCCCTCAATAAAATATTTGAGGAGGCTGCCCCCCAGTTGATGGGCATTGTCATTCAAATGGTGTGCATTGTTGTTGTTGTTGTTTAGTCATGTCCGACTCTTTGTGACTCCATGGACCAGAGCACGCCAGGCACTCCTGTCTCCCACTGCCTCCCGCATGTTGGTAGTTTCGAGAACACTGTCCAACCATCTCATCCTCTGTCGTCCCCTTCTCCTTGTGCCCTCCATCTTTCCCAACATCAGGGTCTTTTCCAGGGAGTCTTCTCTTCTCATGAGGTGGCCAAAGTACTGGAGCCTCAACTTCAGGATCTGTCCTTCCAGTGAGCACTCAGGGCTGATTTCTTTAAGGATGGATAAGTTTGATCTTTTTGCAGTCCATGGGACTCTCAAGAGTCTCCTCCAGCACCATAATTCAAAAGCATCAATTCTTCAGCGATCAGTCTTCTTTGTGGTCCAGCTCTCACTTCCATACATTACTACTGAGGGCAGTACTACTGAGGGCAGAGGGCAGTAGCGACACGCATTTCTCTAACCAATGGCACACACTGCCATTCCATGGGCTAAGATAGAAACCGTGTGTGTGTGTGTGTGTGTAGAGCCCTCCAGAAGGCAACTCTGAATCGCGTTGCCAGTCAGGTGGCATTCTGAAGAGGGTCTCTTTTGGGAAGGCTGGCGAATCAAATTAACCGGCTCGCCAGGCACAATTACGGGGAAGCCCGCGGTGTGAAATGCGCCAAAATTAAAACCCGCCGTGCAGGGAGCCAGGAGCTTGCCACTTGCGCAGAGCTGACTGCATCAGGTGGCGGAGGAAACCGGGGGGGGGGGGAAGAGAGGGGGAGAAGTGGGTTCATCGGCAGTGCCAAGGAGGCCCTCTGGCCCCCGCTCCCATAATTCTCTCTCTCACCACTTGCCGGCACTGGGCCTCGTGTGGGACTGGCAGCCTGGCCATGTGCAGTGTGGCTCTGTCGCTTCCTCACAATAAAACACATACAGAGCCATAAGATTGCAGGGCCGGAAGGGGATCCGAGGGTCATCTAGTCCAACCCCCTGCAATGAAGGAATCACCTTGGGACACGGGCAAGAAAAGCAGGAATGCGGGTGCCAGGAAGGATAGAAATAGGTCAAAAGAGAGCGCATTCGAATTTATTGTGCGTTCAATTATTTATCGGGCTCCACCCCACTGAACAGCACCGCCTCCGCATAAACGCCGTTGTGCAATGTTTTAGGACCTTGGACAGCTCTGGGGCTTTAAGGACACCCACCCACGTACATTGAGGTGGCCACAATGTGAATGTAGCGTTTGCTACCCTCTCAACTTATCAGGCCGGTGAGGGCCCGTCCCAGTCGCTGGAAGCCGCAGGAGAGGAGAGCGCTCTTGTGCTCAGGTTCTCGGGCTTCCCTTCGGGGCCCGTGGGTGGCTACTGGCAGAGCAGGATGCTGTTCCGATGGAACCTCTAGTTCCAGAGGCAGTCTATCTCGATTCCTGGCTTCTTAGGGTCATTTGGCCACGGTGAGGACAAGAGGCTGGGATCGATGCTTCTTCCCCTTTGGCCTGACCCAGCAGCCAGACTCGCCACAGGGAGATCTACTGCGCTAGCAGAGCCTCCATGCCCAGCGGCAGTCTACCACTGGAGAGCTGCTGTTGCGCTCAGGTCCTGCTCGGGGACTTCCTTTTGGCGCACCTGGTTGGCCACCGGGAGAACAGGAGGCTGCAGTACATGGCTCCTGATCCAGCAGGTGCTTCTTACAAACCAGAAGCCGAAAATCCAGTCTGCTGGGCTCTCTTCTCGCCGCCTGCCTGCCTGCCTTCCCTCCCCGCCCTTCCTCGAGCGCCTCGGGCACAACAGGCTCCCCCCGCCGCGCGCCGAGCCGGATGAAAGCCCATCTGTGACAATCATCATAACAATCATGACGATATTTATACGGAGCCTAATGTCTCCGAGCATCCTCGAGGAAGCCATGCCGAGGCAGGCGCGGCGCCCGCGGCTCATTACGAGCAGCGCTTCGCCGCTCCGGGCGCCCGAGAAGAGGAGGCGAGCGAGCGAGCGAGCGAAGGAAGGAAGGCGCTCATTACAGCTCTTCTCCTTTCCTCGCCAAGCGGAGCGGGGAGTGGGGGGGGGGAGGGAGAGCTCTTATCCCACCCCTCCCCACACCGCACTTGGCAGCCGGGGCCTCTGTTGCCCCGAGGGGACAGGATCGTAGAATGGTAGAGTTGGAAGGGACCCCCAAGGGGCATGTAGTCCAACCCCCTCCTGCAACGCGGGAATCGCAGCTATCCTGGAGGAGGAGGTGGAGGAAGAGGAGGAGTGGCAGGTTTTGTGCCCCGGTGGAGAAAAAGCGCGGAGGGATCTGGCCCACGGGCTCGATTCACCAGCAGGAATCACCTACGCAAGCTTCGTGGGGTCAGTGGCGTCCCAGGCGCTGGTCGACCGGGGCTTTTCACAGCCTTCCGGCTCCCTGAACAAGGGGAAACAGGGTTCAGCAGGAAGTGGGATTTTCTATCCAAATAACGGATGGGAAACATCAGGCCCCAAAGCGGGTGCAACAAACGCGAAACTCTCTCTGTCTGGTGCCCGGGATGCTCTCCAAGCCACCGTCCCCTTTAGCCACAGCGCTTACCCCCAGGCCACGCCCCTCTCTCAGACCACACCCCCATCTTTAGGTCACGCCCACATCCCCAGGTCACGTCCCTTACCGCTCTTGCTCCGCCCCTTTCCTTGAGTATTTTTACCTGTCCTTGAATGCAGACTAAATGCATCTTGCCCACTTGGCTGGAGGATAGAGGGGTGGGTGTGTAAATTAACATATGTTGCCCCACCCACTTTGCTTCTGGCCCTGCCCACCAGTGGCATGCGCCCCCCTCCCACTGACTTGGCCATCAAGCCTGTCAGTGCCAGGCAGTTTCTGGCGCTTCTATTCAAACTAGTCCTGTATTCTGAATGGTGAGGACTAGAACCTTGTTTTGGTTTTGGCTGAAGGACCATAGAACCGAGAGAACAGGATGCTGCACTATGATCGGTCATTGGCTGGATCCAGTAGCCTGGCTCTTCTCGTGTTCTTATGGAGCCTCCAGGTGCAGAGGCAGTCTATCTTGATTCCCAGGTTCTATGGGGCTCTTTGGCCCCAGAGGAGGCTGGAGGAGACGGGCCCCCTTTGGCCTGATCCGGGCTCCTCTTAATGTTTAAGAAGCGTCACTGCCGTCACAAACACATGTTGGGGTTCCCTCCCCCCTTTTCCCCCGGGGACGTTAAGGCAAGCAGGGAACAAAATGAAAGCCTTCTGACGTGGAGCAACAGGGAGCAAGGAAATAATTTGCAGGCTTCTCCGATGGCTTTGGGGACTGTGGCGCAGGAAGCGGGGCCTCCCCGACAAATAATTGGCAGGGCTGGAGGCCTCGGGCTTCGTGCCCACCCCTTTCGCGCTCTCTTCTTCGCAGGCAATTACCGGCTCTCCCTCCTCGGCGCCCGTTCGCCGTTCCTGCCGGGGTGACCTCTATTCTCTGGCAATTAACGGCTCGCCAAGAGGGAGGCTGCCAGGTAGAGCTCTTCCCGGCGGAGGGAGAGACTCATTAGGAGAGCGGCAGGTAATTGGAGCAGATGGAAGGAGGGGAAAATGAGGCTGGGGGCGCCCCAAGGCTGGGAGAGAGGGAACGGAGATGGGGGGAGCATTGGAAAGCACGCCTCGGGCGGAAGCCCCCTAACCCAAAATGCAAGCCCCGAACACACACAAACAGGGACGCAGGAAGCTGCTTTAGGAAGAGCCAGGCAGGCTGCTGGTCCATCAGGCCCAGTGTTCCCTACTCTGACTGGCAGCTGCACCCCAGGTTGTAAGGGCAAGAGACTCGCCCACCTGGAGATGCTGAGGGGGCTTGAGCCAGGGGGCTTCTGCAGATGCTCACTCACCGACCTGCATCCCCACCCCCCTTAAATTTATAGGAAGATTCCAGTCCTCATGGTTCAAAACTGAGGAGCTATTCTAAGATAGGGGGCTTGGTACATCTGGCTTCATATTGTCCACATTGATTGGCAGCGGTGTCCAGGTTCTAAGGGCAGGAGCTGTAAAAGAGCTGTGAGTCAGCCAGGAGGGATTTGAACTCGCAGCCAGGAGCCCACCTCTTCTCTCTGAACCCCCAACTGAATTGCCTTTTCTCCATCCACT
The DNA here is from genome assembly GCA_900245905.1 of Lacerta viridis. Classification (NCBI taxonomy): domain Eukaryota; kingdom Metazoa; phylum Chordata; class Lepidosauria; order Squamata; family Lacertidae; genus Lacerta; species Lacerta viridis. The sequence goes on from OFHU01000765.1 coordinate 35,248, forward strand.
TCCCCCAAATGGGATCCAAACCTTCCTGCAATGACAGCAGGCCTTCCTGGGCTGACTCTCCTTCTCTCCCCTTCTCATTTGGTATTGGGGAGGGGGGAGAGGAAAGGGGGGTCCTCATTGGAAGACCGAGCCCATTGCTGCAAGCAAGTGCCACTAGAGGCTCATCCTGAAACTGCCACCCCCATAAAAGGATATTTTTGAAACATGCATTTCCATAACCATTTGCTAGAGGCAAACATCTCTCTTTCTGCCGCAGGGACAGCCTGGCCATCCAGGGAGAGGGATCTGGACCCCCCTCAGGCAGAACTGATGGAAGTCTCAGGAAGATCCTCTGCCCACTATGAGATTCCCACCCCTCCCCCTCTAATGAAGGAATTGGCACCCCAGGAGGGTGTGGAGATTGAGGGCTGTACCTGGAGAAAGAAGAGGGAGGAATTTCTCTTGGGGTTCCAAGGAGAATCCAAGCCATGAACCTTATAGGAGGAACTAGCCAAGATGAGAACTAGGCTGGTATGGTTTGGCCGCTTTGGCTAGCAAGCGGCACCTGTGATGTCAATACAAGTGTGAGATTTTTATGCCAGTGGAGGGAGGCAGACCAACGCGCTCTCTCTCCCACTGCTGGAAGGAAATGGAACTGACTTTTCCCTTCCAGGAGAATAGGAGAGTGCGGTCCATTTCCAAACTCATGGACCAGCCTCCATCCCCAGTCGACTGTAGTAAACCAGGTCGAGAGGCCAAACAGCACACTCAGAAATTGTCGCCGTTGACCCAGGAAAATCAGTCCTATTTTTAAAATCTATGGTGTAAAACAATTCCTATTTAGCCTTCTAGGGAGATCGGGGAGGCAGTACTCTAAAATAATAATAATAATAATAATAATAATAATAATAATAATAATAATAATAACTACTACTACGCTGTGATAACTAAAAGTCAGCATGGGATTCTGAAAAATACGTCATGTCAGACCAACCTGATCTCATTTTTTGACAGAATTACAAGCCTGGTAGATGAAGGGAATGCTGTGGATATAGCCTATCTTGATTTCAGCAAGGCCTTTGACAAGGTGCCCCATGATATTCTTGTAAAGAAGCTGGTAAAATGTGGGCTAGACAATGCTACCATTCAGTGGATTTGTAACTGGCTGACTGACCGAACCCAAAGGGTGCTCATCAATGGCTCCTCTTCATCCTGGAGAGAAGTGACTAGTGGGGTGCCACAGGGTTCTGTCTTGGGCCCAGTCTTATTCAACATCTTCATCAATGACTTGGATGATGGGCTTGAGGGCATCCTGATCAAGTTTGCAGATGACACCAAATTGGGAGGGGTGGCTAATACCCCAGAGGACAGGATCACACTTCAAAATGACCTTAACAGATTAGAGAACTGGGCCAAAGCAAACAAGATGAATTTTAACAGGGAGAAATGTAAAGTACTACACTTGGGCAAAAAAAATGAAAGGCACAAATACAGGATGGGTGACACCTGGCTTGAGAGCAGTACATGTGAAAAGGATCTAGGAGTCTTGGTAGACCACAAACTTGACATGAGTCAACAGTGTGATGCAGCAGCTAAAAAAGCCAATGCAATTCTGGGCTGCATCAATAGGAGTATAGCGTCTAGATCAAGGGAGGTAATAGTACCACTATATTCTGCTCTGGTCAGACCTCACCTGGAATACTGTGTCCAGTTCTGGGCACCACAGTTCAAGAAGGATACTGACAAGCTGGAACGTGTCCAGAAGAGGGCAACCAAAATGGTCAAAGGCCTGGAAACAATGCCTTATGAGGAACGGCTTAGGGAGCTGGGTATGTTTAGCCTGGAGAAGAGAAGGTTAAGGGGTGATATGATAGCCATGTTCAAATATATAAAAGGATGTCATATAGAGGAGGGAGAAAGGTTGTTTTCTGCTGCTCCAGAGAAGCGGACACGGGCAATGGATTCACGGGGCAACTACAAACTACAAGAAAGAAGATTCCACCTAAACATTAGGAAGAACTTCCTGACAGTGAGAGCTGTTCGACAGTGGAATTTGCTGCCAAGGAGTGTGGTGGAGTCTCCTTCTTTGGAGGTCTTTAAGCGGAGGCTTGACAGCCATCTGTCAGGAATGCTTTGATGGTGTTTCCTGCTTGGCAGGGGGTTGGACTGGATGGCCCTTGGGGTCTCTTCCAACTCTAGGATTCTAGGATTCTATACTACAGGAAGTGTGTTCATGTATAAACCATGTGACCCTCATGGAGCCACTTCCGTCTCAAGCCAGCAGTGGGAGCAAGAGAGACCCATTTCTGAACAGGGGCTCAAAGAGGGCAGAGGTCGAGGGATCACTGTGTTTTGGGTCACGTATTGTTTTGGGATGGGCAGATTAGGTCTATTCATTATGCTGATCGAACTGGATTTGTCCCCATCCCTGATTGGTAGCCAGGCTCAGCTCAAGGGTGTCTGTGAAGGTGGAAGCTCCCGCCAGGGCTGGCCCTAGACCTTTTGCTGCCCAGGACATTGAACAGCCACCAGGTGACAACTGCCACCCTATATAACCAAAGACACATCCTCCTTATCATTTTGCTGTGTGTGCACTACAACCGGATCTCACGTGGGAGTTATGCTCCAGGGATGGCGCATGTACGCAAAAGCACGTACAAGATCTCATGGGGACGTCCGAGCTCCCACAAGATGCCATGTGACCACCCCCAGGCTTCCAGAGCCAGAGTGCCGAGAGGGCCTTGCCTGGTAAGGGTGGCAGAGACTTTAGGAGCTCTTTCAGCGGCGCAGCTAGCTGCTCGGGTGCCTGGTGCGGGGACATGTCCTGCAGCCGGGGGTGGGGCGATTGACCCCCATGGGGTGGGGCGAGCCTCTTCACCGTGTGGAGCCTCTCTGCCACCTCCTCCTCAGCTGGAGGGCAGCTGAGGGAGAGGCAGGAGGCAGATGCAAGTCCCACGCTGCCGTTTCAGGCAGCACCACTAAACCTGCAGGCTCCTAAGCCACCATGTCACTCCTAAAAAGTTTCGTGAGCCCTTTAAAAAAAACCATCTCATTTTGTCACACCCACCCTCAGTGAGGTCACCCGGGGTGGAACACACCCACCGCACCCCCCTTCCTCCGCTTTCTGCACTGGGAAAACCTTGCGTGGTTGAAGGCTGACCAGTTGAAATTGTGCAACTTAAACCACAGACGATTGAAATAATAGAATCCTGGGGTTGCAAGGCAACCCAGGGGTCATCTAGTCCAACCCCCTGAAAGACAGGAATAACAGCTAAAGGATCCCTGGCAGAGTCACCCAACCTGTGCTTAAGAAGCTCCTGCGAAGGAGAGCCCACCTCTTGAGCGAGTCTGTTCTCCTGCCGAACAGCTCTTGCCATCAGAAAAGTTCTTCCTAATGGAATCTGATTTCTTCTCATTTGAAGCTGTTGGAACCTTCCAGGGCAGCAGAAAACAAGCTTGCTCCCTCTTCCATGAGAGTACCCTCTAGATATTTGAAGATGGCTATCATATCTCCTCTCAGTCTCCCTTTTCCAAGGCTAAACATACCCATCTCCTTCAACTGTTCCTCATAAGGCTTGGTTTCAAGACCCTTGATCATCTTGGTCACCCTCCTCTGCACACATTCCAGCCTGTCAGTATCCTTGTGGCACCGAGACCTGGTCACAGTATTCCAGGCGTGTAGAATAGAGTGGGACTATGACTTCCCTTGAACTGGACACTAGCCTTCCGCTGAAGCAGCCTAGAATTGCATTAACTTTTTTAGCTGCTGCATCACACGGTTGGCTCATGTTAAGCTTGTGGTCCACCAAGACCCCTCAGTCTTTTGTTTGTGCATCTGGTTCTTCCTGCCTAAGCGCAGAACCTGACATTTGTCCCTCTTGAAATTCACTTTGTGAGGTCGGGCCCAGTTCTCCAATCTGTTGAGGCCATCTGGTGAAACGTGTGTCAGGCGCGATCGTGCTGCATTTGTTCAGGGTTGTTGAGCAGACACTGAGCAGCGGGTCGGCCTGGGTCCTTCTGAAGTCTGCTGCTGCTGCTGCTGCTTTAGAGACCCTCTTCGGGCGAGAGTGAAAAGGCGGCTAGTCAGGGCGGGAGGGAGCAGGGGAGCTGGGACCCTGCTTTGCCACCCCTCCCAAATCTGCCCCCGAGGAACTTGCCTCCACCGGCCTCATAGTAGGCCTAGCCTTGCCTCCTGCCAAGTGCCAACGCCAGCTAAGCTGTCTGCCCCGTGGACCAGAGCTGCTTTGACGGAGGTGCCATCCACACACACACGCATACACACACACACACACCCGCCCCATTCACCAATTCCTGGGACGCACTGCCATCTTCAGAGCAGGCAGCCAATTCTCCGCAAAGTACGTCTTCCTCTGCCCGGTGGTCTTCTGGGCTCTTGGACAGGGGCGCTAACAAGCCCATCGCTCCATCGCAAAGGATTAGGTGCTCATCGTTGTTAACACACTGTTTCCTATAAATAAGTAATTTGTCCCCAAACTTGTGTTCAATTATTAAACAAAACACAGGCGTAATTCGGCTGTTCCAGAGATGAAGCGGTGTGTGCTTGGAAGTCCCCGGCTGCCTTCTCCTCCTCGCTTGCAGGCTTCTTGGGGACTGCCCTTGAAAGTGGGTGAGGTGGCAGGGAGCCAGGAGGTGTCTAGAACCCACAGGATGAGGAGGAGGAGCTGGGGGGGGGAGGAGAAAGTGGATGTGTGTCTATATGCTGGGGGGCGAGAAAGAGAGAGAAAATGGGGGGAGGATGGGGTGCATTGGTGAGTGTGCATGTATGTGGGAGGGAGGGAGGGGGAGAGAGTGGGAATACGGAGGGGTGGGTTTGGGAGATGTGTGAGAAAAAGAGAATGAATTGATGATAGTTGAATGATGTAGTGTTGGGTGCAAGAAGATCAAACCTATCCATTCTGAAGGAAATCAGCCCTGAGTGCTCACTGGAAGGACAGATCCTGAAGCTGAGGCTCCAATACTTTGGCCACCTCATGAGAAGAGAAGACTCCCTGGAAAAGACCCTGATGTTGGGAAAGATGGAGGGCACAAGGAGAAGGGGACAACAGAGGACGAGATGGTTGGACAGTGTTCTCGAAGCGACTGGCATGAGTCTGACCAAACTGCGGGAGGCAGTGGAAGACAGGAGTGCCTGGCGTGCTCTGGTCCACGGGGTCACAAAGAGTCGGACATGACTAAACAACTAAACAACAACCTGGGGGGGGGGGAGATGATCCAAGTGAAGGAAGACCTGGCTATGTACGTGCCTGGCCCTCCTCTGGATCCTTCCTGGGTTAACAATTCACTTTTGAACATTTGGACAATTCTAAATCCCAGTTGCTGGAGGTCCCAGGAGGGCAGAGGGCTCTGGTGCTGGAATCCTGCTTGCTGGTTTCCCAAGGAGGCCTCTGGTACCACCGTGGGAATAGGATGCTGGACTATGATGGGCCATTGGCCTGATCTGCAGGGTCTTCTTAGGTCCTGATGGAACCTCCAGGTCCAGAGGTAGTCTACCTAGATTCCTAGGTTCCTGGGGTCACTTGGCCACCGTGGGAACAGGGTGCTGGGCTAGATGGGCCACTGTCCTAATCCAGCGGGCTTTTCTCTCGTTCTTCTGTTCTTCTACGGGTCTTGGCCCTTGCGCCTTGAGCTGTGCTCGCTAGTTGAATGGGCGCTGCCCCGTTTTTTCCTGAATATGGTTGTGTCCAAGGAAAAACTCCACCTCCATTTGCTATAGCTAAGATTGCCACCTTTGGTTGGGCAAAATAAAGAACAGGTCAGGATGAGCTTGAATGCGTGAAAAAAGATGTCTCTTTTGAAGTCCCAACAGGACAGGGGACACTTTTTTCTCCAAAAGGACGCTCATGTTTTTCTAGGGGTGGGTGGCAACCCCTGCTGCAGCTGCTCAACCCCCAACCCTTCCATCGGGAGCAAACTCCTTCCAAAGTCTCCTTCCTCCCGCCCCCCCCCCCCACAATCCCAGAGCCGTTGAATTATTCTGCAATAGGGGAATTTGTGGTTTTAGACAAATCACGGCAGAGACCTCCTCCCTCCTTCCCGCCCTCTCCTCCAAAGGAAAGCTCTCTTCGAGGACAGGATCTGATTAAAATAATACATTAGTCGGGCCTCAAACTTGTGCAATAATATCATGATTAAAAAGTGCAGCTGGGTGATGAGAGGCCCGCGGACGGGGAGGCAATTAAATCAATCTTGGAGGAGGAGGAAGGAAGGCCTGAAAAGAGATGGGGGGGGGGCGGACTTGAAAGGGAGGCTTAAAGGAGAGGAGCGGCAGGCTTAATCGGAGCAGCTCAGAAGGTCTTAAGCTGATGCTCAATGGAGTTATCTGTGGTTCCACGTAGACCAAGAATAAAGGCAAGGAATGTAATCTGGGGAGTGGAGGAGGAGGAGGAGAAAGGAGACCTAATGGGGACCCCTTTAAAAACACCCCCCCCTCCAAACTTCTCACCAACGTAACTCCCAAGCGCACAAACCCTGCATATTTTGGCATGATCTCAGATCTTTGGACTAGGTTGCCTGGGAGATCAGAGTTCGAAAACCGCTCATATCAGCTGGTCACCACCTCTCAGGGCTGTTGTGAGGATGAGATGGGGATGAAGAGAGCCAGGGACCTGGAGTGAGGAGGAGATATAAATGCAGTAATGGATTTGTGCAAAGGATGGAGATGTGCCCGGACATAAGGGGGCCCACCTAGTCCAGCCTCCTGTTTTCACAGTGGCTGACCAGATGCCCCCAAGGGAAACCCCCAGAGCAGGAGCCAAGTGCAAGAGCCCTCTCCCCTCCAGGGGTTTCCAGCAACTGGGATTCAGAAGCATCCTCGGTTTTCCGGTTTTTGCATTGCATTGCATTGAAATGAATGTATGTTAGGTCAATCAGTGGGCAGCAAGGCAGGTAACATTGTCTCTGGTGGAAAGCAAGCTGCAGCAGAGTGGAAGCAGCGCTGCTGGCGACGAAGATGGGTCAGGACAGAAATCTCGGCCTTCTCAAATCCCTGTTAAAAAACAAGTAAACGGTAAGTTCTTTCACAAGGCCACAGGTTGTGCCAAATGTTTGTCCTCCTCAGAGCAGACCCATTGGAAATAGACCCCCACCCCCATTAATTTCAATGGACCTATTCATATTTTTGAGGCACACGGGTGGCGCTGTGGTCTAAACCACTGAGCCTCTTGGGCTTGCCGATCAGAAGGTCAGTGGTTCGAATCCACGCGATGGGGTGAGCTTCGATTGCTCAGTCCCTGCTCCTGCCAACCTAGCAGTTCAAAAGCATGCCAGTGCAAGTAGATAAATAGGTACCGCTCTGGCGGGAAGGTAAATAGCGTTTCTGTGCATTCTCTGGTTCACCAGAAGCGGCTTTGTCATGCTGGCCACATGACCCAGAAGCTGTACGCCGGCTCCATCGGCCAGTAACACGAGAGTTGTCCGCGACTGGACCTAATGGTCAGGGGTCCCTTTACCCTTTACCTATTCATATTTTCGAGTAGAACTCAGCTGGGTGTGATCCTGGGCCTGCCTGCTCTGCGTTTGTAATGCTGCGCGCAATGACTAACCTCATGGAATCCTAGATTTGTAGGGTTGGAAGAGACCCCCAAGGGTCATCTAGTGCAACCCTCTTCAATGCAGAATCTCTAATGTGGACCCCTTGCCCTGTTTCCCCTCTGCTTGACTTCCCACCAACTTCTTCTTCTAAACCTCCAATTTGCTGGTGAAATACAAGGGGGCATAAAACCTCCCCAAACTAGCCTTCTCCAAGGACAGCATGCTGGCTTTTATGACCCCAGAGCACGTTGAGAGTGCAACTTTGCGGCCGCCACAGCAGCCGCATTATTTACTGCCCAGCTACGCCTCTAATTAACTGCAGTGAAAAAATAATATTTATCCCTGTGTGATGGGGAACAATGAATGCAAAAGATCTTTGATGGCGAAGATATAGTCTCCTGCAGAGGGCAAGGCAGAGAGAGGCTTATTTGCTGGGTGTCGTTACAGACTCGATAAAACACGCAGCGCACTCCGGGAAGGATATATGAGGGTCTATAAAATATTATAATGAGCCTGGGACCACCAGAGACCTTGGCTAGCACTAGAGCTGGAAGGCCTGGACGCCAGCTCTGGTAGAACTTGGATTTTCTGGAGGGTCCAAGGAACAAAAACAGCACCTTTAGCTATGGATGCCATGAGAGGCAGCGGTGGTATAGTGGTTAGAGTACTGGACCTGGAAGATACCAGGGTTCGAATCCCCCTACTCGGCCATGAAGCTCACGGGGTGTGACCTTGGGGCCCAATCGCTGTTTCTCTCAACCTAACCTACCTCGCAGGGTTGTTGTGGGGGTTAAATTAGGAGGCAGGGAGAACCATGTAAACCACCTTAGCTCCTTTTGGAGGGGAAAGGTGGGATGTAAAGGAAAACAAACAAACAAACAAACAAGCACCCCTCCAAAAAATTCAGTCCAATATTACCCAAATTTCTAAACCTTTTTTTGTGTGGGGGGAGGGCTCTCTCTCTCTCTCTCTCTCTCTCTCTCTCTCTCATGGTCATCAATGCTTTTATGCAAATCTATGGTGTGACCACATTTGGAATATACGGTACTTTGTGTGTCTATAGTTCTGGTCGCTTCAAGAAACCCCTCCCCCCAAAAAATGGAATTGAGAAAAGTTCAGAAAAGGGCCACCAGACTGATTGAAGGGTTGGATTGACACTGCTACAAGGAAAGGATGCAGGATTTGGGACTTCTAAATTTGGAGAAATGTCGAGGAAGAGGCAACATGATAGAAGTTTATAAAACGATGCATAGCACAGTGAAAACGGGCAGAGAAAAGCTTTTCCTGCTGTCTACTAATGCTAGAATCCATTGAAGCTGAATACTGGGAGATTTAGGACAGATGAAAGGAAGCCCTTCTTCATGCAGCGCAGAATTAAACTGTGGAACTCCATCCCACAGGAGAAAGGATGGCCACCAGCTTGGATGCGTTAAAAGAGGATAAGGCAAATTCACGGAGGAGGAGGAGGGGGCATCCATGGATCTGCTCTGCTCTCATGGAAGGAGGCAGCCATGCTTCCAAATCCCAGCTGCTGGAAAACCACAGGAGGGGAGAGGGGTCTTGTGTTCGAATCCTGCTTGCACAGTGGCTGGCCACTGTGAGAACAGGAGTCTGGCCTAGATGGGCCATTGGCCTGATCCAGCAGGCTTTCCTGACTTACTTACATACTCTACACTTGTTTCCATCAGCATCCTCGTCCTGGGGGCCTGATGAAGAGGTCTAGGGGCCACATCCCCCAAACACCCATGTCCTCTAGGACTGCAGCTCTGGCCAACACATCTAAGTAGCATCTCAACCCCCCCCCCCCCGATTCATTTTCCTTGAGGCTTTGTGGGTGCAGGACGACGAGGAGAGGAGCAACTCTCGAGGAGACCCTCCAGAGCACTGAGAGGAGCAGCCTTGGGAAGTTCTGCCCGATTCATGAAAGCGGCCTGGCCATGAGTGATATTCCCAGGAGAGCATTTAGACGGGAGCCGGTGCGAGTAATTTAGTGGGAGCATTAAGACGGCACCGGATTACTTATTTATGGGAACTTCTTGACAGATCTGTCGCTCCATAATTCATGCCGCTGAGCGTTTAGTCAGGGTCGCCAGTAAATCATTCACTTATTATAAACTAAGGGGTGTTTTGCAAGAGGCTGAATTACGGCCTCCCTCCTGATTCGGGGCTGTAAATATGGAAAGTGACGGCGCCATCGTCTTCCCAGACTAGAACCTGGGAAGGAGAATCACAGAATCTCAGAGCTGGAAGGGACCCAGAGGGTCATCTAGTCCAACCCCCTGCAATGCAGGAATCTCAGCTCAAGCATCCAGGACAGATGGCCATCCAACCACTGCTGAAAACAACCTCCGAGGAAGGAGAGCCCCCAACTTCCTCCACCATTAAGGGAGGTGATAAAAATGTAATTAAAACAAACAAACAGGAGGTGGAGTAGTTCAGATCTTGGCATTTGCATCAAGGAGAAAAGTCAGGTACTAAAAATCAGTGCCCCTCCCAGCCCTCCCTGACAATGCTGCAGATTGATCCCGGGACCTCCAGGGTTTCTGGCGGGGGGGGGCGGGTCTCTCCCAGCCCTACCCAGAGATGCTGCTGGAGACTGAACCTGGGACCTTCTGCATGAAAAGCAGGTGTCCTGCAGATCTATGAGCCCTTCCCCTTATGCTCAAGTAAGATTCCAGTCCTCATGGTTCTGAGTTAAATAGGAAAACAGGAGGTTGTCTTGGGCTGAGACCTTTGATCCATCCAGCTCACTATTGTCTACAGTGACTCTCAGGGCCTCCCCCCCCCCGAGAGGCTAGCGGGGGGGGGGTCCAGCCCTCTGCACACAGGGCAGATGCTCTAACCACTTAGCCCTTTCCTGTTTAGGAATGTAGGAAGCTGCCTTCTGCTGGTCTTTCTGTCTCTCTATTGCAGGCTTCCTCAACCTCAGCCCTCCAGACGTTTTGAGACTACAGTTCCCATCATCCCTGGCCACTGGTCCTGCTAGCTAGGGATCATGGGAGTTGTAGGCCAAAAACATCTGGAGGGCCGAGATTTGAGGAAGCCTGCTCTATTGTCTACAGACCCTCCAAGTGTCCCTATTTTCCACGGGCAGCCCCACTTTCTGATTTGATCCCAGAATGTCCCAGTTTTCCTTAAGACAGGGGCCAGCAAACTTTTTCATCAGGGGGCCGGTCCACTGTCCCTCAGACCTTGTAGGGGGCCGGACTATCTTTTGTAAAAAACATATATGAACGAATTCCTATGCCCCACAAAGAACCCAGAGATGCATTTTAAATAAAAGCACACATTCTACTCATGTAAAAACACGCTGATTCCCAGACTGTCTGCAGGCTGGATTTAGAAGGCGATTGGGCCAGATCCGGCCCCCGGGCCTTAGTTTGGGGACCCCTGCCTTAAGACGTCCCTATTTTCATCAGAGGGTGTAGAGTTATGTGGCCCCCGACCCAAGGAGATAAGTACCTATACAACCTTTAGAAGACATCTGAAGGCAGCCCTGTATAAGGAAGTTTTTTAATGGCTGGGGCAACCAGATTGGTGGGGTAATAATAATAATAATATAATAATAATAATAATAATAATAATAATAATAATAATAATAATAATAATTGAATAGGATGTCCCTATTTTCATCATAGAAATGTTTGTCAGTCTACACTGACTTGCATTTCTCCGTTTGGAGAATTTTGGCGTGGCAAAATTATGAAAATGCAAATTATTGAGGACAGCTGCGTTTGATGTACGTTTTAGAAGACATTTGAAAGCAGATGAGTACAGGGAGGATTTTAATGTTTGAGGCTTTTGGCATTTACAAACGTTGTTGGAAGCCACCCAGAGTGGATGGCACAATCCGGTCATATGGGTGGATGATGATAATGATAATGATAATGATGATAATAAAATAATAATAATAATAATTATTATTAATAATAATAATAATAGCAGCTTTGGGGCACTGTGAATTGGACAGCTTCAAAATATAACACCCAAATTTCTCCACCCTCACCTCTTAGGGATGATGGATGTTGTAGTTTAACAATATTCTGGGGAGTCGAAGGGTGTCAGTCAGAGAGAGAGAATAAGAGTAAGGATCAGGCCAATGGCCCATCTAGCGCAGCATCCTGCAGGAAACCCGCAAGCAGGACCTGAGCGCCGGAGCAACTCCCTCCCCTCCTGTGGATTCCAGCAACGGGGACCTCCCTCTCCTCCTCCATGAATTCCCCCAATCCTTTTTCAAAGCCACCTGGGTTGATGGTCATTGCCGCCTCCTGTGGCCGGGAGTTCCACAGCTTAACCACACGCTGCACAAAGGAGCACTGCGTGAAGGAAGAGAAGGATCTCGGCCAACTGACAAAGAGAACTGAAGTCCGTGAATGTTTATGCCCTTATAAACATGTTGTATCAGCCTCTAAGGTGCCACAAGGCTCTGAGCATTGATGGCACTGTGGAAATAAATCTCCTTGTCAATCAGATTTCAAGCATCGCCGGCTCCAGCCTCTGATCCCCCCGGATTTGACAAAAGTGGATCATGGCTTTGCATCGTCAGCTGCAGCACGAAGGCTGTGTGTTTCCTTGCCCCCTGCCCTGATCTGGACGTCCGGGAAGTTCGAAGGATATTGCAGAGTTGGAAAAGGGGATGCCAGAGGGAATGGAGCAGCTCCCCTAGGGAGAAAGGAAGCAGCGCCTGGGACTTTTTAGATTGAATAAAAGACAAGTCAGAGAGACCTGATAGAAGCTTACAAGACGATTCCCGGGGTAGAGAATGTGGATACAGAAAACTTCCTCCTCTCTCAGAACTCATGGACATCCCTTGAAGCTGAACCTTGAGAGATTCAGGGCAGATAATAGAAAGGACTTCTTTACACAGTGGAGCTATGGAACTCACTGCCACTGGAGGAAAGGATGGCCACCAAAAAAGGATTAGACAAATGAATGGAGGAGGGGGGGCCTCTTGAGCAGTACTGGCCGTGAAAGGCTATGCCCTGCCTCCACCACTGAAGGGCAGTGATGCTTGTGAATACCAATTAACTGAAGGAGAGGGCAGCAGCGCTCGGATCCTGCTTGAAGGTTTCCCATAATGAGCATCTGTCTGGCCACTGTGATAAGATGATGCTGGACCAGACGGGCCATTGGCCTCATCCAGCAGGCCCTTCTTATGGAACCCCCAGTTGCAGAGGCAGTCTATCTGGTTCCTAGGTTTGTATGGGTATTTGGCCACAATGATGCCAGGCGATTGGCCTGATCCATTCTTATTTCAACCTTTCCGCATGTAAGGAAGGCGTGCGTCTGCCCAGCCCTGCTGCACTGCAAGGACTGGGGTCCAGCAGGGGGGTGGAGACAGAGGGACAAGGCACCATAGCTTATTCCTTGCTTGCTTCCCCCCATCCCAGTGTTCCCCCTTCCCCAGCTCTTTCTCCCCCCCCCACCGCTTCTCCTCTTTCTGAATCCCAAACAGGGTTTATTATCTTGCCACCTCACTGCGACCAAATTGATCAATGTTTCACGCAGCTGGAAAAGCAGTGGGCAGAGAATCGGAGATTAAACAAGGAAGGAATTCTCTGCTTTTGCTACGAGGAGCTCCCCCCCCCAGCCCCTCCAGTCAAAGATCCCTCTCCCCATCCTGAACTCTCCCGAGTTGAGAGGTTTGGGGGCTTGGCGGAATCGAGCTGCGCAGGACGCATTTCGTAGAATCACAGAATTGTAGAGTTGAATGGGGAGCCCCCAGGGGTCATCTAGTCCAACCCCCTGCAATGCAGGAATTGCAGCTAATTCCAACCTCTGCTTAGAAACTTACAAGGAAGGAGGGTCCTCCACCTTCTGAGGGAGTCCAGTCTACCATTGAACAGCTCTTACCATCAGAAAGTTCTTCCTAGTGTTTAGTCGGAATCCCTTTGAATCCCTTTGAATGCATGTTCTTGGGCTTCTAGTCTAATGCTTTTTAAACCAGCGCATGTTTGAAAGCTCATTCTTTTCTTTCTCGTCTGCTCTGTTGGAGCACGTCTGTGACCATATAATAAATGATTTCATTTGATCTGACCCAGCTAAGATTACAAAAGAAGCAGCGAAGAAAAAATCGGTTAAAACTTGCCGTAAAATCAGGGGGGAAACCTCACTTATAAAATGCCTGCTGGAAAAGAAGTTCCACAGGACCACCCTACTGACTGCATGTCTTCTGGCGGATGTGAGCCATGAATCTGGGCCATGGGCGACCAATGGCAAGCCTGTGCAAGATTTTGAGAACCAGAGTTAGCCCCCAGCAACTGTTTTAAGTTGTTGCATTTTCCACCAGCTGGAGCCTCTGGTCCAGACCCCAAGGGCAGCCCCACACTGAGTGCATCGCAGCCGCCAAGTCTTGTGGATTCCAAAAGGAGCCTCTTTCTGCTTCACTCAGTGCACAAACTCTGGAACTCCCTGCCGCAGGAGGCAGCGACGGCCACCAACTCAGGTGTCTTTAAAAGAGGATCGGGCAAATTTATGGAGGAGAGTGCGCTCTTGGTGGGGCTTCCCTCGCACTTGACCCAGAAGCTGCTGCGGGTTCAGGATGCTGCAGCAAGATTGCTGAAAGGAGCGAGGCCTTGTCTATATGCAACACCGGGGCTCAGAGTTCTCCACTGGTCAAGTTCAAGGTGCTTTTCTCAGTATACAAGCCCTTAACAACTTGGAACTGGTCTACCTTTGAAATCGCCAGAGCCCACAAGTGCCCACTCAACCACTTTAAGGGGTGGAATTGGCATTTCCCCAGGTGCCACATAACCCCCATTCTGAAATTGGTAAGGACTCGTCCAGTTAGTGTGGCAATGCCTATCCTTGGAACTCCCTGCCTGTTGATATCAAGCAGGCACCTTTGCTGTTCTCTTTTCAGTGCCTGCAAAAAACAACAACACATTCTTGTTTAGACAAGTCTGCCAAAGATTTTTAGAAAGCTGGTGTGTATTTAAATCTGCTTTAGTATTTTAACTGTTTGCATGTTTCAAACTGTTAATTCCCCCCGATTCTCTTGTTTTATCTTTTTGTAAACAACTTTCAGTCTTTTGGCTTTACATTCAAGCGGTGTACAATTTCTGTAAAATAAATGCACAAATGGCTGCTAGCCACGATGTCTGTGGCTTGTGCCTCCGTGGCCAAAATCTTCTGAATACCAGTGGCGGGAAACTGCAGGAGGGGAAGAGGGCTCCTGGGTTCGAATCCTGGGCTGAGGTATTGCTTAGACGTTTTTGTTGGTGCGTGTGTTTGTGGGGGGTCATTGTTGCTGTTCCTGCTGTTAATTTTTTGTATCTTTATTTTGTATCTTAGAATACAATCATAGAATTGTAGAGTTGGAAGGGACCCCCCAGGGGTCATCTAGTCCAACCCGGTGCAAGGCAGGAATCTCAACTAAAGCATCCCTGACAGATAGCCATCCAACCTCTGCTTAAAGACTTGCAAGGAAGGAGAGCCCACCACTTTCTGAGGGAGTCTGTTCCACTGCCATGTGGAAATGGTTCAATTTGGTCAGTTGGGTGTTTCATTTATGGTTTATGACTACTTTTCTTATGGTTGTAATTTTTAAAAATGCATTGCAAGCTGGCTTGAGCAGGGTTTTAACTTTGGAAAGGCAGCATAGAAATAAAAGGATTGATCAATTGATCAGGTGAATGCTGCTTGACTCATTTACAGGCTTCCTTTTTGCTCATGTGGTCCTTCCAAGACAGAGGCAAAATGACGCCTGCCTGCGATCCTGGGAACTGAGACTCAGCCCTGACAGCTCAGGGGCCGCCATCCCTCACAGCCTGGGATTCCCTCCTGGGTAAGAGAGAGAGAGAGAGAGAGAGAGAGAAATCAAATCCTTCTCCAGTTCCCAACACAGCCCAGAGCTGCCTAATGTCTCTCGCAAAGCTGTCACTGAGCGTCCTGGGGGGACCCATAGTGTCTTGGCTAAATATCATTTCTGGAGACTCCTCAACCGGCTGCCAACATCCAGGGGATGGAATGAGAGCGACCACTTAGCGCATCACACTGAGAGAGAGAGAGAGAGAGAGAGAGAGATGTGCGCTCATTTTCGCATGTAGAAATCTGTCTTTTGCCTGCCTGGAATGTAACCTGCTGTACATAAGAAGAGTCTGGCTACTGGATCAGGCCAATGGCCCACCTGCTGCAGCATCCTCTTCACACTGTGGCCAAATACCCCAAAGAACATTGGAATCGAGATAGACTGCCTCTAGACCTGGAGGTTCCATAAGAACAGAAGAAGAGTTTGCTGGACCAGACCAAAGGGGGCCCATCTAGCCCAGCGTCCTGTTCCCCGAGTGCCTTGACATCCCAGACACTCATTCACACAACCTGGCAGACATCCCCTTTTCTGATCCTAGAATCATAGAATTGTTGGAAGGGAACTCCAACAGCCATCTAGTCCAACCCCCTGCAACGCAGGAATCACGGCTCAAGAATCCCTGGGAGATGGCCATCCCACCTGCATTTTAAAAATCCCAAGGAAGGAGAGGGAGTCCGCCCCGCTGTCTAACGGCTCTTACCATCAGAAAGTTCTTCCTCACGTTGAGTCGGAATCTCCTTCCTTTTCATTTTTTATCCATCGCTTCAGGTCTCCCGCTGTGGAGCTGCAGAGAACAAGCTTGCTCCGTCTTCCCTGTGACAGCCCTTCAGGTATTTGAAGACGGTTCTCATGTCACCTCTCAGTCTTTCTTCTCCAGGCTAAACATCCCCAACTCCCTCAACTGTTCCTCATCAGGCTGGGTCACACTCACAAACTCCTTTCCCCTGTGGGGTATGTACGCCCTGACATTGAAAGAAATCAGAGGCAGGGAGAAAAACCTCTTGTAGAACCCAACACAGTTTATTGCTGCCACCTGCTGGACAGGTTAGAGTTCTTTATTCAACCCAGAGTTATTAGCAGACAATGACAAATCCCTGGTCACCCCCCCCCCCCCGCACGTCCACAAACAGCCCAGGAGGACATCTAACAACACGTTAGCTCACAATACTGCCAGGGTTGTGGATGAAACCCCTTAGGTGCCTCTCAAGTTCCCTCTGCGCATCTCAGAATTGTAGAGCAGGAAGGGACCCCCAAGGGTCATCTAGCCCAACCCAAGGGTCATCTGGCAACGAAAGAATTCCAGATTCTTGCCCCATCCAGATGTTTCTGGCTACCATTCCCATCGCCCTCTGCTGTCGGCTGTGCTGGCTGGGGCTGATGAGATCTGCGGAGTCTAAGAACATCCTGAGGGCACCACGTTGGGGAAGTCTGGACTGCGCTGGCCAGCAGTGGCTCTCTGAGGTTGGAGGTGTCGCCAGGGATTGAACCTGGAACCTTCTGCATGCAAAGGTGGTGACCTGCCAGGAAACTACCCAATGGGCTGAACAGGGCCAGCTCCAGGGTTTTGCAGGGCTTTTGGTGACCCTACCCCCCCCCATGCTATTTCCTCCTCCTCCTTGTTTTCTTTATTCCTGCTGCTCCCGCTTGCTTGCTGGACAGAGAAGGGGCAAGGAAAACTCAAATTGGTGAAATTAGCACTTTCTGAAATTGTACAAGAACCAAAATACACCCATCTTTCAAAACCCAAACTGATCTGAATTTTGCAATGCAGTTCTCCAACCAAAGACTATTTTACACCCCCCCCCCAAAAGAAACCACCCACAGAAGAAGCATCTATTAAGGGAAAAGTTTCTTTCATATTAACATATTGTAGCAGGGAAATAACATACAAGAATGCCGGGGGGGGGGGTGTCGGAGGGGAGGGGATCCCCCCCAACCCAGGTATTTTAGTTTAATACAGCCTCCATTAGGAGGAATTCACATTAAAGGGCAGGCCAATTTCCATGAGGATTTTTAAGAAATAAAATAAAATGGCAAATTGCTGCAAGGAAAGCAGAGAACTGAGGAAGGATCCCAGCAACCTGCAGTTTAGCACCAGTTTGAGGGCACCAGGTTGGGGGAGGTTGGTCCACCGTGACCAGCAATGGCTCTCTGGGGTTTCAGACCAGCCTTAGCTGGAGATGTTGTTGGGGTTTGAAAATGGGGCCTTCAGCATGTTATACCACTGAGCTACACCCTTTGTTCTAAAAATAAGACTCTAGTCCTCATGGTTCTCCGCAAAGGGACGATTTAAATAGGAACATAGGAAGCATTCCTGATACTGAGGTCTTTGATTAGGGACAAAATCGAGGCAGTGGTTTCAGAGGATCAGCACTGGGAAATAGGAACATGCTGCCTGGGAACACCGAAGCATGCGTGAATCACAGAATTGCAGAGTTGGAAGGGACCCCAGTGGTCATCTAGTCCAACCCCCTTCAGTGCAGAAATCTCAGCAGATCCTGAGGTGTACCTCCCTGCCAGGGACTGGTTAGGCGCAGAGGAAGGGGGGGGGGAAACCAGCTGGATAACCGGGCATAATTAGCGAATGTTAATTCAGAATTATTCTTCTCTCTCTCTCTCTTTCTCATTTCCTAATACAGTCAAACCTTGGTACTCGAACGGCTCCGTTTTCAAACGTTTCAGCTCCCATACGCCAAAAACCGGGAAGTAAATGCTCTGGTTTACGAATGTTTTTTGGAACCCGAAGGTCCGACGCAGCTTCCGCTTGAGTGCAAGAAGCTCCTGCGACCCATCGGAAGTCAAACGGGCTTCTTGAACGGATTAGGTTTGACAACCGAGGTTTGACTGTAAAGGGGAACCAGAGCAAGGGGCGGACAAGAAGTGGCAGTATTGGGAAAAGATAGGAGGCAGCTGGATTTCCACACTTCGCACAGGAAGCAGCTGGAGAGCCACTGGCTATTCACAGGAGCATGAAGACAGTGATGACGGCAGGTGCCAAAACAGCTCTGGCAACGTGGTGGAAGAAGAGGCCGGCCGCGGAGAGTCCTGCAAAGAAAAAGGGCGGGGGGAGAGTTGGGAGATGTTCCCGATTAAACGGAGGCAGAGATGGCCACCAACCTGGATGGATTTAAAAGAGGATGGGACAAATTCACGATGGCTCTGCTCTTCCTCCGCAGCTGGAGGCAGCGATGCTTCTGAATGCCAGTTGCTGGGAACCACAGGAGGGGAGAGAGTTGCTCTCGCACTCGGATCCTGCTTGTGGGTTTTGCACAGGCATCTGGTTGACCACTGTGAGAACAGGGGGCTGGCCTAGGTGGGGAAGCCACAACAGAAGGAAGAGTACCTGAAGGAGCGTCTGCACCCCCATCATTCATTCCGGACACTGAGGTCCAGCTCCGAGGGCCTTCTGGCGGTTCCCTCCCTGCGAGAAGTGAGGTTACAGGGAACCAGGCAGAGGGCCTTCTCGGTGGTGGCGCCCGCCCTGTGGAACGCCCTCCCACCAGATGTCAAGGAAATAAACAACTATACACTTTTAGAGACACCCAAAGGCTGCCTTGTTTGGGAGGTTTTTAATGACTGATGTTTTAATGTATTTTTAATCTTTTGTTGGAAGCTGCCCAGAGTGGCTGGGGAATAATAATAAATTATTATTATTATATATTATTTGGGGGTGGGATGGGGGAGCACAACACCCCCAAAAGGACCATCTCAGTATTCTCCCCCCCCTCGCCCACTGAACTTCAGAGGGTAGAGGGATGGCAATCAGGGAAAGCACCCCCGCCCCCCGCCCCCCCCCGTGGAGATTTTAGCTCAGAGGCAGGCAGGGACGTGTGAGAAAAGGCTCTCCATCCAGGTACCCGCATCCCAACCCGTAAATACCTTCCCAGGGAGATGTGGCCACCTATGGCTTTCAGAATGAGCTGGTTCCAAATGAAATGAATAAATTAAAATAAACCTCACAGAAGCCCCCAGACGGGACATACATGCTTGCTTGGCATGGTGGATATAATTACCTTTTTGCTTTCTCTCTCCAACAACCTCCCCGTGTTCCAGGGGTTAGGCAAATAATGACTTAAATGACTTCAAAAAGAATGGATGAATACCAAATAATGAATTACAATGAATAATGCAGGGGAACGGCTAAAAGGGTTCTGAAGAGGGAACATTTGCTCCGGCGCACTTCAGAAATGACGCCATCGTCTCAACCCAGCTGACAAATGCGCTATTCTCCAAAAAGGAAAATAATAATGTTAATTTGGCAAGCTTGATTATTTCAAATATTTGCTGCATAGTTTGGATTCCAGATGCTCCAGCTGAATATTATTATTATTATTATTATTATTATTATTATTATTATTATTTTGATGAGATGAGGAAATCTCAAAAATATTTCTGTCCATTGGTGGTCTCTCTTTAGCCTGTCTGCATATCAGCTCATCTGGAGGTGCAGCCCAGGCTGTGATTTGGAACTTGAATTGCACCAGACCTCAGCTCCTGGGCTAAACAGCTTCAAGTTATAACGCAAAGCCACCCAAATTTCTCCACCCTCACCTCTTAGGGATGATGGAAATTGCAGTACAACAATATTCTGGGGGAGTCAAAGGGTGTCCATCAGAGAGAGCACATAAGAATCAGGATCAGCCCCATGTAGCTCAGCATCCTGCAGGAAACCCGCAAGCAGGATCCAAGCGCCAGAGCAACTCTCCCCTCCAGTGGTTTCCAGCAACGGGTGGAGCCCCTCCATCGATAGCCATCTCCTCCATTAATTTGTCCAATCCTTCTTTAAAGGTTGGAGAGCCTTCCTGCCTCCTGTGGCAGAGAGTTCCACTGTTTAACTGTCATTGAAATTCTACTCAATATTGATCCAGAGTAGATTCCAATGTATAGTTAGCAGAGTAAAACTTAAACATGTTGCAGGATTCCCCCCAAAATAGACCAGAGGCAATTGTATTTCATCCAGCAGAGCTTTACTGCTACTGAAGGCAAATGAGCATAATGGTCACAAATCCAATACATTCAGGATTGGCACTGTCCATAAGAAATCCAGTTGCAGCAGACTTAACTTAAACTTACAGTAACTTATAATAAGACTCAACCTTAACACTTTATGCAGAACACCACACCAGAAGGAGAGAGAGACAGAAAGCGAAACCCAGGCTCCTTCCGGCCTCTTATTGTAGTCAGCATGACTTGGACAGAAAGAGATTACAGAAGCAGCCTAAGCCAGCTGTACTCAGCTTCTCTGAAGGAAGAACCCAAACATCAGGAACCTTCTGCTTGCTTCTTTCACACAGAGAAGCTTCCAGAACCCTCTTGAATTAATAGGAAAGATCAGCACATCAGATCAATGCTTTTTGCACTAAGAAATGCAAACTGACGTTAACAATGCGCTGCTTGAAGAAGTCCTTCCTTTTGCCTGTCCTAAATCTTCCAGCATCCAGCTTCATCGGACGCCCATGAGAGAGGGATAAAAGCTTTTCTCTGGCCACTTTCTCAAGGCTGTGCCTCATTTTAGTCACCTCCCCTTTCCTCTAATCTAAAAAGCCCCAAACGCTGCGACCATTGCTCACAGGGGAGATGCTCCGTCCCGCTGACCCTTCTGCTTGCCCTTTCCTGAACTTTCCCCAACTCTACAACATCCTTTCGGAGGTGACCACCTGGGCTACGGGGCCGGTCTTTAGTCTTCTGAACCACTGCAATATTGAGTGGTAGGACCTGATGGCAATGGGCGGGAAATAAATTGAAATATGACTCACCTGCAGCGGCAGATTTTGGGCACGATGCATAGGGCAAGACTTCCCAGGCTTTCTGGGTCCCCAAGGCCTGCGCAGAGCAGGTGTAGGAGTCATCCTTGCTCTGGGCGTTCAAGGTGAGGTGCAGCCGGGCGTTGTCGGAAGCCGTGTCCCCCGTATTTGTATTCTTCCAGGAGTAGGTCACCCGAGCTTTGGCTCCAGCTCCAGCCTCACACAGCAAATTGAGGTTGCAGGAACTGTTGGCCAGCCTTTGTCCCGTGATGCTGATGTCTGAGACGGGAGGGAGGGCAGGGTCAAGAAATCACAGCCATCAACTTGATCCCCTCCCCCTCTTTCCTTTTTCCTTCTGTGATGGAACTCCTATTTGGGGACTTCCCTGGCTTTTTTTCTGGCCCACGTAGGACCAGTCTGGATAGTTGGCCTTGGTGAAGATTTGACGCTTTCTTCCCCAAACAGTTTTTTGATTTGAGTTTCTACTGAAATGAGGCTGCACTTTAATGTTATATTTTAACCTTGTTTTTAAGTTGTATTTTAATCAATTGTTTTATACCTGGTGTTAGCCGCCCTGAGCCCGGTCTTGGCTGGGGAGGGCGGGGTATAAATAAAATTTATTATTATTATTATTATTATTATTATTATTATTATTATTATTATTATTTTCCAGTCTCGGAAGGTGGAGCCAGCTTGCGACCTGCTGCCCCAGAGGGCAGGGCCCGAACCAACGGAAAGGAGATCCAGACTAAACATTGGGAAGTTCCTGATGCTAAGAGCTGCTCGACCGTGGAACAGACTCCCCGGGAAGGTGGCGGACTCTCCTTCCTTCAACAGGTGGGCCAGGAGGACTCAGAGACAGGTCACAGCCTGATCCAAGGTGGGTAAAAGGCTTAAGGAAAAGGGTCCCCAGCAGGTGCATGTTACCTGAAAAGGGCGTCCTGTGGGATGTAACATCACCATAGCAGTCCAGTTCAACATTTCCTGTTCACCCAGAGCAGACACACAGGGGGGTGTTACTCTGGCCAGTATAACTTCCTGTGACACCTGGTCTGGAGCATCCTCCCCCTGCATGAGACCAGGTAGATGGGCGTGACCCTGGCAGACCCCATAAAAGGACTAGATACGCAGCCTTCTTCTTCTCTCTTGAGACCCTTCTCCATCTCTGGATGCTTTTGCTGTCTGCTGGCTCTCAGCCAGCAGCACATGGGCTCATTCCTCACAAGAGGACAAATCCAGACCTTTCTACAAGCTAAAGCCTGCTTTCAGGATCATACTGTGAACTGGATGTAAGTAAACCTTGTTACCTTTAAGGGTAGACTGTTGTGTCTTTATTCTTTTTAAGAGGGAATACAAGGGGAATTTGCCAGGAACAGCCCAATCTGGACAAGTCAAGACATTCCAATGAATCTACCAACTAGCTTCCTGCTATATAGTGGGGAATGTACTCTGCTACTGACTCACTAGCGCAGGGGTCAGAAAACTTTTTCAGCAGGGGGCCGGTCCACTGTCCCTCAGACCTTGTGGGGGGGGCAGACTATATGGGGAGGGGATGAACGAATTCTTATGCCCCACAAATAATGCAGAGATGCATTTTAAAGAAAAGGACACATTCTACTCATGTAAAAACAGGCTGATTCCCGGACTGTCCGCAGGCTGGATCTGGCCCCCGGGCCTTAGTTTGCCTATCCACGCACTAGCATGAGTGAGGGAGGATAATATATAATCAATATATCCTCTCCTGCTATCCACAACATTCCCACAAGTCCTGGGTCTGGAAAGGGTGAAGACATCTCACTGAGAGTGGCCACTAGCCACTTTTCAACATTTCGGGCAGGAGTCTTCCCCCCCAAGATGCCATGGAGGAGGGAACCTGAGACCTTCTGGATGTGAAGTGCCTGCTCTACCACTCAACTGCAGCCTGACTCCCACGACATTTTTCACCCTTCTTCTTTGCCAGGGTTACACAGGTAAAGGTAAAGGGACCCCTGACCGTCAGGTCCAGTCATGGATGACTCTGGGGTTGCAGCGCTCATCTCGCTTTAATGGCTGAGGAACTGGTGTACAGCTTCTGGGTCATGTGGCCAGCATGACTAAGCCGCTTCTGGTGAACCAGAGCAGCGCATGTAAACGCCGTTTACCTACCCGCCAGAGTAGTACCTATTTATCCACTGGCACTGGCGTGCTTTTGAACTGCTAGGTTGGCAGGAGCAGGGACCGAGCAATGGGAGCTCACCCCATCTCAGGGATTCGAACCGCCGACCTTCTGACCAGCAAGCCCTAGGCTCTGCAGTTTAATCCACAGCACCACCCACGTCCCTGCCAGGATTACATATATTCTTGCAAAACAAGCAACTGGGTTCCCGCCCTCACTTTGCTTCAACGTTTGACGGTTGCATCTAGCATATAAGTTCTGCTGAAGAAGGATAATTTTAGCTGCTGTTGCAACATTAAAAAAATAAAACTAAAAGCAGCCGCCCAACTTCCTTCCCTTCTAGAGTTGACGCTGTAACTGCTCGGTTGAGGAACTGACAATTTCTTGGAAAACTCCTGAACTTAGAAGTTGCCAGACACGGCTTTGATTAGTCATAGAATCATAGAGTTTCCAAGGGTCATGTAGTCTAAGTTCCTGCAATGCAGCGATCGCTGCTCATGCATCCTTGCCCGATGGCTGCCCGATGGAGAGCCTGCCCTGCGATGATGTCGGACTTTAGAGAAAAGGTGAAGTTGATAAAATGGTTCCTGACATGGAGAAAGTGGAGAGGTCATTCTTCTCCCTTCCTCTCTCCTAACACCAGAACTCCTGGTCCTGTGGCGGACCCTGTGCTCTCAAATTTCACCGGTGCCCTGGGCAACACCGACATTTGGCCCTCCCGCCCTCCCCTTCCATTCTACATCAGAGTTGCAGCGCCCGCTCCCCCCCCCCCCGGGACTCCACACCCAGTGCGCCAGAATTGGTCTTCCTCGCCTAAATCCACCTCTGCCCCGAAATCCAGTGAAGCTGAATGTTGAAAGATTCAGGACGGATAGAATAAAATTCTCCTCCACGCATCGCGTAGCTAAACTAATAGAACTCCCTGCCGCAGGAGGCGGTGATGGTCACCTCTTGGATGGATTGCAAAGAGGATTGGACAAATTCATGGAGGGGGAGAGGGCTGCGGAGGACTACTAGCCACAGTCGGAGGCAGCGGTGCTTCTGCATACTGGGTGCTGGAAACCACAGGAGGGGAGAGGGCTCTTGTGTTCGAATCCTGCTTGCGGGTTTCCCACAGGCACCTGGGTGGCCTCATCCAGGAGGCTTTTCTTATGTAGGACACAGCACTGACACTTGAAAGACAATTTGGTCCACACAAGGCAAGGTTTTTTTTGGGGGGGGGTGTTTCTTGGTATTTTTCTCAAGAACAGACTAAACACAATTAGCTGGTGAAATGACCAGCTTGTACTTGACACTGAGGTCCAGCTCCGAGGGCGTTCTGGCGGCTCCCTCCCTGCAAGAAGCCAAGTTACAGGGAACGAGGCAGAGGGCCTTCTCGGTAGTGGCACCCGCCCTGTGGAACAACCTCCCACTAGATGTCAAACAGAAAAACAACTACCAGACTTTTGGAAGACACGTGAAGGCAGCCCTGTTTAGGGAAGCTTTTAATGTTTAACAGATTATTGTGTTTTAATGTTCTGTTGGAAGCCACCCAGAGTGGCTGGGGAAACCCAGCCGGATGGGCGGGGTAGAAATAAATAAATAATTTTGTGATTAAATGCATCCAGGAAAATACTGCTGCACACACCCCCTCCACCTGTCAGGAATTCTCTTGCTGAGACTCCAGCATTGCAGGGGGCTGGACTAGATGAACCCTTGGTGTCCCTTCTTCTTTGAGCTGATAGCCTGTGCCCTTTGGCTATTAAGTTCAAATTCCCTGCCCTGAACTAAGGCCACAGCCATACCATACATTTATGAACCTATCCGCTTTAGTATTTTAACTTTTGTATGTTTGAAAATATTGCTGTGATTTTTTCTTGATTTTCTTGTCATTTTTAAAAAATAATCAAGTGGTGTACATATGTTATGAAACAAATAAATACATTTATAGCTCGTTCAAAGTGCATAACTTCCCACTCCAATAATCCTGGGAACCGTAGTTCATTAACTGTGCTAGGAACTGTAGCTCTCTGGGTGCGGAACTGTGATTCCCAGGATTCTTGGGGGCGGGTGCATGGGGGGGGGGAGGCACATGAATTTGTAGTTCTTAGAAGTTACTTACGGAAGACAAAGAGCGTGTAGCGGTTCAGCGTCGTGGAGCCTGCCTGGGTCAACATCGAAACGTCATAGCTTCCTCCGTCTTCCAAGGTGAGGTTATGGATTTGGAAGGCCGGAACCTCCTCCAGGAAGGACACCCTTTGGGAATATCTGGGGTCTAGGACCGTGACGGGCTTCCCTTGCTCCCACATAGCGACGGCCTTGCTGGGTGGGCCGAGGGACCTCAACATGAGACCCGAGAAAGTGCTCCCTTTTGGAACCACGACAGGAAGATTGACCGAGTGCCCCACATCTTTGGGGTCTAATTCAGCGTGGGCCGCTGTAGGACTGTCTGCGCCTTGGAGGGGAGAGAGAGAAGACGGGAGAAAGTGAATTTGGAGAGGATGAGATTCATGCACCATCAGGTTGAGACATGGACCAGAGTGTTTCAGCAACCTGTTTCTTTTTGGGGGGGGGGGTGCAGTGGGGGTTGGACATTAGATAGGCTTGCAAAGCAACTGAGGGGGGGAGGCACATGAGCTGAGAAGCCATTTCAAAATGGGGAGGAGTTAGGGGGGAAACCTAGGGGGCACAGCCAAGTCCCCCACCTCATAGAATCATAGAGTTGGAAGAGACCACAAGGGCCATCCATCCACCTCCTCACACCCCTTTCACAGAACGGTTGAATCATAGAGTTGGAAGGGATTATGAGGGTCTTCTGGTCCCAATCCCAGCAATGCAGGAATCACAACTACTGTAAAGCATCCATGATGACAGACGCCGTCCATCCTCTGCTGAGAAACCTCCAAGGAAGGAGAGCCAGCCCACCACCAATGAGGGAATCTGTTCCACTGTTGAACAGCTTCTGCTGTCAGAAAATTCTTCCTAATGTTTAATCGGAATCGCCTGCCTTGCTATTTGAATCTCTTGGTTTGGGTCCTGCCTTCTGGAGGGAACAAGCCTGCTTCAATTTCCATGGGGCAGCCCTTGAAGACAGGCCTGCCTTACCCATTCAGGCTATTGGCGTGGGGCGCCAGGGGGCCAAGTTCTGGAGGGTGGCAGGTGAGAGTCCGGGGAACACCAAACGAGCGCGCTGACTGAGCGAGGGTGCGTGTGCCGCTCCTGCCAAGCGTCGGCTCGGTTTTTCCCTTTTAGCCTGCAGGCGCCGAATTCTGCGGGGCACTTGGAGCGTAGGCTGCTTGTGTAAAATAATCCTAAACTGCAATCCTGCACACAGCAGGGCTCTCATAAATGGAGGATAGCAGCAACGGCTTCTAGTCTCCCCCTCCCCTGTTGGAGGCAGTATACCTGGGAATATCATCTGCTGGGAATTGCAAGGGGATTGCTGCAGTTACGCTTATGGGATTCCCAATTTGGGGCTTCTGGCTGGACACTGTGAGAACCAGGTGGGCCCCCTTTGGCCTGATCCAGAAGCCAACCTCTTCTGGCCCCAGGCCCAGAAGCAGTCTATCTGGAGTCCTAGGCAGTGCTTCCCCCCCCTAAAGAAATGTTTTGGGGTGCTCTCATTTTGAGTCAAGAAAATCACCATTTTATAGTTCAAGCCAGGAAAAATAAATACAATAAATGGACAAAAGCACAAAGTTCCACAAAATATTTAGGGGTACATGTACCCCTGCGTACCCCCAGAAAAAAGCACTGGTCCTAGTTTCTTAGAGCCATCTGGCCGCTGTGGGGACAGCAGGTGGGACTAGCAGGTCCCTACTTTTGCCCCTGCTGCAGCTGAGGCTGGGATCTTCTGTGGTCCACACCTGTCTGACGCCAGCAGAGGGTGCTTAGTGTTGTTCCTCCCACCACTCGGTCAAGTTAGGCTTCTCTCCAAATGCCACTGGCGGCTGACACAATACTTCTTGAGCAATTAACGGGGATGGCCCTGCTTGTTTCACAGGCACACACCCAAACCCCATTGCCAAATCTTTCCGGATCGGTTCCTCTTACTCCTAAAGCAACCATTAGGAACATCTCCTCGGAATCCACCAAGAAGAGTCCAGAAGCTGGATCAGGCCCACGGGGGACCATCAAGGCCAGCCTCCTGTTCTCACGGTGGCCCTGCAAAATCCCTTAAGACCTAGAAATCTCAAGAAGAAGAAGAAGAAGAAGAGGAAGAGGAGGAGTTGTTTGGATTTTATATCCTGCTTTATTACTACCCAAAGGAGTCTCAAAGCGGCTAACATCCTCCTTTCCCTTCCTCCTCTGTGAGGTGAGTGGGGCTGAGAGACTTCAGAGAAGTGTGACTAGCCCAAGGTCACCCAGCAGCTGCATGTGGAGGAGCGGAGACGCGAACCCGGTTCCCCAGATTACGAGTCTATCGCTCTTAACCACTACACCACAATAGACTGCTTCTGGACCTGGGGGTTCCACCAGGACATAAGAAGGGTCCCAGCCCTCCTTTTTTTTGCAGCCTCCTTGTTTCGCAGTGGCCAAATTGAGATAGACTGCCTCTGAACTTGGGAGTTTCCATAGGAATGTTGTAAGACCCCTGCTGCTGGATCAGGCTGTTGGGGGCCCACCCAGTCCAGCCTCCTGTCCTTACAGCGGCCAAGCAGATGCCCAAAGGGGAAGCCAGCAAGGAGGGCCTCACTGAGCACCAGGGCAGCCCTCCCTGCTCCTGCAGCTCCTGGCAGCTGGCATCATTCAGAGCCATTGGCTGCCTCCAGCACCGGGAGTAATGTAACCTGTTGATACTCTGCAGGTAACAAAGCCAGTTTCCCCAGCAGCTATGCATCACGATAGTGCAGTGGCCATGGGCATCGTAAGGCCAGAACCTCAATTTGCAGCTTGTCCATCAGGCTACAGGCAAAGTCGGGAGATAAGACCCTGGGGAACCAGCAACCCTGGTTCTCCTCCCACCCCCAAAATTTTCCCGTTCTAGCCTGCTGCTGCTACAACAACTCTCTGGGGCTGGGGCTGCTTGCGTAGCAGGGTGATTTGCAGTGACAAAAGGGTGCCAGCACCTTCTGGACTCACAAGCCCACCTAATTCCACCTCTGGGCACGGATTCTGTGATTTTTGCATTGCCTGTCGGGTCTCGTCCATCTTTACAGTTCTATGATTCTACGGAACGTGCGCTTAAAAATCCAAACCAAAAGCCAACAACTCATTGCACCCCTCAGCACCCCATAATAACCAGACATTTATTTTCAACGCTTCTGAGAAAATGTCCCGCCCATGATTCTGTGGTTGCAATTAACCAGCCACAATTTAGTCTTTTTGTGAACTGCTCGTCAGAAGGGTGGCGGTTTTGTGGGTTTTGGTACCTTGAGCTCTTTGGAGAAAAGGTGAGATACAAATGGAATATCATAGTTTACCCTCACCCAACAAACACACTTTTAAAAGGAAATTGCCTTTTTCCTGGTTGTGGAATGAACAAGTGCCTATTGGGAAGACGGATAAACACCCTGCAAGCAAATCTGCCTGAAGCTCATTGTCCATTAACTTCTCTGAAAACAAGCTGGAAAATTTCCTCAATAAAGACTGGCTGCTGTCTAACAACTGTGTGAGCAACTCGGGATAAATGTGGAATAAGCAGGGAGCCCTATTCCTCCACACACATTGTTTGCTCGTGCCTGAACCCCAAAAGGGTTCAGGCAAGAAGAGGCTAGGGCATTGCATTATGGCGCGCACACACAGAGAGGAAGTTTAACTGAGAGTCACCTGGATTTTACTCACTTGTAGCTGGGAAGGTGAAGACGAGGAGGAGGAGGAGGAAGGCATCAGCTGGATCCATGTTGGAGTCACGGTGGAGAGATCAGCCCCAAGGAAAATGCGTGAGGAGCCTGGGCAGCTCAGAGGGACACCCGCTTCTCCTTCCCTTTTCTGCAATTTGGCCAAACGAAGGATGGGGAGAGGCTTCCTGCTGCACGCCCTTCTTGTAGGCTTGGCCATCGGATGACACCCAGGGTGGACCCTGGGGTCATGTGACCAGGCCCCATGTACACAGTAGCCAGAGACCTCCCTCTGGGTTTAGCAAACACACACGCGCACACACACACACACCCTCAAGGCACAAGAGGAACGTCCTTGCCATCTCTGCTGGATGAAGGAGGATTGGGTGTGCAAGCTTTTGGATCCACCAGCACGGTGGGAGAAGCAGGGCCTTCTTGGGGGGTTAATGCTGTGAGCCCCTCCGTCATAAGGGCAGGTTATATACTGCAAACAGACCATCTATCACAAAGATGCCACAATATCTGCGGTGCTTCATTCCAAGGAAACCAAACTCTGGGTAAGCGCTTGAAATCTCACTTTGCTCCAAGATTGGGGTGCCATGCAACTTCTGTTTATGACATATAACTAATGAGTCAATTCCACTCGAGTCTGGAGTAAAGTCTATAATGCGCTGGTTCAAATATCTATAGAATCACACTGGAGAGACCTGCCAGGAGTAAGCATGGACCAATGGGAAACAGCCTTGTTAGAAAAAACTAACAAACCCAGTTAAGCTGTCTTCCGCTCAGTCACACAATTGGTCCACCCAGCTGAGTGCTGTCTACATGGATGGGCAGCAGTTGTCCAGGTTTTTAGACCCATTCCCAGTCCTGCCTGAAGACCCCTGAGACTGAACCAGGGACCTCCACAAGGCAGGAGATTTGCCCCTCTGCTGCATCTGCACTGAACCCTGCCTGGCCTCTTCGCTTCTCCAGTTTGGCACTGGCTTGAGACACAAGCTCAAGGAAGCCCAAATCTTTCGATTCCCCCTTTTCACCCCAATCTGCAGAAAAAGAGGAACCGCAAGAGGGGATAATCACGGGATCCAGAATCGGGGCTTTTTTTTAGGGTCAGCAGGAAAAGGAGTCAAAGAGGAACTGGGCGTGGGCAGCAAATGTTACCATGAGGGCCAGAATCACTTTCAGGATCAGCAGTGAGCAGAAATTTCTAGACAGTTCCCTGGAACTGACATCATGCCTTCGCTCGGCTGATACAGGAGAAACAGATGATATTGCTGCTCTTTGGGTGCAACGGTTGTCAGGCTCTTGGGTTTTTAAAATAAGTGGCTTGTGATGATTTTTCTAAGAACAGAAGGAGAGGCCAGCTGTTGCTGGACCAGGCCAAAGCCCATCTAGACCAGCTTCCTGTCCTCACAGTGGCCAAATGCCCCTAAGAACATAGGAATCAAGATAGACTGCTTCTAGACCTGGAGGTTCCAGAAGAACATAATGGATCAGGCCTATAGCCCACCTAGTTCTCACTGTGACCACCCAGGTGCCTCTTCTGGGAAACCTACAAGCAGGATCCGAGAACCAGAGCAGGACTCCCTCATCTCCTGTGAAGGGAGGCTGTTGGTATGATAGGACTGTCGGTCGCCTCAAGAGATATGTGCAAAATGTGATTAATTTAGCAAATATCAAAAAATAATACCCTGCATTTGATTTAGGGCTCTTTTCGCTCTTCCGAGGTCTCAAAAGTAAACTGGCCACCTGTTTAACCTTTTCCACCATCTGGAGAACGCCTTGAGGAAGACTCTGCAAAGGCCATTGTGCTTCCTGAGGACTGCCGTTCATTCTGATTCAGCAGAAAAGGGAAAGGCACCCTTGGAGACGGAAGTGGGAAACCCAGACCTCTGCCTAGAAAGCGCAAAGGCAAGAGGCTTGTTTGCAAAAATAAAAAATCTGATGGCCTCTGAGGATGACTCTTCCTCGGGGAGCGAGGCATGACAAGGAATCCTCAGCTGCAGAGAAAAAAAGAAACTCTCCGGAACCCAGTTTGGCACTAAGAATGTATGAGGAGCCCTGTGGCTGGATCAGGCCAATGGCTCTCCTGTTCTCACAGTCCCTCCAATGCAAAGCCTGCAAGCAGAATCTGAGAGTAGGTCTATTAATAGAAGACCAAGCTAAAGGTTGCAAAATGGCAGCAAGCGCCAGTGTTTTCCAGAGCTCTTTGTCTAGAGAGATATTCTGCAAAGTGAGGAGCAGGAGGAGACCCGGGAAAAATAAAAAGCAACTGATGAATGCTTTTTTAAAATGTATCCTGCCGAATGCTGTAGCCCAAAGGTCAGTTTGTAGACTCTGTTTGAACATAGCTCCCTACCCCATTCACCAACTTACCAGATCCTCTCTGGAAACCATCCCATTTGGTGGCCGACAGCATCACTGTGAAGAGCCAGTGTGGCGTCACGAGTGTTGGACTAGGACCTGGGAGAGATCTGGGTTTGAATCTTCACTCAGCCATGAAGCTCACTGGGTGGCCATTGAGGCCAGTCGCCATCTCTTAGCCTAGCCTGCCTCTCACGGTTGTTGGGAGGATGACATGGGGGGGGGGGGGAGGAGAAGGATGTAAAGAACCTGGAGCTCCTTAAAGATAAGGAGGGTATAGAAATGTGATCAATAAGCCATGGGGGGGGAACATAAAGCCAGATGCACCCCACGCCTCTTAAAAGCACAGCAAACTCATCTTGGTGGTCAGGCAGAACCTGCAGGTCCTCTTGGAGACTTTGAATAATAATAATAATAATAAATTATTTATACCCCGC
The DNA here is from genome assembly GCA_900245905.1 of Lacerta viridis. Classification (NCBI taxonomy): domain Eukaryota; kingdom Metazoa; phylum Chordata; class Lepidosauria; order Squamata; family Lacertidae; genus Lacerta; species Lacerta viridis. Next base: position 67,047 of record OFHU01000765.1, read on the forward strand.
CCATCTGGCTGGGTTCCCTCAGCCACTCTGGGTGGCTTCCAACCAAATGTTAAAAACAACACAGCATCAAACATCAAAAACTTCCCTAAACAGGGCCACCTTCAGTTGTCTTTTAAAAGTAAAATAGTTGCTTATTGCCTTGACATCTGCTGGGAGGGCGTTCCACAGGGCAGGCGCCACTACCAAGAAGGCCCTCTGCCTGGTTCCCTGTAACCTCACTTCTTGCAGGGAGGGAGATTAAATATATGAAGCGCCACTACCAAGAAGGCCCTCTGCCTGGTTCCCTGTAACCTCACTTCTTGCAGGGAGGGAGATTAAATATATGAATCTGTGTGACCCACATGCATGAGGTGGATAAGAAAAGAATCACGCTTAAACATGCACAGCAGCAGCAGCAGAGTTTGGCCTCACAGAGTCAAGCAGCAGTCCATTCGTACCTTGGTTGCCCAACGCCTTGGAGCTCGTACGTTTCGGCTCCCGAATGATCAAAACCTGGGTGAGTGAGTGTTCTGGGTGCCAAACGATTTTTGGAAGCCGAAGCTCCTGCAGCCCATCAGAAGCCGCACTTGGTTTCAAAATGGACTTCCAGAATGGATTCCATTCGACTTCCGAGGTACGACCGTATAGCGTTAGGAATATAAGGCTATTAGAGCTTTCTTATCCTGCTTACAACACTCTCCTCTGTCTGCCCCCTTGGGCAAGGGACAGACCACACAACGCTACGTAAGTTTAAAACACTTTATTAACAGATTCAAAGGTGGGGTGGGAGAGAGAAATTGAAAAATGGATTTAGCCCTTAAGCGGGGGGTGGGGAGATGCGTGGACTTGCCATTTGGGGCCCAGCATCCTTTAGGGCATCCTCATTTTCGCCCAGGGCAGCGAACGCATTGAGACTCCTTTCTTGTACCTTGAAGGCAGCGGTTCAGGCCCTACCCTCTGCAGCAAGAGTCAACAAGGCGCACCACAAGTTTACAACGTGGAGGCCCTTGAAGTGGCCGTGTCTACATTGCTCAGCCCTGACTGCACCTTCATCAGTGCTGCCAAATTGCTCTTGTCCCTCTCCCCAGATGTGACAATCAGGAAGTATTCCAGCACCTTACAAATCTGGATTAGAAGTATGAAGAACTGCTGCCTATCAGATGTGAACTCCGTGGCCTTGAGAGACAATGTCAATTTCTTTGCTGAGTTGCTGAAAGCAAAAAACACTGTGGAAATCCTCACGTACAAAGTATCCAAAAATTCAATTTGTACAAAGCCATGCTATGGTTTCTGGCAACTATGGGTTCTTTGATGGGAAGTGAGTCCAGCTGAAGCCTTTCCCACATTCCAAGCATCAATAGGGTTTCTCCCGTGTATGAATTCTCTGACGTTACATGAGATGGGTGCTCTGACTGAAGTTCTTTCCACCCTCTTGGCATTGAAACGGTTTCTCCCCATGGTGAATACGCTGATGCCGAAGGACGCTTCTGTTTGCATTAAACCTCTTTCCACATTCCAAGCACTGATGTGGTTTCTCTCCGCTGTGAGTTATTTGATGGGAAATGAGACTGCCCTTCTGACGGAAGTTCTTTCCACATTCCAAGCACCTAAATGGCACCTCCCCTGTATGAATTCTTCGATGGGAAGTGAGCCATTTCTTCCGGACAAAGCCCCTTCCGCATTCCAAGCACTGATGTGGTTTCTCCTCCGTGTGAACTCTCTGATGGGAAGTGAGGGTGCGCCTGTATCTGAAACTCTTTCCACATTCCAAGCACATGTATGGGTTCTCTCCGCTGTGAGTTCTTTGATGGGAAGTGAGATGGACCTTCTGACAACAGCTCTCTCCGCACCCCAAATATTTATGTAGCACCTCCACTATAGGGATTTTCATGTGATCTCCCTTGTTCTTCATTTCTAACATTTCTCCACCTGTAAGGAAGAGAAAAACAGATTCTCAGGAAAACCCAATTATTGAGCAAGGAGAATGAAAGGTTGTTTTAGTCAAAGAACCGAAGAGATTTAGAGGGCTGAGCATACATTGTGTCGTATCGCCAGCTAAACAGACTAGCCAAACATTTGGCAATATACTGCAATGTTGAAAAAAACAGGATGCACTGGCCTCTGCCCATGAGACACAGGGTGAAAATGCCCCAGCTCTCACCTTGGGAGCTGAGACAGTTTCAGCCAGGCACTTGCAAGCTGGAGCTTCCTTTAACTGCTCCGCTGAGGCAAGGGCTGCTGCACACTCCTCAGTCGAGCAGATTAAGGAAGCAGATGGAAGAACAAGCGGTTTCTCCCTTGGAGTTGTATGAGGGCAGAGTGGGGTGGTGGTTTCACTCGAATGGTATTGCGGGTGAAAGCACTGCTGCTCCTGAGTCCCTCTGCGAGAAGCGCCCGCTGGAGGAAGGAAGCCTGGTCGAGCCTCCTCATACTGGTCCAGGGGGCTATAGAGATATATCGCACAGGCCTAGACGGGAGATGTCATAGTTTTCACTGACAGGTAATCACAGGCCTATTTATGGGAACCTGAGATTTGAAAAGCCTGACTCTTTTTGGAGAGAGATTTTTTGGGCTCAATCATGGGATCCACTTCATCTCTAAGGTCAGTAATCTCTTTGGTCAACTGAAATTGCATAGAAGCAAAAACAAAAAAACCTGACAGAAGCTACTTCCGCTTTCTTAAGAACTTCGAAGCCTACAGTAAAAAGCCCTTATCAGTTCAGACTAGCCAGACTATCTTCTGTAACGCTAAATTCTGGATTGTTTTATTTGACTTTTAATGTAGGTTGCAAACTACAGTAATTTGAGATTCTTTTCTTAAAAATATACAGTGGTATAGAAATGAAGCACATGATAGTAATAATAAGAACTGGAGAAAGAATATTCAAAGACCAAACAGGAGATAGCTTGGGGAGGGCTAGAATCCCAGAGGCGGGAGCTGGTGCTGTTGAGCTCCATCCAAATACGGAAGGTAGGTCACAGAGAGATAGGCACTGAATTTCAAAACAGATACTCTGATCCGACAGGGAGCCTTACTGAGAGAGTCCATGATCCCACGATTCTCTGCCATGACTTCCTTATGCAGAGCTCTCTGGTCAGGATCCAGCAATGCCCACTCCTCGTCTGTGAAAGAAACGGCGACGTCTTCGAAGCACACTGAACCCTAAGAGAGAAAAGGAAATGTCCTCCACTCAAGACAGCATAAAGGTGATCTACTGCCCTTTGCTCTGTGGTTTTCTGCCTGTTTATTACTTATAAGGGATTGTTCTCCTGCACATTTTAAGTATGGATGCTTATTTTAACGTATCAAATGAATTCTTGTCTTGTGTCTTTAATGATGGGTATTAATCTTGGTTCAAACGGGCAGAGGTCCACACTGTGGTCCTCGTGTCTTTCTGCCTGCGCAAAGCATTCCAGTCTGCTGGAAAGAACGATCCCCTCTGTCCTCTCCCTGGACGCTGTTCTTGGAGGGACCCCCCTGATGCCCTCAAGCAAACTTCAAGGGGTGAATGGGGACATTGGAAGAGAGAAGGGGGGGAAGCCCTGCTGTGAAACTGATGGGGCAGGTTAGGTGAATCCTGGCCAGTGCTCTTCATGGTTTGTCAACTGCTTAGAAGCCTATTTTAGCATTCAGCGACAACTTTATAAAGAAAGCAGCAACAATGGAGCGAAATTCAGAAGGTTAGCTGAGGTGAGGCAACTGTTCCTTATTCTCAGCACAGAAACCATCCGGAATGGCCTTTCCAGCTTTTGTGAAGGGCAACGTGGACAGAAGCAAAGTGAAGCAGGAATGAGACTCATTGGGGCCCAGAGGCTCCTGGCTGCCTCACCCCTCTGCCTCTTGACCCACAGGGCTCCTTCCTCCTACCTGATCTGCTTCCACAGCCACCGCTTCCCCTCCGACACCATGAAAAGATGGGTGAGGTTTTGCCAAAGTCTTTCTGTCAACTGCAGGAGACAAAGGTAAGGTCTAGCAATGCACCTCTTACTACAGATGGGCGTTAGAGAAAGCCTCACTTGCTGGACATCTGTACCCATTTCGCAGCTCAGTTGTGTACATATTGTAAATCACCCTGAGACCTCCGGGTATAGGGTGGTATATAAATTCAATACATGAAATATACATCTCTCCTCCTTGGGGCTCTTGGCTTTAATTGTCTTCCCCCAAAGATGCAAAGAACCCACAGAATGTGACCAAACAGAGACAAACCTCATTCCTCCTTACCCAGTGGCCTCTCTCTGGTGTCCAACCGAGTCCTCTCTGCCTCAGAGGATCCTGAGCCCATACCTGCAAACATATCCTTTCCCTGAAATCACAGAATCATAGAATGGGGTCAGCAAATCCACCCTCCTGCAATAATGCAGGAATCTCAACAGAAAGTCCAAACAGAAAACGGGGTGAAGGATTAGAAAAGGAACAGCAAATGAAAAAATGTTACGGTTATCATATAACACTCCTTGGATTATTTCCTATGAATAATTTGGGGACACTCTCCCTCATGTTGGGAGCCCCTTGGGAGTATCCAGAGGAAAGTCTCTCTCACCTTCCTCTCTGCCTGCTTCCTCTCCTCTGCCTGACTCAGGAGGAAACCTTCAGCCAGGGCCACTGCCTGGGAACAGGTCTCCGCTCCACATTCCCTCACCCAGCTCTCCATCTCCACTGGAAGGACAGCCAGGAACTGCTCCATAACAACCAGGTCCAACATCTGAGCTTTTGTATGCCTTTCTGGCTTCAGCCACTGACAGTCAAGGTGATAGAGCCGGCTGCAGATCTCTCGGGGTCCTTTGGTCTCCTGACAGCAGAACTGCCTCAACTGCTGGCTCTGCACCTCTGAGCGGAGGGTGTCCTCCTCACCCAGGATCTTCTGCACAGAGTTTTCCCAGAATCCCCCACTGCTCCCAGTTTGATGCCATGGCCTCTTCCTGCTTCAGGGCCAGCTGAGGCTCGCTCATCCATCTGTGCTCTCAGGAAACCTCCAAGCGTTCAGAAGAAATCCCTTTTTTCTCCTGCCATGCTCAGTCTGTCCAAATTAGAGCAGCTAAAAAATCCTGCAAAGCAAATGCATTACTCAGTTATAAAATGGACACACTGTCTGGAGAAAATAAAAATGTTCCCTGATCAAGCGTGGATGAGGCCTGCTAGGAACCTGGCCTGGACTGCACCACAGCCCTGATTCTGAGCTTTCTTTAAAGAAGTGCAGACACCTTAAGGGATCTCCTTCTCCCTAGAAAGAGAGGAGACTCGGCAGATCCCACGAGGCAACTGTGGCGGGGGGGGGAGGGTGCTTCTGCTCTGGAGGACTTCCCCCCTCTTTACCCCCCCCCGCCCTTTCTAGGAATCCTGCTCAGTGCCTTTTAACCCTTGGCAAGTCGAGCGCTCCCTGCTCTCTCTGCAACCGCCCCCGAAGCCCGCCTTTTAACCCGCTTCTGCTGCTTCCTGGTGGAGCCTCCCGCTGCCGAGGCAGTCCACCCGAAGTCCCGGGCTCCCGGGCAGAGAGGGCGCCCCGGGAGAGACTCTACCGCGAAATGGCCGCTCCCTCCGCCGGTCTCCCGAAGGCCTTTCCCACCCTGCTCAGCCCAAGGCGCCCGGGAGGCAACACTTGCAGAGGAGAGAGACAATCACCGCCTCCGCCCGGCTTTTGTCGGCGACTCAACCTGCCCTCTTCTAGCATGGCGGAAGGGGCACTTCCGCCCGCCCGCCCTCCGCCCTCCGTCCAATCAGCGGTGCCACATCCGAGCGACGGGCGCGTCACTTCTCGCCCTTGGGGCCCCTCCTAAAATGGTGCCCTCGTCCAAGATGGCGGCGGCTCTCCAATGATGACGCCTTCGCCTCGGCCCACCGTGGCGGCGGTGCTTTCTCCACCCGCTTCCCGCGCTTCTTCTGCCCCCGGTGCCTCTCCTAAGGCGGCGCCACTCGCTCACTTCCTAGCCGCGTGCCCTCGTCCAGCAGAGCGGCCCCATCCCTTTCGGCCGCTTTCCGCCCTCTTCCAAGATGGCGCTTTTTGGTGTCTTGGCGTCACGTCGCTAAGCAACACGACGCCTCTTCCCGCCTCTCCTGAAATGGCACCTGCGGAGGACAGGAAATGACGAGAAGAAGCGGGCGAAAGCACCTCCCACACGTCACTTCCTGCCAGGGACAGTTGTGCCTGTCTCCTTTTTCCTCCATGGCGCTTCCTGGGTGAGGCTCCCCCTTTGGGGTGCTGGGGGGGGGCTTGGGAGCAGAGGTTGTGGGGTGTCAGGGGAGGGGGACACGGGGCGCTCCTCCTGGGGGTCCTTCATCCACCTTCAGAATGACAGGGTTGGAGGGGACACACGAGGTCCTCTAGTCCAACCCCTGCAATAATACTGGAAGCTGCGGCTGCTGCATCCATTCCCCAGGGCACTTGGAATTTCCGTCTCGGAAAGAATGAAAGCCAGTGGCAGTGGCAGGAATGGGGGTGGGTCTCTGCTAGTGGGGTGGGGTGCCAGGGGGTGGGGTGGGGTGCCAGGGGCGCCTCTGTGGGGAGGGGATTCCCCAAGTGAGGAACCGCCACCAGGGTGGCAAACCAAAAATCAGAGGGTGGCCAACCCTCTGCCCACCTGAACACCAAGAGGGCACTCTTGGATCCAGGAGTAACCCTAGTTGAAGGATAGGCTTGAATCAGTCCTAGCAGGCCTCATCCATGCTTGATCAGGGAACATTTTTATTTTCTCCAGACAGTGTGTCCATTTTATAACCGAGTAATGCATTTGCTTTGCAGGATTTTCTAGCTGCTCTAATTTGGACAGACTGAACACGGCAGGAGAAAAAAGGGATTCCTTCTGATCTCTTGGAGGTTTCCTGAGAGCACAGATGGATGAGCGAGGAAGAGGCCATGGCATCAAAACTGGGAGCAGTGGGGGATTCTGGGAAAACTCTGTGCAGAAGATCCTGGGTGAGGAGGACACCCTCCGCTCAGAGGTGCAGAGCCAGCAGTTCAGGCATTTCTGCTACCAGGAGGCCAAAGGACCCCGAGAGGTTTGCAGCCAACTCTTCCGCTTTGACCATCAATGGCTAAAGCCAGAAAGGCACACGAAAGCTCAGATGCTGGACCTGGTGATCTTGGAGCAGTTCCTGGCTGTCCTTCCACCGGAGATGGAGAGCTGGGTGAGGGAATGTGGAGCGGAGACCAGTTCCCAGGCAGTGGCCCTGGCCGAAGGTTTCCTCCTGAGTCAGGCAGAGGCGCAGGTAAGAGAAATTTTCCTCTGGATACTCCCAAGGGGCTCCCAACATGAGGGAGAGTGTCCCCAAATTATTCATAGGAAATAATCCAAGGAGTGTTATATGATAACCGTAACATTTTTTCATTTGCTGTTCCTTTTCTAATCCTTCACCCCGTTTTCTGTTTGGACTTTCTGTTGAGATTCCTGCATGGCAGGAGGGTGGATTTGCTGACCCCATTCTATGATTCTGTGATTTCAGGGAAAGGATATGTTTGCAGGTATGGGCTCAGGATCCTCTGAGGCAGAGAGGACTCGGTTGGACACCAGAGAGAGGCCACTGGGTAAGGAGGAATGAGGTTTGTCTCTGTTTGGTCACATTCTGTGGGTTCTTTGAATCTTTGGGGGAAGACAATTGAAGCCAAGAGCCCCAAGGAGGAGAGATGTATATTTCATGTATTGAATTTATATACCACCCTATACCCGGAGGTCTCAGGGTGATTTACAATATGTACACAACTGAGCTGCGAAATGGGTACAGATGTCCAGCAAGTGAGGCTTTCTCTAACGCCCATCTGTAGTAAGAGGTGCATTGCTAGACCTTACCTTTGTCTCCTGCAGTTGACAGAAAGACTTTGGCAAAACCTCACCCATCTTTTCATGGTGTCGGAGGGGAAGCGGTGGCTGTGGAAGCAGATCAGGTAGGAGGAAGGAGCCCTGTGGGTCAAGAGGCAGAGGGGTGAGGCAGCCAGGAGCCTCTGGGCCCCAATGAGTCTCATTCCTGCTTCACTTTGCTTCTGTCCACGTTGCCCTTCACAAAAGCTGGAAAGGCCATTCCGGATGGTTTCTGTGCTGAGAATAAGGAACAGTTGCCTCACCTCAGCTAACCTTCTGAATTTCGCTCCATTGTTGCTGCTTTCTTTATAAAGTTGTCGCTGAATGCTAAAATAGGCTTCTAAGCAGTTGACAAACCATGAAGAGCACTGGCCAGGATTCACCTAACCTGCCCCATCAGTTTCACAGCAGGGCTTCCCCTCCCCCTTCTCTCTTCTAATGTCCCCATTCGCCCCTTGAAGTTTGCTTGAGGGCATCAGGGGGGTTCCTCCAAGAACAGCGTCCAGGGAGAGGGCAGAGGGGATCCTTCTTTCCAGCAGACTGGAATGCTTTGCGCAGGCAGAAAGACACGAGGACCACAGTGTTGACCTCTCTGCCCGTTTGAACCAAGATTAATACCCATCATTAAAAGACACAAGACAAGAATTCATTTGATACGTTAAAATAAGCGTCCATACTTAAAATGTGCAGGAGAATAATCCCTTAAAAGTAACAAAGTGGCAGAAAACCACAGAGCAAAGGGCAGTAGATCACCTTTATGCTGTCTGAGTGGAGGACATTTCCTTTTCTCTCTTAGGGTTCAGTGTGCTTTGAAGACGTCGCCGTTTCTTTCACAGACGAGGAGTGGGCATTGCTGGATCCTGACCAGAGAGCTCTGCATAAGGAAGTCATGGCAGAGAATCGTGGGATCATGGACTCTCTCAGTAAGGCTCCCTGTCGGATCAGAGTATCTGTTTTGAAATTCAGTGCCTATCTCTCTGTGACCTACCTTCCGTATTTGGATGGAGCTCAACAGCACCAGCTCCCGCCTCTGGGATTCTAGCCCTCCCCAAGCTATCTCCTGTTTGGTCTTTGAATATTCTTTCTCCAGTTCTTATTATTACTATCATGTGCTTCATTTCTATACCACTGTATATTTTTAAGAAAAGAATCTCAAATTACTGTAGTTTGCAACCTACATTAAAAGTCAAATAAAACAATCCAGAATTTAGCGTTACAGAAGATAGTCTGGCTAGTCTGAACTGATAAGGGCTTTTTACTGTAGGCTTCGAAGTTCTTAAAAAAGTGGAAGGAGCTTCTGTCAGGTTCTTTTTTTTCTGCTTGTATACAATTTCAGTTGACCAAAGAGATTACTGACCTTAGAGATGAAGTGGATCCCATGATTGAGCCCAAAAAATCTCTCCCAGAGAAGAGTCAGGCTTTTTGGATCTGAGGTTCCCATAAATAGGCCTGTGATTACTGGTCAATGAAGACCATGAAGTCTGACATCTAAATCTCTTCAGTTCTTTGTCTATAACAATCTTTCATTCCCATTTCTCAATAATTGGGGGATTCCTGAGGATCTAATCTGTTTTTCTCTTCATTGTAGGTGGTGAAATGTTAGAAATCCACACAGTGGAGAAGGTACACAAATATTTGGGGCGTGGAGAGAGTTTCTTTCAGAAGTTCCGTCTCACTTCCCAGGAAAGAACTCACAGAGGAGAGAAACAATATTGGTGCTTGGCATGTGGAAAGAGCTTCAGTCACAAAGCCAACCTCGCAACCCATCAAAGAATTCATACCGGGGAGAAACCATTTCAATGCCAGGAGTGTGGAAAGCGCTTCAGCCAGAGCGCCCATCTCACTACCCATCAAAGAACTCACAGCGGAGAGAACCCATACATGTGTTTGGAATGTGGAAAGAGTTTCAGATACAGGCGCACCCTCACTTCCCATCAAAGAGTTCACACAGAGGAGAAACCACATCAGTGCTTGGAATGCGGAAGGAGCTTCGCCGGGAAGAAATGGCTCACTTCCCATCAAAGGGTTCATAAGGGGGAGAAACCCCACCAGTGCTTGGAATGTGGGAAGAGCTTCAGCGAGAGCAATTATCTCACATCCCACCAGAGAACTCACAGCGGGGAGAAACCATTTCGTTGCTTGGCATGTGGAAAGAGCTTCAGTCACAGAGCCAACCTTGCAGCCCATCAGAGAATCCACACCGGGGAGAAACCGTTTCAGTGCCAGGAGTGTGGAAAGCGCTTCAGCCAGAGCACCCATCTCACTACCCATCAAAGAACTCACAGCGGAGAGAAGCCATACCTGTGCCTGGAGTGTGGAAAGAGCTTCAGTCACAGGCACACTCTCACTTTCCACCAAAGAATTCACAGCGGGGAGAAACCGTACCACTGCTTTGAATGTGGCAAGCGCTTCAGTCGTAGCGACAATCTCGCAGCCCATCAAAGAACTCACAATGGGGCGAAACCATAGCAGTGGCTGTGTACATATTTAAATTTATGAGACTTTAATTAAACTGTAGGTGGGTGAGGATTGCAACTGTGTTCATGTCCTTTGACCACCCAGCAAAGAAGTCCTCCTCTCTCAGGACCATGGAGTGTACCAATAACTCGGTGCCTAACATATCTTCACATTGCAGACCCAGATCTACAAAGTGCAATTTGGATTACTTTTTTGACATTGCATTGGGGAAGAGGGTCACAAGCGGTTTGGCAACCCTGGTCAGGTCGTTGTCAACCAGTGCCATCCAGTCGCATTTCCCTAGGTGCTCTGGTCAGGAGAGAGAAAGGGAGAGTTTTAGGCAAATCGCCCTTTTTTCCTCCTCTCCCTGGAGAGAAGAGGGATCAGTACACTCAAAATACTCCTGGTTTTGCACCTGTTGGTCACTGAATGGAGATGCGTGTGTAGAATTACAGAATCACAGAACTGTGGAGTTGGAAGGGGCTCCCAGAGGCATCTAGTCCACCCCCGGCTGCAGTGCAGGAATCGCAGCTAAATTAGGAGTGGATTGACCACATCGCCATCGATTAAAACAACACACACTTTAAAATCTGATTTCTTTTTATTGTTATTGAATGACTTTGTTCTAAACAGAAGAAGTAACACAGCTCCTTCTCTCTCTCTCTCTCTCTCTCTCTCTCTCTCTCTCTCTCTCTCTTCCCCCTCGTGTCCCCCGTCCCCCCCCAAAAAATTGGACCTTTTCTTTTTAGTGCAAAGTCTTCGGTGGATACAAATCTTCATATTTATGAAGTACAGTACGTAATTATGTCAGGCACAAAATAAAGTCTCTCTCTTTCTTTAAAAACAACAAAAAATATCAAGTTAACACGAAGCTCAATTCCGTTATCAAGAAGCATTTGGCCTGTTTAATCACCTTCAGCCCCACAAACACCCAGCCGTCAATAGTTGAGGAATTAATGCCATGGTTTACTTGAGTTGCCAGCCAGCCAGCGCTAAAGATCCCCCTTTTCCCCCCTAGGGGTTGAGATTCTTTTAATAAATGCTTAGTTAAACATACCCACAGCCTTTTCTTGCTAATAGGAAAATGGCAAACAGGGGTATTATTATTATTATTATTTTGGTAAATATTGTACTCTGAAAGGGTGCTATTATACACATTTATTTATTTCTGGCATTTCTACTCCACGTGGTTTGCTCCCTCCTTGTTTAATCCTCACAACAACCCTGTGAGGTAGGTTAGGCTGAGAGAAACAGGACTGGCTCCCAAGGTTACACCCAGTCAGCTTCATGGCCCATTGTGGGGATTCGAACCCTGGTCTCTCTCAGCTCCTCGTCCTGCACTCACTACAGTACCACCGGCTCTTAAATGGGGGATTAATCCTGTAAACAGGTGGTTGAGGTATCACAACCAGGTCATTGGTAACAGGTTTTTTAATTTACCAGATTTCCCCCTGAAAAGGAAAATCCAAATCAATGTGTGTTTGGGGATATCGGTTGGCATTTTGATGGCATTGCCATATGGACCCCGCAAAAAACAACAACAGGAAGCTGGTCCCATTATCAAAACCCTTCTGGGAGCGTCCCCTGATTGTATTCTATATCTCATCAATGACCAATTAGGGTGGGAATCCATTGTGCCTGAATTAATCAGATTCTTGTGATCCTCCTAAATCTCTCTCTCTCTTTCTCTCTCTCTCTCTCTCTCACACACACACACACCACCACAGTTCACTTATTTAGGAATTGTGGAACTGATGAGATCTTTCCTCCCACATTTCGATGACGAGGGAGAAAATGCAATGTATTTTAAAGACCAGGAACTCGGGCTCAATCATTGGCCCTTGATCCAGGTCACTTCTTGAAACGGGATCTGAACTCTCTACATAACAGCTTATCAGACAGATGGACCCTTTGTTTTGTGGCCAGGAAAACATGCAGTGGGAGATGGAGTAGCATGACCCCACACACGACACAATTCCCTGTGTGGTTGCATCGCTGCACTGAAGGATGAGTAAAAAATAACTGCATGATGGTGCTGGGGTGACGCTTCCTTGCAAAAGTTGGGCTTTGCCAGCCATTGCCTCCAAAACTCAGGTGCAGCTTGTGGCAGAGCAGAGGGAGAGAGATTCCTCATTCAAACCACAGCACACTCGCCCAGCGTAACTGGAATTTCATCCGTGGGTCACAGGCCAGCTCTGCTCCAAGGCAGTGTGAGGCGGATGCCTTGGGCAACAGCTTAGCGGGCCGGAGGTAAGAAGGCACCATTTTCCATGCTGGCTTGTATCTATTACACGGAATCATAGAAGGGACCCAGAGGGTCATCCAGTCCAACCCCCTGTGATGCAGGAACCGCAGAATTCATTTCACCAGGGAGGAATTAACATAATCTATGTAATTAATCGGTGACATTGTCATTCCACCCTGTTTGTATTAATACAAGAAAAAGTAATGTGAACTGGGAAGGGCATAATCTACATAAATGTAGCAACAGTGAATCTCAATCGTATTTGCCAGATTGATTTTTGTTCTGGACATAAGGGGACGTTTCCATTGGGATTCTCCAACATCACCTGTTGGAGAGCCGAACGGGGTATGTGCCACACAGCCGTGTCTTGCAGCCCCTAAGCTAGGCTGCGCTCCTCGGTGTGACCCCTTGCCAGCATTGAAGAAAGGGTCAACTGCCGTTCCTCTTGGCTTTTGTTCATGCAATCACAGAGTGGTAGAGTTGGAAGGAACACCAGAGGACATCTAGTCCACCCCCTGTAATGCAGAATTGATGGAATCACCCTTTGCTCAAGACAGTAAAACATTTTGGGCCAGCTTTGGTTAGTTCCCCAATTTAAACAAGCTCCCCACCCCACTCCCATTGCAGAAATATCAGTGACTCATTTCAGAGAATGGCGTGGGAATTGCCACACTGGGCACCGTAGAATTTAGGAAGGAAGGAAAGAGCGAAAGGAAAGATGCCGGCAACATCTTGGATTTGCTTCCTCCTAACATTTTTCTTTTTGGCTCCGATAGCAATTTTTGAATCCAACTTATTTCCGACAAAGTGCAAAATAGCTCCATGACTCTCTCTCTTTTACAAATAACTACATATATCTCATTTGTATAAATAGATTTATATATTTCAATAGATTCTTTCTACGAAGAGGAAGTGACTCCCTCTTTTTTGATGCGTGTAACAACCGTTGTAGAATTCGTTCCTGTAAGAAACCATCTTGGGCCCATGATGATCCGACTCCTAAAAAAAAAGAGCCAGTAGCCACCCCCAAACTCCACCCCCCACGACCCACAATGCTGTTTTATCTAGCCAGAAGTAGCTGTTTGGGACAGTTTCTGCACAGCTGTGGGTCTCCCCACCCACACACCCCAACTTAAGACAGCATTGGAGGCCTCTTGGAGATTAAAAAAAAAATCATTGGCCTCCTACCTCCACCCCACCCCCAAGCCCCCAAAATCCAGCTCCTTCCTTTCCTCTGGAAGGCTCCTTTCAGCTGCAGTGACAACAGAGACCTGACCGGCCCCAGAAAGGCAAACAGTGTCTCATCCTCCCCAGAAGATCTCCTTCCACTTCACCCTGGTGATGAGGTTGTTCCTGGGTTCACGAGTCTTACGACTGACCTTTGGCTCTGAGTCTGCTTCCAGACGGGCACATATTTTCGAGTGGGAATCGATCACATATTGGGAAATTCCGTTGGAGTTCTCGTATGACCAACCCGCTTCCCCAAAAGATCAGGCTTTTTCGCAGGAAGGAAAGTGACGAGGAAATGCATGGAGAGCGCAGGAGGACATTTGCTGTGATGCAACGGCATCTGACCTCCCCACAAACAGATCAGGGGGAGTGCTCAAAAAACAGGGTTGTGCAGAAGCGAGCTAACTCCACAGAGCTTTGGGAAATTTGCTGTCAGTTCCGTTCACTGGGAGATTCGCCCTGCACTAGAAATACGCAAAAGCACTTGAGAGCTGCATCCTGATGGATCTGTGTGAAAAGCCCATTTTGCAAGTGTGTTAGCTTTACAAAGATGCAGCGCCTGTGGGGCAGGTCTTTCAATAGGGACTATCTGTCTGTCAGGCCAGTCATCAGATTGGTACACCATGACTTCTTTTTTATTTTTTTTGTCCCATCACAGACAGACAACACTGGCCCTGTTACTTTTCAATAAGCGAGCTTCATCTCAACACAGCCAAAGTCCTTTCTCCGCTCAGTTGGGAAATGCCACAGGTGGGAGGTCAAAGAGGATAAATACGTTCTCGACAAGGTCTTCTTTCTTGCTCATCTCCTTGGCTCCGAAGTTCAGCATTTTTGATGTTCAGAATTTACAGTAATAATAACAAGTACAGCAGGTCTGTTGTGATCAGAGGTTCACCTGTTGCTTTAAGGAGCAGGATTCAGGAGACAGAAACACCTGCGTTCTTTTCGGACTCTACCTGCATTCTGCTTGGTGCTTTCAACATATGCACCCTAGGCTGTTGGCTAGCTAAAGAGTCATCGATCCTTCTTTAGTCCAGGGACTGGAAGCTCTCTAGCATTGAAAAACAAGGATCCTGACAGCACATTCCAGTTAATAAACAGGACGTGCCTCTCACACTGCAGCACAACTTTGCGAACGGACACACATTCCAATTATTACAAAGCTTTCAAATGAAATCTGCTTGTCCTCCCATTCCACCTCTGTATTTTAATATGAGGGAGGATGTGTTTTCACTTTTTAAAAAAGTGGGTGGGTGGGTGTGCTTTATAACGAGTCATCAGACCTCCAGGTTGGAGGTCACACGATAATTCTTAAGGTACGGCTTTGTCATACGATACCTGTGCATTAAATACCAAGTGCTGGGGTGTGTTTCAAAACTTTGAAGGGCTGCTTCTGAATTACAAATCGTTGAGGTCTGGTGGGTTTGTTGAATGCAGATTACCAGGCACACCTGCTGTGAATGTGTTTTCCAGCTTCATCTGAGGTATCCCATGGTGACCACAACAGAATATTAATTTGCACAGTTTGCACTAGTAGGATTTACACCCTCCGTTTCACAGAGCCTGCTGCGCTGGGGCACCCCCAGTGCTCTGCCCTAATCTTTGTGTTTCCCTTTCGCATGCATCCATCAATATCTTTCAGGTTAGGTTGGCATTAAAAGCTAATCTATGTGGTAAGAGTTTCCAAGGCAAAAAGAGAAAGAGAACTCCATATATTTATATTTTAAAAAGCATTTGACACAATAGTGTTGCTGGTACGTGTGCCTCTGCCTCCTATTAAAAACCACGACCTGGTGGTCCCCTGAACAATGACTGCACAATTATTTGTATTTAAGAAAGAAACACAATTAAAAATATATATACTTCCAGCAGTTGGTCAAAACCACGGAGGAGACCTTGAATTCTGGCGCTAACTGTGAGCTGCTGTGTCAAGAGGGGAGCTGACCTTCGCGTTCCTTTAGCAGATTCCTAAAGAGAAGAACAGATTGCTCATCCTGCAGTTTGAGAGAGAGAAAATGCAGCCACAGAAAGAAGGGTGTAAGGAAGTCTGGAAGCTAATGAAGACACTTGGATGCAATACTCGTGTAACAGGCCTCACAAGTCCTCTGAAGGGTCAAACGTTGCTGATCCGGACGCTCAAGGGGGCCCCTTCCCTCTCCGCTTTCTCCCGAAAGGATTCCTCTAGCTTCAGTTTCTCGGGGTCCCCGTACCGCACCGTCTCGTGAAGGCAGCAAGGGGGCGCCACTTTGATCACCTGCTCAAAGAGGCTGAAGTCAGCCACGTATTTCCCACTGGCCGAGAGGGAGATGACCGGGGTGAACTCGTAGCCCCAGAGGATCTCCTCGGGGAGGTAGGAGGTCCGGACTTGGCACGTGGCGCTGGTGGACTCCACAGTGCCGCTGAGGATGACCACCAGCTCAAAGTCTCCTTCCCCGGTGCGCAAGGCCATGTCCCGGAAGGGGCTGCTCTCGTTCACCACGTGGTAGAAGGTCAGGGGCAGGATGAGGAAGGGGCTGTCGGAGGACGTGTCCACCTGGAAGTCCACGTTGACCTGGTTGAGCCGGATGTTCTCACCTTCCTTGGTGAGGTAGGTCTGGAGCAGTTTGCCGGTCACCTGGCACCCGATGAGGAGGCTCTTCCTCATGTTGGCCACCCGGATCATCAAGCAGGTCTTGCCGTCGTGCTGGGCCACCACGGCGTTCTGGCTGAACTTGATGGTCTCTGCCCTCTTCTTGGGACGGGCGATCTTGGCCAGGAAGGTGCCCGTGATGAAGATCTCCATGATGGTGGTGAGGACCAGCTGGCTGATGAGCAGGACGATGGCCAGCGGGCACTCCTCGCTGATGTAGCGGAAGCCGTAGCCGATGGTGGTCTGGGACTCCAGGGAGAAGAGGAAGGCCCCGGTGAGGGTGTGGACTTGCATGACGCACGGCGTGTGGTTGGCGGGAGGGTCAAATTCCAGGAGGTCCCCGTGCAGCACGGCCACCAGGTACCAGATCACCCCAAAGATGAACCACGTCCCGGCAAAGGAAGCGGAGAAGAGCAGCAGCTTGTAGCGCCACTGCATGTCGATGAAGGTCGTCCAGAGGTCCTTCAGGTAGAGGAACCTCTTGTCCGCGATGTGCTCCATGCGGACATTGCTACGCCCGTCCTTCGTCATGACCCGCCTCTTGCGCAGGGTGGAGCCAATCAGGGGGCGGCTGTCGGTCTGCGTCGTCTGGCTGTAGTACACCTTGGTGGACGACGTCATCTGGCCGGGGGCGGGGGGGGGGAGAGGAGAAAAGGAAAAGAGGACGGGGTGAGATGGGAGAACTGACACCAGAACATATAAAGAGCCCATCCAGGCCAGCATCCTGTTCTCACGGTGGGCAGGTACCCATGAGAACCTAAGAATCTAGGTAGACTTCCTCTACACCTGGAAGCTCCACGAGAAGATAAGAGCCTGGATGCTGGGTCAGGCCCAAGGGCGCCCATCTAGCCCAGCATCTTGTTCTTACAGTGGCCATTCAGATGCCTATTATGGGAAACTCACAAACATGATTTGCACACAAGAGCCCTCTTCTCTCCCGTGGTTTTCAGCAACTGGGAAGCATTGCCGCCTCCAACTATGGAGGTGAAGCATAGACCTCCTGGCTAGTGGCCTTCGGGAATGTGTCTCATCCTCTTCTAAAGCTATCTAGGTTGGTGGCTGTCACTGCCATCTTGTGGGAGGGAGTTCCAAAGTTTAGCTCTGCAGTCCCCATAGGGGAGTCAAGCTAAGAAGGAATGAATCACGTTTTCGATGTGCATGTCCTATGGCAGATTAGATGGCTTAAAAAGAGGATTAGAGAAATTTGCAGAGGAGGCGGCTCAGCTCTGCCTCTGAGGTCCTGCTTGTTACATTTCCTGTCGGTTATTTTAGAGGTGTTCATTAGGAGGCTTAAGCAACTTAATTTTACCAAAAGCTTTTAAAAGTGGGTTGGTACTGCTTTAGATGCATACAGCCCCCGACCACGTCTTCCCCCAAAGCATCCTGGGAGTTATACTTTCTTAAGGGTGATGAGAGCTGTTGGGGGAGATCCTCTCTTCCTCTTCCCAGAGACACAATTCCCAGAATGGCCCAACCACCAGTCTCTTCTCAGGGAAGTCTGCAAATCACAGACCTTACAGGAAATCCTAACAACTCGCAACACCCATAACAACCTGCACCCCCAGGGTGCTTTGGGGTGGAGAGTTTTAGCTGTTCACAGTGGGGAAATGCTGCTTTCAACATGGAAGACGGAGCAAGCTTGTTTCTGCTGCTGCAGAGGGGAGGACCTGAATCCATGTCTTCAGAGGACAAGGAAGGAAACCCACACTCAACACTGAGGTGAACTTTCTGTGGATGAGAGCTGTTTTCAGACACCCTGGGGAGGTGCTGGGCAGGGCCGGATTTAGGTTTCATGAGGCCCTAAGCTACTGAAGGTAATGGGGCCCTTCATATGCCCAGCTGTCCTTTTTCAACAACAAATTGTTGCTGTTTTTTGTGTTGAATATATGCAGAATGTGGGCACCCTTTATATAGAAACGAGTAAACCAGTGATATTTTAGGGAACAGGCTAGCAGGCAGGGCCCATGATTCACATCAGGGGTGTCCAAACTTTTTTCAAAGAGGGCGAGATTTGATGAAGTGGATGTGTGAGGGCCGACCAAAATTGTTGACCTTTCTTAGGATTGAAGTTGTTGAGCTTTTTTAACGATTTTACCCCAAAGTTGTTGAGCTTCTTAAAGCCAGGTTAAACTCACCGGCTGGCCAGATTGGACCCCCAAAACAGACTCTGGACATGCCCCTGATTTACTGATTTCTTTTTTATCTTATATTTTGGAAATGTACATCCATGTGCTTTTTTCCCTTTAAATTTTTCTGGGGGGCCCCAAGAGAGTGGGGTCCTAAGCTATAGCTTGTTTGGCTTATACGTGAATCCGGCGCTGGTTCGACTAGATGACCCTTGGGGATCCCTTCTACGATTCTATGGATGGCGGGACCATCAGTAGCACGACGGCGCCGGCCGGCCTCTCCCCTTTGCGCCAGCAGGTGGCGCCATAAAACTGGTCGCGCGGCGGCTGCCCATTCATTTCCCACTTTCTCTTATGCAACCGCGAGCGAAAGGCCGGTGGCGACGCTCTTTCTGGGCAGCGGCTGCCTGCGCACATCTTTCCAAATGCGCCCCCCCCCTTTCCCATCCGCAGCAACGTTTTCTCGAAGCCCCCCTGGCTGCTGATTGTGTGTGACAAAAGATCACACGCAAGGTCGCAACAGCAGCCCTGCAGCTGATTTAAGGGGGGGGGGCAGCTGCTGCAGGCTGAACCAGACGACTGCTCCACCTGGCCCAGGGTTGTCTGCACTGACAGGCAGCAGCGGTTCTCGGGGTTTCGGGCAGGGAGTGTGTCTCTTCCCCCCCCCCCAACCTGGAAATATTGCCAGGGATTGAAGCGGATGCCTTTCCTTTGGCAAAGTTAAGAGCTCTACCACTGGGCTGCTCCCCTTCCCCTGAAAATCAAGATTCTAGTCCTCATGAAGGGCTGATTTAAATGAGAACATTGGAAGCTGCCTTTTAATAATCCATGTATTTATTTCATAAAATACATATAAGGCTAGATTGTTGCTGTTGCTGTTTTAATCCTCAAAGTAGTTTATACTGCTTTGTCTACACGGACCGGCATTTCAGAAGAGGAGTCTTTCCCCAGCCCTATCCGGAAACGCCAGGGATGGAACCTGGGACCTTCTGCACTGCAGAGCTCCCCTTAAAAATAAAGGTTCTAGTCCTCATGGCAATGAGAAGGCAGGAGGCTGACTCATTCTGAAGAGAATGACTCCAGGGGAACGTTCTCCAAACATGAACTTTTGTCTGTCTGCTTGTTTTGTTTGATCAAAGCAAAAATGCCCCCCACCACACACACACCCCGCGCCTTCTTGGTTTTGATTGTTTGAGTCCAGCATGTTTCTGCGTCTTGGTTCTGGGAAGAGCACAGACATGAGAGCCACCGGGAGTCCCCCCCCCCAGCAAGACGGGGCTGGTGCAGCCGTGCTGTGGGCCTCATAACCAGTTTGCCCAGTTTAAACCGTGCAAGTTGGTTGCCCTCCATGCCTCCTGAGGGACAGAGTTCCGCAGTTTAACTCCCACTGGTGCTGGCAAACCATTGCGGGGGGTTGGACTAGATGACCCCGGGGTCCCTCCACACTTCTATGATTCTATGCTGCTTCTCCTGAAGCGGCCTGGCGCCACGTCTTGACAAAAGCAGAAACATCCGTGAAGTCAGCCCCGGTCCTGTCTGATACAGAGTGACACCTGTCCCTCGGCCTGATCCTCGGAGGAGGCGACATCCCCATCTCTCTCTCTCTCTCTCTCTCTCTCTCTCTCTCTCTCTCTCTCTCTCTCTCTCTCTCTCTCTCTCTCTCCCCCGCTGGCCTCTCGTTCTGCCAGACTCAGCTTCCCTTTCATAACATCCGCCTCACATTCAGTTTTGCACACACGGCTGAGATGGCTCCATTGGAGGCTGTCAGGATCAGCCCCCTGCAGCTGGAACAGCATCTCGACAGCTCCTGCTCACAGAGCACCAAAACCAGCATTTTTTTTGGGGGGGGGGAGAAGTTTCTCAGCCTGGCTGAGCCCCCCCTCTGCTCGCCCCCTGGCACCCAAGCACCACACTCTTGGAACCTGGACAGTGGAAAGTCTTTCCCTTGTAGCACTAGGACTCGTGGGTGTCCCGTCCCATGAAGCTGAATGCTGGAAGATTCATGACAGATAAATGGAAATCCTTCTTCCCGTGGAACTCCCTCCCACTGGAGGCAGCGAGGATGAGACAAATTCACGGAGGAGGAGGAGAGGGCTATCGGGGGCTAAGAGCCACAATGGCTTTGCTCTGCATTCCCTCCACGGTTAGAGGCAGCAGTGCTTCTACCAGGTGCTGGAAAAGACAGGTTGGGAGAGTTGATCTTGTGTTCGAGTCCTGCTTATGGATTTCCCTTTTAGGGCATCTGGTTGGCCCCTGTGAGAACAGGAGGCTGGACTAGATGGGACCCCCTTTGGCCTGATCCAGCAGCCAGGCTGTCCTTTTGGAGCTTCCAGGTCCAGAGGCAGTCTATCTGGATTCCTAGGATCTTAGGGGCCTGTGGCCACTGTGAGAAGAGGAGGCAGGGCTAGAGGGGCTCTGGCCTGATCCAGCAGGCACTTTGTATGTTCCTGGCAAACCCATGTTCATCGGATGGAAGAATGCTTTTGCTTTGCCTTGCCACCCTGGGCTCCTCCTGAGGGATGGCAGGGTATAAGGGCAGTGTTGCCTAGCAGTTAGAGTGTCTGAATAGGACCTGGGAGACCAGGGTTTGAATCCCAGCTCAGTCATGAAGCTCATTCAGGACAAACCATGTTTCCCCCTTGAGTTCACTGGAGGAAAGGTGGGATAGAAATGCATAATAACAAAGAAGAAGAAGAAGAAGAAGAAGAAGAAGAAGAAGAAGAAGAAGAAGAAGAAGAAGAAGAAGAAGAAGAAGAATGAAGAGGGAATTGATTTCACTTTAATTGAGATTTCTGCATTGCAGGGGGTTGGACTAGAGGACCCTTGGGGGTCCCTTCCGACTCTACAGTTCTATGAGTCTATGAGTCTAGATTCTGAACAGACAGATATTTATCTCCCTCTCCCTTTCTGTCTGTTTCCTTCCTTCCCCCTCATTGCTCCTTCCGGCCTCTGACACATTCTGCATTTCAGGGAGGAGGGAAGCCACCTGTGAACGCTGGCCAAAAGGAGAGTCAGGAGGAGAGTGAGAAGCCATGGCGAGCCAGGCTCTGCCACCTCACAGGCCCAGAGTCCTGCTGGTGGTGCCGGCCCTGATGATGGGCACCCTGTGATCTCTGCCTCTCCTCCTCCTGTTGGGTTTAGCGCGCAGCTTCATAAATGAAAGGGGGAAATGAAAGCAGCCGAGAGACAAACCCTTGTGTGTTTCCGACTGAGTCACTCTGCTCATTCCCCAGCATCTCTCTCACCCCCCTCCCCTTTAACCTCATTCCCTGCAAACAGAAAACATCCCCCCCCCCTTTCCAACTCAGAAAACAAGAAAGGGCCTTTTCATCTTGGCATCTCAACTGTTTGGAAACATCCCATGGAAACCAAGCGCTTAGATGGCTCCTCCCCAGTTGCCAGACCTCTGTATGGCGCTTTCTCTGGGGAGAAAGAGGGTTTTTTTGGGGGGTGTGCATTGCTGCTCCTTCACCCCCCAACAATAAAAAAATCCCCTGCCCCCTCTTCCTGAGGAACTTGCCCATCTCCCTCTGCAAAAATTTGCAGAGCCTCAATGTTCCAGGTCCCCTGGCATGAAAGGTTTCCTCTTGGCTAAGTTGGGGACACTGCCAAACTCCCCAGGGGGCGCCCCAAGGATAAATCTCCCTTTTGTCAGGGATGAAGGGGAAGCTGCAATGGGTCCAAGGGATGGCCACAGTCCTCAGAGCCCAAACAGAGGTGTGGGGTGAGTTTCCGAGCGCCGGCTTCCATTGTCCCCCTTGGCGACGGCAGTGGGGTCTTCTGAGGCCTTGGGTTGAGTCATCCAAAATGGCGGAGGGCCGAAAGTGTCCCTCAGAGGGAAACCTCTTGTTTCCTTTCAAGGCTTGCCCTCCAGCTCCCGGTCCCACCTTCCAAGAGGAGCATTGAACTGGCCGTCAAGAACCCCGACCGAGGGTGACTTCAGGACACAGTCGCCAAAGTCCCCTCTCCTTCCCTGTCATCTTTGGAAATCTTGGCTGATGCTCAGCCTCCAAGGAGATGTCTTCACCTTGGCTGGAAAAATGTTGAGGCCAACATCCTCTCCCTACCTCCCCAAAGTCCAAAGTGGGGCTGGAAGGAGGGCAAGGCCACAGGCTCAACAGAATTGTAGAGCTGGAAGGGACCCCGAGGGCCATCCAGTCCAACCCCCTGCAGTGCAGGAAAATGGTCACCCAAGTGCTGCTTAAAAATCTCCAAGGAAGGAGCGTCTTCCCAGGGAGTCCATTCCGCCGTGAAAGAGCCAGCAGGAGAGTAAATAAGGGCAGAGAGGAGAGCGGGTTCATGGCCCAGAGGAGCGAAAGAGGAGCAGAGGAAGCTGCTTCAGGCTGACCAGGAACCCATCTAGCATGCACGGACTGGCAGAAGCTCTCCAGGGTTTCAGAAACAGGATATTCCCGGCTCTACCTGGGAATAGGTTTTGATATCTGTTGGAAGCCGGCCAGATGGGTGGAGTATTATTATTATTATTATTATTATTATTATTATTATTATTATTATTATTACCACTCTTAGATGTTAGGTTTTGAATCTGAGACCTGCTTGCAAAGTAGGTGCTCTCCCACCGAGCCCTTTAAATGAAGGCAAGTTTCTAGTCCTCCTGATCATGAAGGAAAGGCTGGCTTTCCCAGTTAGCCACTGGTCTTTCTAGCTGCTGCTGCTCCCAAACTGGTTTGTATTTTATCTAACTTTCAGTTCGCTGGCGCATCCTCCAAGAGGCTGAGACTTTGAGCCATTTCTCAGGAGGGGGGGGGTTGAGGGGGCAATGGCAGCCACGGGACAGCTCCCCCCCCCAGCCACCTCCTCTTCCATCGCTTATCTGAAACCTGAGCTGACCATCTGCCTTGGCAGCAGGCGGACAGGAGATCTCGTTCTGTGTAGCCTCGTGCCTGGGACCATCTCCAAGCAAATGTTTTTTAAGGAGGAGATTTTTAAGAGTTCCAAAAAGGGGGGGGGGAGTGTGTATTTGGCACCTGCCTCCCTTTGGGGCCAGGAGAGGGACTTCTGAAAATGGAAGTACCCAGTTGTATTTATGAGACTCTGGGGACCCTGTCATGGTAGCTTTTCCTTCATGGATGGAAGGGACAGTCTGTGGCCAGTTGCCCTGGGCTCAGGGTGGGGTGGTAGAGCAGGTAAGTCTTTATCTGAGCTGGGACTCAGTCCTGGCAGAGGCTTTAGCCCAGGGATGCTTTAAGAATCATAGAATCATGGAATTGTAGAGTGGGAAGGGAACAAGAGGGTCATCTAGTCCAACCCCCTGCAATGCAGGCATCTTTCACCCAACGTGGGGCTCGAACCCATGACTCTGAGATTAATAGTCTCAGGCTCTACTGACTGAACCAGGGCCGTCTTACCCATAGGTGCTAGGGGTGCGGTGCACCCGGGCGCTGGGCTCTCAGGGGCGCCAGGCCGAGAGTCAGGGGCCCGAGAGTTGAGTCCAGGGAAGAGGCCGCAAGTCGGTCAAAGCGCCACACCAGGCTCTTCTGCTGCAGGCAGCTGTGTGCCGCGAGTTCAGGGGCGACTGAACCAGCGAGATACTGAGGCAGCCAGCCAGCTCCGCCCTCCTGCATGCCTGGGACTGGGCAACAGCGGGGGGGACGGACGCCGGGCAGATCTTTGCACCCCAGCGCCACATATGCTTAAGACAGCCCTGGACTGAGCTATCCCTCAGGACATGAGCCTGCTGGATCAGGCCAATAGCCCATGAAGTCCAACATCCTGTCATCACAGTGGCCAAAGGCCCCCATGGACCTAGATAGACTGCCTCTGGACCTGGAGGTTCCGTAGGCACATAAGAAAAGCCTGCAGGACCAGGCTAATGGCCCATAGAGAGCAGCATCCAGTTCTCACAGCGACCAACCAGATGCCTATTATGGGAAATCCTGCAGGAGTGAGTTCTACAGTCCCAAACGCTGCAACCTTCCAGTTATAATAAATTTTTCATTTTTGGTTCATTGACTGTAATTAACTGATGGGTTGAAAACAAAGGACAAAAGTACCTCTGAGCATGTACAAAGTACCTTGCCCTGGAGGGACCCCTCCAGGTGTCTTTTTTATTGGGCATTCATAATGATTTGTGCTCATGTTGGGATCAGGGAAGTTGCCCACGATCCCACTTTCAGTACTGCTGCTTTGGACCTGAAAAGGTTTTGGGTCAGGCCTCATGCTTTGCTTCTGAATGGTGTAGATCCAGGGCCCCCCCCCCACCTCCACCCTGCTGGAGCTCAGCTCCGACACCTCTCAGGTGGGTGCCACGGCCATTCTGAGAGTGCAAGGGGAAAGTTCATGGTGAGCGAGCTCCAGCGCCTCTTTTTCTAGAAAAATAGCACTGTACATATCTCATAACTTCCTACTGAAATAATGTGACTTTTCACAAGGCAGGTGAACTATGCAGTATATAAGAAAGGACTTCCAACTCTACAATTTTATGATCCCGTGGGTTCACGCAGCACTATGGGAACTCCTTCCTGCAGGGAGGGCCACCAATTTGGGCAGCTTTTAAGAGGATTGGACAGATTCATGGAGGAGGAGGAGAGGGCTCTCGGTGGCTCCTAGCCAGGATGGCTCTGCTCTGCCTCCACAGTCGGAGGCAGGAGGGGAGAGTTGCTCTTGTGTTCGAATCCTGCTTGTGGGCTTTCCAAAAAAGGTATCTGGTTGGCAGCTGATCCAGCAGGCTCTTCGGATGTTCCTATGCAGGGTGGGATTATTTTATGCTGGTGATGTTTTGCTATAGTACAGGGAAGACCCTCCAGATGGCAATAGTGTGTTAACATTGGGCAGGCATTGCAGAGTGACTGATTTAAGTGGACGGTCTGGTACACCAGGCCACATTTACACCACCCCTTTAAAGCTTTATCACACCACTTTAAGCAGTCATAGCTTCCTGCGAAGCACCCTGGGAATCGTAGTTTGTTAAGGGTGCTGAGAGTTGTTAGGAGACCCCAGAACTCTCTGGGAAATGGGACTGAGCCTTAAACCTCTCCAGAAATGTGCAAACTGTGTATATTAGTGAGGACAGCGTACAAACACGCATTGCCTATAATGGAAAACCACCTTGCAAAAAATGTGTCTTATTAGGCAAGATTGCATACAAAGAATGTGTCGATTTGGAGAATTTAGCACTAAAATCCTGATTCATTTTCACGAGGGCCTTTTAATTTATTTTTAATTGGGAACTGATTTGGAAAAGTGGAGATGTGAATTTCAGACTGGAAACATGCGAAACTGAGCGAAAGCGAAATGGACCAATTGACTCTTCTTTGTCACTTCTGGTTTGGAGGTTGTGAGTTGCAAAGGAGTGGACTTTGGGTGTGCCATGATTGCATCAATATTCAGTGCAGGTGGCTTTCCACCCCTTGGGCGATGAGTGGCGCAGGGTTGCAGCCAAAAGAATCTCGGCGCTGGGCATGTCAAAAGCATGTTTCACGAGTGAGCACATGGGCTTCACAATGGAGTATACGGAGGGTGTGTTGTGCAGAGAAAGCACAAAGCTTCGAAGGAACAGGCAGCTTCAACAAGCTGTGAATACACAGCACTCTGGTACAAAACTGGGATTATATTTTAATTTTCATTGTTGAATTTTGACAATACAAGTGATGGACAGGAATCTGTCTCCAAGAGGTAAGCAGAGCCAGCATATGCAGATACAAAATTGGATTTTCTTTTCAAAGCAGTTTTGAGGGGAGGGCACCCTTCCCCCTTTGGAAAGAAGTTTCTGGGCTCCACAATCCAGGATGAAACTCATAGGCTTGTAGAGCTGGAAGGACCCTCAGTGGTCATCTAGCCCAACCCCTGAAACGCAGGAATCACAGCTGATGAGATTTGGAAGGAGCCCCTAAGGATGTGACTCAAGGAGCCGCCACCTTTGCAAAGAGGAGAGAGCGCCAGTTTAGGGGGGGGCAGGTCAAGGGACACATTTGCAAATGCTGCTCTCAGCCCCCCTGCTCAGCTCCAGCATCCGGGGGCCCCCAAGACATTTTGGCACCTGAGGCAAACCACAAAACGTTGCTTCTTCCCCCGGTGGGTGCAGACCCCAGGAGACCCCAGCGGGCAGCTCCTCCTTCCATTTCCTCCCTGGGGTGGAGGGGGCCACAGACTGCTCCTCTTTGCCCAGAGGCTGCTGTGAAGGAGGCAAGGGGTGGGGGCTGCCAAGGAAGAGGCCGGTCCAGCCTCCAAGGAGACCACCACCAGCAGCAGCAGCAGCAGCGCCAGAAGGCCAGGAATTCCTTGGAGGCTGGGTCTGCTGCCCCTGAGTATCCTCTCGCCCAAGGCAGTTTCCTCATCTTCCCCCATGGGTGGGCCGGCCCTGCCAGACTCCCTCCTGACCAGCTGGAAGAAGACAGAGGCTGCCTCCTTTGCATATCTGCTGCGGCCCTCCAGAGGTCTCCGGTGGACCCCAACTCCTGGATTCGGAAGCCCTGGGTGCCCCAAGTCCTGTTTCCAGAATGGAAGGGCCGGATTTAGGTTTGATGAGGCCCTAAGCTACTGAAGGTAATGGGGCCCTTTATATGTCCAGCTGTCCTTTGTCAACAACAAATTGTCACTGTTTTTTGTGTTGAATATATGCTATATGGTAATTTATGGACCTAATAGGTATCTAAAGCCATTTGCACATAACAAAATATGTATTTTATCAAAGTAATTGTTGAACTGAAATACAATTAAGAAGAAGTATATTAATAGTGAAATACAATTAAGAAGTATATTAATAATTAATATCAATAATTAATATTAATATTGATTATTAAGCTCTAACTTAAAATGATTGGGAGCCCGTTACTTACATCATAGGAGCCTACACAACACAAAATACTGTTGCTGTATGTAGGTTTTATTTTATTTTATTTTTAATCATATTTTGGAAATGTACATTGACTGGCAGCGCCTCTCAGTGGTTTCAGGCAGAGGACTTCCCCAGCCCCACTGCTGCCAGTGGGGATTGAACCTGGGTCCTTCACTCTACGCGGGGCTGCCCTTGAAGCTGACCCAGAAACTCCAGTGGGGGCAGAGGCTCCTTATGGGGTCCTTGCCATGGGATCACATTCACCCGGTGCTCTACCAGCTGCACTGGCTCCCGGTGGAGTACAGGGTCAGGTTTAAGGTGCTGGTTTTGACCTTTAAAGCCCTATGCGGCTTAGGACCCTCGTACCTATGGGACCGCCTCTCCTGGTATGTCCCGGGTAGGACCTTAAGGTCCTCAAATAACAACACTTTGGAAGTCCCGAGCCCCAAGGAGGTCAGATTGGCCTCAACCAGGCCAGGGCCTTTTCAGTACTGGCCCCAACTTGGTGGAATGCTCTGGCACAAGAGACCAGGGCCCTGTGGGATTTGACATCTTTCCGCCTGGCCTTTGGGCTGGACTCAGTCTAACCTCCCCTCTCATTTATTATTATTATTATTATTATTATTATTATTATTATTGCAAAGCAGATGCTCTACCCACTAAGCAACACTTCCACACCCCAGACACCTGCATTCCAGCCCAGGGTCCATTGTATAGGACGCAGCCCCAAGCCTGAGCTCCAGCTGAGCATCAACCTCTATGCATCTCCTTCCAGTGTTGCAGGGGGTTGTACCAGATGACCCTTGGGGGTCCCACCCAGTTCTAAAATTCGGGGATCCCCAGTCCACCAAATCCAGTCTCCTTCCTCCCACTGCTGACAGAGCCCTGCAGCGCCCCACCTCAGAGGGACCGCTCCGCAGGGGCTGTCTGCATGCTCCAAAGCAGCTGCAGAGTGCTTTTTTTGATAACCCAGATGCAGATTTTGATACCTGGGCAGCAGAAAGGAGGCCAAGGGCTGGAGGAAAGCCGGCTGTCCTAATCCCCAGAGGGACAGGACAAAGGCCGCATTGTGGGAAGGTGGATCAGTTTTCTCACCTGAAGACACAGGGATGGAGGAGAAGAAGATTCCTGGCTGCTGCGACTGCTGGAGGAGGGAAAGGGGGGGGAAGGGGAGCTGGATTGTCGGGGAGGGGGCATTCTCCTTCCTTTGGGGTCCCTGCAGAACATGACTGCGATGCGGGAGGAGACAGCAGCCACATAGAAGCCACGTGCCCAAATGGAGGGTTCGTTTTCTGCATCTCTAGCAGGACAGATAAAAGAAATTCCTCTTTCACGCAGCGCATAGTTAAACTGTGGAACTCCTTGCCACAGGAGGCAGGGAGGTCCACCAGCTCAGATGGCCTTGAAAGAGGATTAGACAAATTCACGGAGGGGGGGGGCTCTCAATGGCTAATAGCCACCATGGCTCAGCTCTGCTTGCGCAGACGGAGGCAGCAATGCTACTGAATCCCAGTTGCTGGAGCTTTCCAAGCAGAAGGAAACGGTCCTTATCCTGACCCACTTCTCCCATTGGCCCATTTCCCCTCCTTGCTTAAAACTTCTGCCATTCTACTAATTGGAAAGGGCTCAGATTTAATTCCCACTGGCCCTTGTTCTCTGCCTCCACTCACAGCTGGATGAAAAGGCCCCCCCAGGCCCCCCCTTTTAATTTCTTATTCCTTTACAGCTAAACTTGGGTCCTACAATCAGGTCACTTCTTCTTCAGCTTCCTGATAAGCTGGCCGGGCGGCGGAAGAGATCGGGTCGGCTCAGGGCAGATTCCCACGAAACACGGCCTCTCCCCCAGGAGAGTTTTATCAGCTTTGGGAAGAAACGGAGGGTTGTTTCTCGGAGATGTACGATTACACCTTTCAGAAAATAAAAGCAGCCTGACCGCATTGTAAACGGCCACTGAAGTAGCATTTAAGAACACCAGAAGAGTCCAAAGGGGACCTCTCTGGTCCTGGACTCACAGCGGCGAAAACTCCACATAGAACTTAGGAATCCAGATAGACTGCCTCTGGACCTGGAGGTTCCATAAGGACATAAGAAGAGCCTTTGAGGCACCTAGTCCAGCATCCAGTTCTCTCAGTGCCCAGCCAGTTGCCCCCCAAAGGGGAACCCACAAGCAAGATCTGAGTACAAGAGCCCCCTCCCTTCCTGGCATTCAGAAGCATCACTGTCTATGACTGAGAAGACAGAGCACAGCTGTCATGGCTAGCAGCCACCCCTGGCTCTCTTCTCCACGAATTT
Organism: Lacerta viridis; assembly: GCA_900245905.1. NCBI lineage: Eukaryota > Metazoa > Chordata > Lepidosauria > Squamata > Lacertidae > Lacerta > Lacerta viridis. Next base: position 96,596 of record OFHU01000765.1, read on the forward strand.
ATCTAAAAAGCCGTCCAGGTTGGTGGCTGTCACTGCCTCCAGTGGCAGGGAGTTCCACCGTCTAACTCTGTGCTGCATCAGTAAGTCCTTCCTTTTACCTGTCCCGAATCTTCCAACCTTCAGCTTCCTTGGGTGCCTACACATTCTAGACTTATGAGAGAGGGAGAGAAAACTTTTCTCTATCCACTTTCTCCATGTATTATTTGGCTGGGGGCCTCTCCTGGCATGAGGGCCACATTTCCGCCTGGGAGATGCCCCAGGGGCCACATGCCAGTGCTGGGCAGGGCCAGAGGCAAAGTGGGCAGGGCAACTGATGTCCATGTACAGTAGGCAAGTTTCCACACACTCCCCACTCAGGAAGGCGGCCCCTTCTCCTCTGCTGGAGGACTTTAAACAGAGTTTGGATGCCTACCTCTCAAGGATCCTTGAACTACAGTTCCTGAATTGCTGGGGATGGACTAGATGGCCCTTGGAGGTCCCTTCCAACTCTGATTCTGTGACCTCAGACGGTGGTGGGCTCTATTTGGTCTGAGGTTTTAAGGAGAGGTTGTTTGGCCACCTGCCAGAGAGTCTTTAGCTGTGATTTCTGCATTGCAGGGGGTTGGTCTAGATGGCCCTTGGGGTCCCTTCCAACCCTGCAGTTCTACGATTCTGTCTCCTGCCTTTCCTCCCTTGCCGACCCACTCCTGAAATGCTAAAACACTGCGGAAGCAGAAGGTCCCCTCCACGGAGAGCCATTAACTTCTCACAGGCATTAAACATTAACCGCATGTGGTTTAGCCGGCATTAATTAGGGCAGAGAGCAAAGCATTGAGGGACTCCAAATGTACAGTATGTAACAGTTTTATGCATCCTGCTCTTCGAGAAGGAGAAGGGGACCAGCCAGGGTCTTTCTCCAAGGGCACCTCTAAATATCTCTCCCCCCCCCCCAAAATGCATCTCTTCTGGGGAAAGATGTTTTCTTCTCCTAAATCCGTGTAAGGCCCTACCTTCCGCTGGAACTTGGGAGCGTCCCGTGAAGGTGAACGTTGGGACGATTCAGGACAGATCAAAGAAACCCCCTTTCCACGCAGTGCAGATTTGGAACTATGGACCTCCCTCCTGCAGGAGGCAGGGGTGGCCACCAATCTGCACGGCTAAGAGGATTGAATGAATACATGGAGGCAGCGATGTTTCTGAATATCAGTTGCTGGGAATCGCAAGAGGGGAGAGAGTTGCTCTTGCGCTCTGGTCCTCCTTGCGGGGCTTCCCAGGACGGCATCTGGTTGGCCAGCCACCGAGAGAACAGGAGTCTGGCCTAGATGGGCCCTTTGGGCCTGATCCAGGAGGCTCATCTGAGGTTCTTGTTTCCTGCCTTCCACCTGCGCAGTCTTGAGTTGCAAGGTCCAGCTACAATATTCTAAGCGGAGATGAAACATTCCCCATGTGGCTATTTGTCTTTCAGAATGTCACCCTCCGTGATAAGGCTCTTGAAGGATTCTGGGATCCTAACTACATAAGAAAACTCACTGGAGGCTTTTAAGCTGAGGTTGGGGGACCATCTGCCTGGGATTCTTTAGCTGTGATTGTAGAGGGGGGTGGGCTAGATGTTCCCTGGGGGTCCCTTCCAGCTCTTCGATTCTATGAGCCCCTGGACTGGTTGCAAATAGGGCGGTAGGCAGGTATGTAGAGGGAGGACTGCCTGGGGGCAGACTGAGACTGGTGGGGCAGTGCCCCCATTTCCCCCCAAAGCTAGCTCTCCGCAGAACATTTTCTGGGGGAGTGTGCAGAGATTCCTCTCCGCTCCTCTGCCGAAACAGCAGGGATGGCAGCGCCACCCAAACACCACAGAGCCTTTCCTAGCCCCCAGCAAACTCTGGTTAAACTGTAACCTCAGGTCGCTTGAAAAAGATGATTGCTGCAAATCTGTTTCTTCCTCCAGGGCACCACCGAGGTACTAGGAACAAGAGCCAGCTTGTTAAAACCTGTGTTTGGGCGTGGAGGGAACAGGCTGGGGGCACGGAGGCCACATCTAGGAACGGAGGGAGTACAGGACCAGCAATCTCACATCACAGGGGGACGGAGAGGTGTAGGCCTTTTAGTGGAATTGCTCGTATTCCAAACCCACGTCAAGGTCAACGCTGGCTGCCTTCTGTCCCCATTGCCTTGTGTGCTTTCACAACACATAGCAAGCTGGGGTCTCTCCAATGCCATTCCTCCCAAGGCACCTCACAGCTCAAGAAACCTTCAGCTACGTTTGGCTGTGATTCTTGCATCACAGGGGGTTGGACTAGATAGGGGTCAGAGGTTGCTCCACTGTCCCTCAGACCTTGTGGGGGGGGACTATTTTTTTGGGGGGGGGGGATGAACGAATTCCTATGCCCCACAAATAACCCAGAGATGCATTTTAAATAAAAGGACACATTCTACTCATGTAAAAACATGCTGATTCCTGGACCATCCGCGGGCCGGATTTAGAAGGCGATTGGGCCGGATCCGGCCCCTGGGCCTTAGTTTGCCAACCCATGGACTAGACAGCTCTTTGGGTGACTCTTCCAAGCCTACAATTCTGTCATCAATGATCTGGAATCCCTGGTCTGCAGTCGCCCAGACGTGTGTCAGCGTCTACTAGTGTCGGAAGATTCAGGACAGAGAAAAGAAAGTCCTTCTTCACGTCTTGTAAACTAAGGAACTCACTGATTTTGGAGGAGGGAGCTATCGCTGCCTGTGCTTGCGTCTCCACCGTCGGAGGCAGCGATGCTTATGAATTTCTTGAAACCACAGGCGGGGAGAGTGGGCTTGTGCTTGTGCTCAGATCTTGCTTGCGGCTTTCTCACTGGGGCTGCTGGTTCCCCACTGTGAGAGCAGGCCAGGGCGCAGGGCTGGATGGGTCCCTGTGGCCTGATTGAGCAGCGCTCCTCTTTTATTCCTAAACGCCCAGCTCCAAGCCACCTCGATTGCATTTGAGAGGCCAGTTCCCTTCACCCCAAAATCCAACTTTGCAACCTGTCACAAGGAAGCTGCATGCCTCCAGGCCAATATTACACAGGAATGTCCCTTTCCAAAATGCTGCCATCCTGCTTTCAGATGCAGGGTTGCCTTCTTGGGGAATCTCACAAATCTTTAGGCCCGGTGGGCAGCAAAGGTCTTTCTGGACAGGCCTGGCAATTCTGCAGGCGGCAGCAGAGAAAAGGGGAACTTCTTCCAGCACCCCCCCTTGCTCCCCACTGAGGTGGCAGGATGTGTCCTGGTGGGAACTTGCCAACAAACCAGTGGCTGCAACAGAGCAAGCAGGCAAGAACCACAGGAGGAGGGAGCGGGTGCCAGCTGGCATCTTCCAGGACCCACACAGGCGCACCTGCTTCCTCTCTCTCTCTCTCTCTATCTCTCTCTCTCAGCTTGGGACTAGCCTTGCTCTCCCTCTCTCCCTCATTCCAGGCTTTACCCTCCCAGTAGCTGTGATTTTGGCAAGGCCGGATTTCCCTGTAGCTTTGGATAAAGCAAGGAGCAAGAGCGGGGACTGAGGGTTGTAAACGAGGAAGGCTGGGAGGTGGGTGGAGGAGGGCGACCAAGGGTGATCGTGGGTCTGACAACCAAAACCTCACGAGGAGCCGTTGAGGGAGCTGGAGATGCTTAGCCTGGAGGAGAGAAGATGGAGAGCTGGCGCGATAGTCCTCGTCAGATATCTGAGGGGCTGCCACATGAAGGATGGGGCAAGCTTGTCAAGGGGTGGGACCAGAACAAAGCGATTCAAATTGCAAGAAAGGAGAGGACGACTGAACATTCGGAAGAACTTTCTGTTGCTAAGAGCTCTTTGGCGGTGGTGGGCTCTCCTTCTTTGGAGGTTTCAAAGCAGCGGTTGGATGGTCGTCCAACAGAGAGTCTTTAGCTGTGACTCCTGTTTTGCAGGGGTTGGACTGGATGACCCTCGGGGTCCCTTCCAACTCTACAGTTCTATGATTCTCTGCAAGCCTCTTCCCCCAACAGCCAGATTCTGGAGCCTCATGGCAACATTGGCTTGAGACTAGCTCTCCTCTCTCTGCCTCATCCAAGGTCTTATCCTCCCAGGGTTGCGATGACGGCAGTGCCAGGTGTCCCCAAAGAGCGAACGGGAGCAGGAACTGGGGGTGGCAAATGCAAAAGACTGGACAGCTCCCCGCCAGATCCCTGCAGGCCCTGGAAACCTCAGCCTCCTTGCTTTGAGGAGAAGGGACCTGTCCAGGCTCCAGAGTAGAGGAGGAGGAGGAGGAGGCGAGGGCAGGGTGAAAAGAAGGGATAGAAAGCATGGAGGTGAAAGCATTTGTCTGTTTTGCAGGGGGGAACAGGCCAGACAGTGGTTGCATTGTATGCAGAGGAAGGGCCTGAATGGAGCTTGGAGGGACACAAAAAGCGCTTTGACAACCGGGAGTTCATTAGTATGCGCGGAGGGGAGCCTCGCTGCCTCTATCTCCCCCTCTCCATCTTCCTCTCTCTGCTTCCAAAGAGGCTGCACTCTGTGTCACAGAGAGGTGAGCCATGCAGAAAAGAAGAGTGTGAAAGGGATTTGGGAGAGAGAAAGAGAGAGAGAGAGAGGCTGGGCACCCAGATGCACAGAAAGAGTCCAGCCTCTCTTTGTTACACGAAATAATGGAATTTTTGGCAGGTGGCTCTGGAAAAGGTGCAAGAGGGAAAGCGGTCCTCTGGAGTTCTGAAAGGTTTGGGAGGGCAGCTGCCTTCCTATGCACCCACTCTGACCTCCCCAAGGTGATCGGGGTGAACAGGGGGAAAGAAATGAACCAGACTGGGTCTCCATCATCTGGGCCTGATGCACAGGGCTTGCCTATTTTATTTCCTGTTTCCTTCCCTCTCGTCCGAGATCTTTAAGGAAGTGTCTCCTTGATGAACATCTTGCTAGAGGTGTTTAAAATGCACAAGTCACCTTCAGGTTCTCTGAATGGACACTTGAGTTTTGCATCAGGAGGGAGGGAGGGAGGGAGGGAGGGAGGGAGGGAGGGAGGGAGCTCTTTGTGCAGGAAGCTGTGATGGCCAACACCTTGGATGGTTTCAAAAGAGGAGTGGATAAATGAGGGAGGAGACGGATCTACAGTCATCATAATGAAGTACATCATTTCAATCAACAGCTCTAAGGGATTGATGGATGAGTAGAACTATTTTGAAATACAAAATCTGGCTGGCTGATCCTACTACCCATGTCAGGTCAGAGTTCAGCTATCAGATGGTCAGAACCCCAGAATCGTAGAGCTGGAAGGGATCCAAAGGGTCACCTGGTGCAACCCCCTGCAAGGAAGGAAGGAAGGAAGGAAGGAAGGAAGGAAGGAAGGAAGGAAAGAAAGAAAGAAAGAAAGAAAGAAAGAAAGAAAGAAAGAAAGAAAGAAAGAAAGAAGTGCTGAGAGTGTCATACCTGGGAGAGACCAGGGCTTAAATGCCCACTCTGGCCATGAACCTCACTTTGGGCCAGTCATTCTCTCCCTAAGGCTAACCTACCTCACAGGGTTGTTGTGCAGGATTAAATGATGAGGGAGAGAACCATTTACACCACCCCAAACTCCTTGGAGAAAAACAAGTGTAATATCAGGAAGGAAGGAAGGAAGGAAGGAACTCTTGCAAGTGATTCACAACTGATTCACAGATGGAACTCCCTGCCTATTGAGATCAAGCAGGCAGCTTCTCTGTACTCTTTTCGGTGCCTGCTTAAAAAAAACCCCTCTTTAGACAAGCTTAGAAAATTGAGGTAATTTTAATCTGTTTCAGTATGTTAACTTTCCTATATTTTAAAGGAGGATTGCGGATTTTTCTTGATTTTACTGTTTTTTCTTTGGTAAACCGCTTTGAGTTTTGTTTGTCTGTTTACAATCTAGCAGTGTGTAAATTCCATGATATGAATGAATGAATAAATAAATGTTTCCAAGTAGCGAGGTATTTTGCACAAGGCGGAAAACTCTGGGACGATACACACTTAGAAAGTTGGGTTATGCATTAAAAAATGTAGACTGACTTGAGGGTTTTGAAGAGAAATTCCACCCAGAAATTCTCCCCTGACATACCTGCTCTGAAGCTTATCAGACACCAAGAGAGATTAAAGGGGAGGAAGCAACTGAAAGGGAATCATTGTTGCTCTGACCCAGAGGAAGGAAGTCTTCCACACCCCTAGCTGGGATCTTCTGTATGCAAGGCAGCTGTTCTGCCACTGAGCTGCAGACCTTGCCTGTAAAATAAGCTAAGATTCCAGTCCTCATGGTTCTGCACCAAGGGTTGAAATAGGAACGCATGAAGCTGCCTTCGCCAAGGCAGACCAACTGGTCCCTCTAGCTCAGTGGTGTCTGCACTGACTGGCAATGGCATTCCCAGGTTCCAGGTGGGAGACATTCCCAGACCAACCTGGGGATAGCCAGCAGTTCATCCTGGGACCTTCTGCAGGCAAAGCAGCTGTTCTCCCACTGCGTAAGGCTTCCATGCCGAACTGGCTTGTAATGGGCTTTGGAGGCATTGCTTCAAAAAAGGGTCATTACAGCCCCAACCACAGGCCTGAAGAGTTCAGATCCAAAAATGTTCAGGCTTCCGGTTTTGGACCCTCACTCAAGGCACCTGTTGTCCAGATAGATAACTGTCTTCCTTTCCTGCTGGTGAAGGATTCCAGCTAAGAGCTTTTCAGCAGTGGAGAAGGCTGCCTCAGGAAGTTGGAGGTTTTTAAACCGAGGTTTCATGAGCATCTGTCAGGGGCTTGGGCAAAATGACCCGGCCAGGACCCCTCCTAACTCTGTGTTTCTGTGAAAGGCGATTCAGATGAAACACTAGCACTCACTTTTTGCTGGCAAGTTTTTAAACAGAGGCTGGATGGCCACCTGTCAGGGATTATTTAGTTGTGATTACTGCACTGTGGGGGGTGGACTAGATGTCCCTCGGGGTCCCTTCCAACTCTGCAATTTCATGAAGAAGGAGAAGAAGCTGGTAGGGCAGAGGAGGCAGAACAAACTCCCGGGAACATGGAATGCCAGGCTGGCAAAGCTCTGTGAGAGAAAGCTCTGTGTGTTTCCCACATGCGACAACCCACACAGGAATGCATCCGCTCTCGTTCTGAGCGCCCAGCTGAAGACCCTGAACCAAGTCAGGGGACACCCAGGGGAGCCAGAGGGATGGAGTGAGACTGGGGACTTCTTGGAGCCATTCAAGAAATAAACACGGCTGGCTGGGATTAAGGTGGGCCACTGAACGAACTCCTTGCCAAGAAGAGCTCAAGAAGGGAGAGAGTGATCATTTGCTACAAGATTTCCCTTGTTTCCAGGCTATCAGGATGTATCCGGTTTTGGAGGTGGGATGTTTAATAACCTGCCCTGCAAGCTCAGAGAATCTCTAGCAAGCAGCCCGGGTGGCAATTCGGGGTGCACAAATCTGTCCCTTTTGGTTCTCATTTCCCCCAAAATTTAAATCTGCTTCTCTGTATTCCTGCAGCAATTTGTTTTTCAAACACGAAAATATGTTAGTACCCAAGTGCAAATTGCTCCAATTAAATACACTTTTTGCATGCCGTTTTGATGAAAGTTCATATTTTCTGCAAGCGTTCCCTGAATACAATGCAATTTTGCATGTTGTAGTCTCCAACACACGCATTCCAAAGTGCACTGTTTCCGAACATAGGCATCTTTGGACAACTTCTTTGGCTGGAGAAGTGATCGCAAAATTCAGAGGGGCGCAAATCCCAAAGGACGGGTTTCGTGTGTTGGATCAACTGCATGTTAGAGAGTTTCTCACTAGAATGCATGCCAAAAATTAATTTCTCCCCCCATTCTGAGTTGCAGCAGGAAGTTAGTGAAGTCCCCGAATCCACCCAGACATTTTGCCCACCCAGAGAGGTCTCTCCTTAGCATCTGGTCAAAGGACTCCCAAGACGGATGGCCCTTGTGGTCTCTTCCAACTCTATGATTCTATGACGGAAGCTTGCTACCTGTGGAGCATCTCAGGAAGTCCCACTATCCACCTGTTCAAAGTCAAACCACCCTCCTCACCAACCATCCTGTCGCAGCTCCCACCATTTCACAGAGTCTTACCTTGAGTCCAGCGAAGGTCCGAAGAGCAAAACCGTTCAAGGGTCAGGGTTCAACCGGACTTTTCGCCGAAGGGAATCTGAACTAAATCGACGTTGCTCCTTTTTCTCGTCCCGCTGCCCCTGTGTGTGTGTGTGAACTCGTCTCTTGCACACACTTCCCAAAACTGGGGCTCCAAGAGGCAGGATTCAGCCACGGCTGCCAACACAGGGGCTCGGAGGCTTCTTGCAGAGGCTTTTAAATTCAGGACCCACCATCAGATAAGAGCTGCTCTGAAAGCCTGAGTCTGCCCCATGGATTTTGTGCCTCTTTTCCCTCTCCCTCTCCCTCTCTCTCTTTCTTTTTTACCCTTACAAAACTTTGCCCAAGTTCAATTGAATGAAAGGATTTATTTTGTTTTGTTTTTTTAAAGCAGGGGGCGGAAGAGGGAGGTGATTGACGTCCTCGGCAGGCCTATTGCAGGAGGGCAGTGGCAAGGGACAATGGCGGGAGGTGGAGCTGTGTGGAGTGTAGAAGAAAAGGGGGGGGATCTGGCAGCGAAAGGTGGGAGGGGAGTGGGCACCAACAGGCAGAGCCGGAGGGTTAAAGTTTGAGAGGAGAGTTAATGAGATGGAAATCAAATCGCTCGCTGGGGATAGGGTTGCCTCCATGCCCCAAACCCTCCATGTTAAAAGGTCACGGGACAAGGGAGAGGAGAAGGCAGAATGAAAGGGGGGAGAGAGACGTATTTAATTACAGCTGGATTTAAAAGGCCCATGAATACTGTTGCAGATGGAGCACCCGTCCGTGGAGGAGCAGCGCTAGAGGTGGCGGCGGCCGAGGACGGCACCTGCACTGAACTGTGAACAGATTAGTCCTTCCCACCCTCTTGGGACCTTTGTGAGGTTCCCACGACACCTGGCCTCCTCCCATCTCCCCCCCCCCAAAGACTTCACAGGCACCAGTTGCGTAGCAAAGGATGAAAGCAATCTTTTAGTGCGGCAGAACATACACTTTGGAACTCCCTGCCTATTGACACCAGGCAGGCACCTTCACGGAATGCTTTTTGGTGCCTGCCAAGAAACATCGTTGTTTAGGCAAGGCGATTGATGTAGGTTCCATCTGTTCTTCGTTTATGGCTGATTTTTGTCTTTTGAATGTTTTAAAAGAGCTGCTTTTACTGGTAATTTTAATGCTTTAAGCTCTTTGTAAACTGCTTTGAGGGGTTTGGGTTTTCTTATCCTTATTCTTAATTAAAAATTTCTACACTGCGCTTCATCTGAGGATCACAGGGTGTTTTACGATATCAAAACACAAAACTACACAACATAGTAGCAAACTAAAACAATAACCTCCCACCCACAGTTTAAAAGGCCTGGGAGAAGAGAAATGTTTTTGCCCAGCACTTAAAGATCTGTAGTGAAGGTGCCAGGTGAGTCACTGCGGAAACGGCCCATTCTCATGTTGCTGTCCTCCAGGCCTCTTGTGGACCAGATGCACGAGGAAGGGCCCCGGACTAGGATTGTAGGGGACAATTAAGCAGTGCATAGATTTTATGAAACTAAATAAATATAGTGGTGCAGGAGAGCTGAAAATAATGCCAATATATTTCACATCTGGCCCCTTTGGTTTCAGATAGTACATGGGTAGATGAGTCTAACAAACCCGGAACACAAATTTTCACGGCCCTCTAGCAGCTCTGGTGGCTCATTGACCAGAAGTAATGTACTTAGTGTTAACACTGGAAGCGTAGACTCAATTCTGACCACACTAAGCCTCGGGAGGAACCTCCAGTTTCAGAGGCAGTCTATCTGAATTCCTAGGTTCTTAAGGACATTTGGCCATTGTGAGAACAGGATGCTGGATTATGTGGGCCTGACTCAGCTGCTCCAGGGCTCGTCTTAAGCCCTGATGCTGAAATTGCTCAGAATGGATTTTCCATGCTCAAAGACAGTATAGCTCCGGATCCCAGATGCACTGCAGAGTTCTTGCCCTCACATCCTGCCTATACTATTCTGGGTCTTCAGCATCTGGGATTCAGAGGCAAAAGGTAAAGGACCTCTGGACGGTTGAGTCCAGTCAAAGGCGACTCTGGGGTTGCGGCGCTCATCTCGCTTTCAGGCCGAGGGTATTTGTTCACAGACAGCTTTCCGGGTCATGTGGCCAGCAGGACTAAACTGGCACAACAGAGCACCATGATGGAAGCCAGAGCGCACGGAAACACCATTTACCTTCCTGCCGCAGTGGTACCTATTTATCTATTTGCACTGGCGTGCTTTCAAACTGACAGAAGTTGGGACAGAGCAATGGGAGCTCACCCCGTCACACAGATTCAAACCGCCAACCTTCTGATCAGCAAGCCAAGAGGTTCAGTGGTTCAGACCACAGCACCACCTGCTCCCTGATTCAGAGGTATACTTTATCTGAACATGGAGGTTCCATTCCTACCCATCACCACCAGCTGGCCTTCATCTTTCACCTGATCTGACAGGAGCTTCCCTGAGTTCATGTCCTCAACTCCATCACCAGGGCCACAGATTTGTTGTGGCAAATTATTTCTAGCAGTACGGCACTCCTCTATCTCAGTCTGGGAGTTGGAGGAAGTGGCACGATCATCACCCAGCACAATACACATGTTGCGAGAGAGCTACAAATTTACAGTACGCATTTTGTGGTTTCCCCTATGACTAAAGGACTTGGGCGCTGAACTTTAAGGTTATTGTTCTGGGGGAACCGAAGGACTTAATTGAACCTTCAGAGTACAACAGGTTTCTTGGCTACGTTCTCATTCCTCTTGTTTCAACATACCGGGTAGTTTGCTCCAACATAATATATTTAGCTATTTTATAAAACACATGGCCCACGGGGTCACGAGGAGTCGGACACGACTAAACGACTAAACAACAACAACATAAAACACAAGATTGTTAGAAGTGCCCATTTGCTGGATCAAGCGAGGGGAACATCTAATTCAGCCCCCTGTTCTCACAGCGGCTGACCAGAGGCTTCATTTGGGAAACCCATGAGCACGATCCGAACCCAAGAGCAGCCCTCTCCCCTCCTGGGGTTTCCAGCAACTGGTATTTGCAAGCATTGCTGGCAGAGCAGAGCCATCCCGGCTAGCAGCCATCGATAGCCCTCTCTCCTCCTCCTCCTCCTCCTCCTCCTCCTCCTCCTCCTCCATGAATCTGTCCCATCCTCTTTTAAAGCTGTCCAAGTTGGTGGCCATCACTGTCTCATGCTGGAGGGAGTTCCACAGTTTAACCCTGCATGAAAAGATTCCTTTTATCTGTCCTGAATCTTCCAAAACTCAGCCTCGGTGCATGTCCCAAGAATTCTGGTGTGATGAGAGATGGAGAAAAGCTGTTCCCTGCCCACTCTCTCCATTCCAGGCCCCTTCCTAAGAGCATAACAAGAGTGTGTTGGATTAGGCCACAGGGGGCCCATTGAGTCCAGCATCTTACAGATGCCCATTATGGGAGACCCACAGGCACAAGAGCCCTCTCCCCTTCCATGTTTCCCTGGAACGGGCATCCAGGAACATTGCTGCCTCCGGCTGTGGAGGGCAGAGCATAGGCATTGTGGCTCTTTGTCGCCTTTCACAGACCTCTCCCTAGTCGCCTTCCCTCTAAACTGGCACGTCCCAAAGGCTGCAACACACACCGAGAGCATCCTGGGAAAGCGACCCCATACCCCCCGTCGCTTGAAAGACATGGCTCTTGCAACAGGGCAGGTAACGAAAGGAGCTCCAGGTCAGGGCTATCAGGTAACTTGTGTGCCGGAGACGACATTCCGCTTTCCCCCTTTCTGTTGGGATTTTGCGAAGGCTGTTTTTGGCCCAGGTGCCTTTGCAACAGTGATACTCCCTTGAAAGGCCAGGCCTTTTCAGCAGGGGAAATGGAGCCGGGGGCCGGGGGGCAGCAGCCTCATCGGGCGAGAAGTCCCTGGAGAGAAAAAGACGGAAGCAAATCAAAAGAGGGAGCTTTTTTGTGAAGCAGAAGGAACAAACATATCACACCTGTCCTTTGTCTCGTGGTTTTCCTTCCCACCACATTTTCCACCAGCTTTTCTTCCTTTCCATGACCCCGTAATTATTCCTCTCTTGCTGTTAAAACTGCTTCTCGATTCCAACTGGGTTGTTTGCAAGAGCTCCTGTATCATCGGTTTAAAAGTCACCTTTGACTGCCCATGTGTGTAAAAAACCAGCAACTCTAGTCCCCCCCCCCCAAAAAAACTTTTAAGAACATGAGAAGGTATGAAGAGCCTTCTGAAGGGGCCTCCTTTAGTCCAGGCTCCTGTCCTCACAGTGGCCAACCAGAGGCCCATTATAAGGAACCTGCAAGCAGGACCTGAACACAGGACTCTCCCCTCCCATGGCTTCCAGCAACCGGGATTCATGAGAATTGCTGCCTCTGACTGTGAAGGCAGAGCATAGCCATCCTTGCTAGTAGCCATCGATAGCCCTCTGCTTCCATGAATGTGTCCATTTCTCTTTTAAAGCCCTCCGAATCAGTGGCCATCACTGCTTCCTGTGGGAGGGGGTTCCGCAGTTCCACTCTGCTGCGAGAAGAAATAAAAATTCCACCCTGTCTGCAGAAAATGCAAGTGGGATGCTCCCCCCCTTCCCTTTTTATCCCAACCCTTTCAAACACGTGGGGGGGGGGGCGCTGGGAGAAGAGTCTTTTAATGGAGATCCTACCACGCAAGATAAAATGAGAAGCATCGAGGAGGCTGAGGCAAGGAGGCCCTTCTCTGAAATGCACGGGCCCTGGGTGGAATCCAAATGGCCGAGAACAAGAGATGTTCTGTTTTCATTTGTGTTGTGTGTCTTCCCCCCCTCAAAACATGCCCCCCCTACAACTGGACCTGGCTGAGCCACTGAGAGAGAGCTGCTTGTCTCAGCAAGAAGCCCGCACCCCCCCCTCTCCTGCAACCCACACGAACCCCCCTGGTGACAAATTGCCCCCGCCTGATCAATTTGGATCTTGGGCAACCTGACAGGTATCCTTCTTGACAGAGTAGGCTGGGAGGAAGCAGACACTGCATTTTGCAAGTGGCAGAGAGAGAGAGAGAGAGAGAGAGAGAGAGAGAGAGAGAGAGAGAGAGAGAGAGAGAGAGAAGCATCATCAGCATTTCTTCAAAGAAAGGAAAATCTGGGAGAAGACAAGAAGACAGGTGGAATCTTCCACTGTTGGTTTGGTAGTCCCCCCAGATGACAAAAGCATATCGGAAGAGCCTGCTGGATCCGGCCAAAGGGGGCCCATCTTCTCACAGTGGCTGTCACGGGCTGGAGGCACCCACTGGGGAACCCCAAGGGAAGAAGTCTCAGAGAATCAAGGGGTTGGTGGTGGGACAATGATGGGTGGTCGGAGGGAGAAGAGGACGCAGACTGGGAGGAGGAGGAGGAGGAGGAGGAGGAGGAGGTGTCGGCAGCTGAAGAGGCAACAGGGTTCAGTGGCCTCTCAGAACATGAAGAGGAATGAAGAGAGCAGAGCCAAGGGAGAAAAGGTAAAGGAGCCCAAGGCTGCTGGGGAGGGGACCAGGGGAGGAGTCTCAGAGAGCCTTGGGGAGGCAGTCCTCACAGCTGCCTCATTGGGGCAAGGCCTACTGGGAAGAACTGCTGTGACCACTAGGCCTGTGCTGTTTGGGTTTCTCTGAATAAAGAGTTAACTGACACCTTGTGAGTTATTGCCGACCTGCCCCCCCAACTGCTGCCCTGACATAGGCCACCCATATTCTTCCTGTCCTCACTGTGGCCCATTGCCCCAAAGAAGATAGGAATCCAGATACACTGCCTCTGCACCTGGAAGTTCCATAAGAACAGAAGTGGAGCCTGGCTGCTGGATCAGGCCCATGGCCCATCTAGTGCAGCATCCTGTTCTCACAGGGGCTGACCAGATACCCATTATGGGAAATCAACAAGCAGAATTCAAGCACAAGAGCAGCTCTCCCATCCTGTGGACTAGATGGGCCCCCTTTGGCCTGATCCAGCTGCAGGGCTCCTCTTAGGTCCTTCTAAGACAGCTCCTCCCATCCTTCTCCCCCCCAGCTGCTCCCTTTATTAAAAACTCATTGCTGCACTGTTGATTATTTCTGCTATGCAAACGTGGCCAGGAGGAAATGCATTATTAATTTGACACAGGGAAGGCAGTTGGGGGGCAGAGAGGGGCGAGTTACACAAGTCCTGCTGTCCTTCTGACGTTAAACTTAAGCAGAGCACACACACCTCCCTCCTCCTCCTCCTGGATTCACACTACATAGGAAGAGTGGAAGCTGCCGGCTGCCCGATCAAACCATTGGTCCATATACCCCAGTACTGTCTACACCAGGGGTCAGCAAACTTTTTCAGCAGGGGGCCAGTCCACTGTCCCTCAGGTCTTGTGGGGGCAGGACTATATTTTGAAGGGGGGGGGTGAAGGAATTCCTATGCCCCACAAATAACCCAGAGATGCCTTTTAAATAAAAGCACACATTCTACTCATGTAAAAACACGCTGATTCCCAGACCGTCCGTGGGCCGGATTGAGAAGGCAATTGGGCCAGATCTGGCCCCCGGGCCTCAGTTTGCCTACCCATGGTCTACACCAGTGGTGTCCAAACTTTTTTCAAAGAGGGCCAGATTTGATGAAGTGAAGGGCTGTTGTTGACCTTTTTTAAAGGATTGAAGTTGTTGGGGTTGTTTTTTTGTTTTGTTTTTTAGGATTTTACCCCAGGAAATAAACAGTCACAGGGGCCAGATTAAACCAACCGATGGGCCGGATGAGGCCCCTGAAACGGACTTTGGACATGCCTGGTCTACACTGACTGGGAGCAGCTCTCCAGGGTTTCTGGCCAGGAGTCTCTCCCAGCCCCACCTGGGAGATGCTAGGCATTGATCATGAGACCTTCTGCATTCCAAGCAGCTGCTCTAGCAAAGTCCCAGGGTAGCTTCCAGAAATATAATCTGTGGAAAAGACTTGAGGCCAATAAAGTTTTGAGGGCTGCTTGTGTGCTTCCCATTGCAGCATCTGGTTGGTTCCTGTGAGAACAAGATGCTGGACTAGATGGGCCCCTTTGGCCAGGCTCTTCTTATGGAGCCTCCAGGTCTAGAGGCAGTCTATCTTGATTCCCATGTCCATAGGTATATTTGGTCAGTGTGAGAAGAAGATGCTAAATTAGATGGGCCCCCTTGGGCCTGATCCAGCTACAGGGCTTTTTTTTATGTTCTTCTTCATTTCATCTGCACAGCAACCCTGAGTGGTAGGCTAGGCTGAGAGGAAGTGATTGGCCCAAGCTCACCCAGGGAGCTTTGTGGCTGAGTAGGGATTCGAACCCTGGTTTTCCAGGTTTTCATCTGACACTACACTCACTGGCTTTCCGGGAGACCTTCTACTCTGAGCCAGGAAGGACAAATCACCCACCACCCATTATGCAACCGTCTGAGTGCCTCTACTGCTCCTGACAGCCTTGAAACTTACTTCATACTGACGTGGATTTCATTTTGTGCCTATCTGGACATCTGAAGAGCTGATACCTATAGATATGTCTAAATCAAGAGGGGTGGATGGGTGGTTATTGAATCTTAATGTGAGCTGATTCTTTTGGTCACTTTCACTTTCTCTGTTAAATTCTTATTAAAATCAAGACTAAATAAATAATTGTAACAGAGTGACTGGCTGATGGCTGAACCAAAGGTCTTGGAAGGTGTTGGGCTTTCCTTTGTTGCAGATTTCTAAATCAGGTGGCCACCTGTCAGGGATTCTGGAGCTGTGAATCCTGCATCACAGGGTGTTAGACTAGATGACGCTTGGGGTTCCCTTCCAACCATACGATTCTATGATTCTATGAACAACGGCAACAGCAACAACAACTCTTCTTCACTGGAGGCTTTTCAGCAGATGCTGGATGGGCCATCCATCAGTGATTCGTTAGCTGTGATTCCTGCATTACAGGGGGTTGGACTAGATGGCCCTTGGGTACCCCTTTCAACCCCACAATCCCATGATTCTATAAAAGCGTGACTGGCTGATGGCTGAACCGGGGGTCTGACGTTTCCCTTCTCCCTCCCCTCCCAGTGGCAGTGCACACACACAGCCCTCAGCAACACCATCGGACGAGTTCCAAAATCATGCCTTGTCGTGCATTTTCGGGGAGGGGGCGGAGATGTTGGTTCTGCTTCGCCCGCCAGAGCTCCCCCTCCCGGTTCTCTCTTTAAGCCGAGACGGTGCAGCCTCTCCACCATTTAGCATCCCAGCCAAAGGACGTCCAGAGCCGTTGCCTTGACGACGGCCGGGAAGTAAGGGTGCCTGGGAACGGGGTTGGGGGGGGGAGTCTCCCATATATAGAGAGGGAGAGACTGACTCCAGGGCTGGAGAGCTGCAGCTAAATTTAGGCGGAGGAGGGAAGGAGCAAGAGGCGCTGGGGATGTCATGCAGGGGGGCCCGGGCGAGATGGGCCACGCCGGGGAGCGGCCACGGATGCTGCCAGGCCCTCCCTCTCCGCTGTCCACGCCGCCGCTGCTGCTGCTGCTGACCTCAAGAGGCAGGACGCTTTCAGCACCACCAGGTGAGCGGACAGCTCCCTCGAGGGACTCAGCGGCCTTAGCAAAGGATGGAGGAGGAGGAGGAAGAAGATGCAGGAACTGGGTTGCCAAGGAAACAAGCTAGTGGCGGCTTCGCGGGCGGGGGTCCTTCTCGGGTGGGAGTCCGCTGGAAAGGAGGCCAATATAGAGAATAACCTTCTACGGGGAAGCAGCAGAGTATCTGTCTTGCAAGTGGAAGTCTCTGGTTCAACCCCCCTGTGGCATCTCCAGGCAGGGTTGAGAGAGACTCCTTGCTGAAATCCTAGCGAGCCACTGCTGCCAGTCAGTGTAGGCAATATGGAGCTGGGTAGACCAATGGTCAGACTGGGTAGAAGGCAGCATCCACTGTTCCTGTGAGAGGGGTGGAGGTCTTATGGACAAGCTGGGAGGTGTGTAGAGGAGGGCAAATCAGGGGGGAAGGGGAGAATCAGAGAATTATAGAGTTGTAAGGAACCCCAAGGGTCATCTAGTCCAACCCCCCTGCAATGCAGAAATCCTACCCACAGGTGTCTCTGGGTGGGCTCAAACCACCAACCTTCTGGTTAACAGCCAGACGCCAGAGAATAATACATACTACTCTATTTGGCCTTAGCCAGACCCCACCAGGAGTCCAGTGTCCAGTTCTGGGCACCACAATTTAAGGAGGATATTGACAAGCAGGAAGGTGTTCAGAGGAGAGCAACTAAGGTGATCAAGGGTCTGGAAACCAAGCCTTATGAGGGAGTAGGGGATGTTTCGCCTGGAGAAGAGAAGACTGAGACAAGATATGATAGCCATCTTCCATTATCTGAAGAGAGAGCAAGCTTGTTTCCTGCTGTTCCAGAAGGGAAGACCCAAACCAGTGGATTCCAAGGACAAGAAAGGAGATTTTGACTAAACACCAGGAAGAACTTTCTGACAGCAAGAGCTGTTCAGCAGTGGGACAGACTTCCTCGGGAGGTGGTGGGCTCTCCTTCCTTGGAGGTTTTTAAGCAGAGGCTGGATGGCTGTCCGTCAGGGATTCTTCAGCTGTGATTCTTGCATTGCAGGGGGTAGGACTAGATGACCCTTGGGGTCCCTTTCGATTCTATGATTGTGTCTTACCTGCCCTGAAACTTGCCATAGCCAGTCTCCTCAGTGTGGTGTGTGTATCTAGGAAGCTGCCTGTGACATGGGTGGCGCTGTGGGTTAAACCACAGAGCCTAGGGCTTGCCAATCATAAGGTCGGCGGTTTGAATCCCCGCGACGGGGTGAGCTTCCGTTGCTCGGTCCCAGATCCTGCCCACCTAGCAGTTCGAAAGCACGTCAAAGTGCAAGTAGATAAATAGGTACCACTTTGGCAGGAAGGTAAACAGTGTTTCCGTGTGCTGCTCTGGTTCGCCAGAAGCGGCTTAGTCATGCTGGCCACATGACCCGGAAGCTGGACGCTGGCTCCCTCAGCCATTAATGCGAGATGAGCGCCGCAACCCCAGAGTCGAACATGACTGGACCTAATGGTCTGGGGTCCCTTTACCTTTATCTAGGAAGCTGCCTTAGGGTCCAGCTAGCTCTGTACTGTCTGCACGGGCTGGCAGGCACTCTCCAGGGTCTCAGGCAGGGATTCTCTCCCAGCCCTAGCAGGAGGCACTGGGGATTGAACTTGAACTGCCTACAGAGCAAGTGCTCTAACCACTGAACTATTAGCTCTTCCCCTTTACATAAAGCAAGTTTCCAGTCCTCATGGTTCTGAGTTGCAGAGTATACTGTGAGGCCTTAACAGCAGCTGAGGAGGGAAAGTCATATCTCACCTCCCTCCTCTTATACTTCCTTTCCATAAAACCTGCAAACTTATTTTTATTTAAAGCTTTTATGCTCCACTCTCCATTGCAAGGGCAATTGCAGAGTGATTTGCAAAGTAAAAATCAATGGCATTTCCTGTTTTAATTCAGAAAACAACAGCCATGGAAGGTAGCAAAGGCTGTGGAACAGGAGAGAAAGGCCAAAGGAGGCCATCAGCAGGGGAGAAAGGATTCGAACCCAGGCCAATTTCCCTAAAAATCACAGAATTGTATATGCTTATTATGCCTTGTTTTATCCTGGCAATAACAACTGTTTTAAGGCAGCAAAACCAGAGAGAGTTTTTTAAGGCTCACTTGCAAACTTCCTGAGAGGCCAGGGGCTTGAACCAAGATCTCTTTTTTCATAAATATGTAAATTTTTAACATCTCATCCTTGCAAAACCAGCCCTGCAAAGTAGGATAAGCCTGATAGAGGGATGTAAAATGCAGGGGAGCCTCTCTTTTGCCAGCTTCAAGGGTGGTTGGGTTTTGAACTGAAGCCTCTTGTCTAGATAGATGTGAATCTGCTCCCTTGTTTCCTTTTACAACAACACTGCATGGTAGGACAGCCCAAGGGAGAAAGAGGGCCGAAGGAGATATTTGGGTTTTGGACACCAGTCTCTTTCCAATAAATATTTAAATCCTCTGTATTATTAGGGATACTTCAGTCAGTCAGTTTCTTAACTGCCTTTCTCAAAATAAAAAACAAATTAAAAAAACCCCCAAGGTAACTTATAGAAATATAAAATATGAAGAGTTTAAAACCAGACAGTAAAACAACAATTAACCCAGATATTAAAAAGCCATGCATGCACTCCAATTTAAAGAAAAGCAAATATCAAGACGAGCAAAAAAAGAAAAAGCAACCAGTCCCATCACATCGATGAAAACAGCAAAGAAAATATTTGACACCAAGGCGGATGTCAGTCCTTCTCTATAATGCTATCCTTTTGACAATAACCCTGTAAGGTAGGAGAGGCTGAGGAGCAGCAGAGGGAGACCAAGGAAGGCCTTCTTCTTTGAGCACCAAGGGCATCTGAACTCCTAAGAAGCTGCTTTCTACAGAGTCAGGCCCTTGGTCCACGCTGAGCGGCGGCAGCAACTCTCCTGGAGACACCACTGGACCTTGAACCCATGACCTTCTGACTTGCCACTGAACAACAGCCCTTCAGGACCCCTGTCCTCATTGCAGGGGGTTGGACTAGATGAGCCTTTGGGTGCCTTTCTGCAATTCTATTATTCTATCTGCAAATCCTCGTGCCTAACAATTGATCAGTCGGGTGGGCAGGAAGAGGCACGGTGGTTTTGCGGGGAGGCCATCACCTCCTGCTGCATTTCATTTTTCAACAAGAAAGTTAAAATATGTGGGGAAAGGGAAAGGGAAAGGGAAAGGGGGGGCAGTCAGGCTGCAAATTGAAGGCAAGGCAAGGCCAGATGCTGGTGGGTTGGCAAGAGGAGGGAGCCTTTTCTTCTCCGCAGGAACATTTGTACGTTGGGTGGGGTTGACGGTTCTTAGAAAGGCCTCTGGGGTTGGGAACAAGCTCCCACCCACCCACCCACCAGCAACCACAAACAGTTAAATCCTGACACAGGCTGCAAGCAGTTTCTATTGCGTTCTGCTTCCAATGGATCCTGGAAGCTCAGCTCAGCTCAGCATGGGGAGATGACTCAGGATAGGACCCATATCCTTAGTAGTGGGAGCATAGGGGGCTCGATGGATTGGTGGTGGTGGTGGGGCTCCCTGTGCCTTTCTACCCCCCTTTTACCTAAAGACTTTGGGGACCCTCAGCATCCAGACAGTAGCCTCTCTCTCTCTCTCTGCAGTCAGATCATAGCAGCTATCCTTGGATTAAGAACATAAGGACATAAGAAAGGCATTCTGGATCCGGCCAAAGGAACCCCATCCAGTCCAGCCTCCTGTTCTCACAGAGGCCAAATCCCCCTAAGGTCCTAGGAATTCAGATAGGCTGCCTCTGGGCTTGGAGGTTCCACAAGAACACCAGAAGAGCCTGGCTGCTGGATTAGGCCAAAGGGGGCCCGTCAAGTCCAGCCTCCTGTTCTCACAGTGGCCAACCAGAAGCAGGACTCAAGCACAAGAGCTCTCTCCTCTCTGCTGCCAGTCAGTGTAGACAATACTGGGCAATGTGGGCCTCAGTGGTTTGACTCGGCATAAGGCTGTTTCCTGTGTTCCAGTCCCCAGTGAAAATAGGGGAACCCCTTGGGGCACAACACCACCACCCCCCATTCTCCTAAGGCTCTGCTCTGCCTCCACACTTGGAGGCAGCGGTGCTTCTGAATGCCAGTCGCTGGAAAATGCAGGAAGGGAGAGGGCTCTTGCGCTTGAATCCTGCTTATGGGTGTCCCACAATGGGCATCTGCTGGACTAGATGCCCTCCCTGCTTTGGCCTGATCCAGCAGCCAGGCTCTTCCTAGGTTCTTATGAACCTCCAAGCAGCGGCCAGCGGACAGCAGGGTTGAGCCACCAAAAACCACCAGCCAGGAGCCCCTAGGTTGATGGGCAATGAATCAGGACCATGGAGAGGGCTTCAGGAGGGGAGAGGAGCCTGAACATGGCTCAAAAATAAGAGGCAGCATCCGGGGCTGGCATTGTGAGGTCGCATCTGAAACGCATGGGGGGGGGGTGTGCTACACACACACACACACACACCCCTCCCCAGGGCTCCCCTACTCGGTGTGCTTGTTCCTCCCTCTCCTTGCCAGTCTCGCTATGAGGAGGCAGGGGGTGGGGCTGGTCCGCGCTCACCCAGCCTTGTCTCCGCCAGGGTGCTGGCATGGACTGGGTGCCAGATTGGAATAGGGGCATGAATGCAAGGCAGGAGCAACAGTCAGGAAGAGGAGGAACCCCAGCTGCGAGAAACAAAACAGAAAACAACCCACCTGGATTCTTTTTGCAGTGGGCACCTCAATCTTTCACTGGCAGAGAAGAGCTCAAGAGGGGCTTCTAAGGGCCTGGGTATGCAGGGCTCAGCCTTGGGGTACAGAGTTGGGCCCAGGGAGGGGTTTCTGGGACCTTTGCCCCCAGACCTGTGATTTAAAGCACTGCCAACTTTGCAGCAATCTGCTCCTAGCGTCGTGTCTGACACGAGAGAAGCACACGGCCTCCTCTGCTCTGCGCTATGGAGAGGGGAGAGAGTCTACCTGCAAACTATCAAACGAAAGGCGGGAGGGTGGGCATCCTCTAGAGTCTGGGTCCCCTTGCAAGATTGGGATTTAAAAGGCAATGGGGGGCAGTGAATCCTGTAAATTAATTCTGACTCTTTTGCTTTTTGCTTTTTTGAAAAATAAAATAAAACAAAACACAATCTTTCTTCCATACTGAAACTACTGCCGGTCAGTTGACCCAAAAGTTTGGGTATCCTATGAAAGCAAAGCTTCTCTCAATCCACCTTCTGCATCCTCTGCATCATTTTTACAGAACTGTAGAATTACAGGGTTGGAAGGGGTATCCAAGGGCCATTTAGTCCAACCCCTGCAATGCAGAAATCACGGCTAAAGAATCTCTGACAGGCTGCCAATCCAAGCTCTGCTTAAAAACTTCCAAGGAAGGAGAATCCACCACCTCCCGAGGGAGTCTGTCCCACTGTCAATCAGCTCTTACTGGCAGAAAGTTCTTAATGATATTTAGTCAGACTCTCTTTTCTTGTCATTTAAACCCATTGATTTGGGTCCTCCTCTCTGGACCCCTCCCTGAAAAAAGCTTCATTGGAGCTTTCTAAGGAGAGGTTGGACGCCCACCTGCCAGAGATTCTTGAGCTGTGAATCCTGAATTGCAGGGGGTTGGACTAGATGACCCTCAGGGTCCCCTCCAACCTTACAATTCTTTGAGTCTGTGAACAAGCCAAGGGTCCTTTTGTCAGGTGACAGTGGCCTCTTTCCCCAAACACTGTCTATTAATAACCAAAGACAGACACGGTTTATCGGGAACGGGTGTAATTGTTCAATTATTGCTGCGGACGCAGTTTAAAAATAGAGCTGTGCTTAATCAGCCGAGCCATCTGGGCCTCGACAGCACACCCACCCGCTCTCCTCACAGCTTTGCCACCAGCCCTGTTGAGGGAGGCACAAATCCGTGGGCCCAGAGCAGGACAGGTAGCCTGGGAGGGAGTTGGGGGGTCTTCTCCTCCAGTCTAATGACCTGAAACAAGCCTTTAAACACGCATGGGAAATAAGCATGTGACTTGAAGCTTTAAGTGATGTTTGCAACTTATTTTAGCTTCCACAACAACAAACTGAGGCAGAGGGGGAAGGATTGCATACTGTATTTTTTTAAAGGCTAAGTTTCTAGGCCTCGTGGTTGCAACTTCAAATTTTGAAGTGTGCAAGCCTTAGATCACATAGTTGAACTATGGAACTCCTTGCCACAGGAGGCAGTGATAGCCACCAACCTGGGTGGCTTTAAAAGAGGGTTATGACACATTTGCGGAGGAGAGGGCTATCAATGGCTACTAGCCACAATGCCTGTGGTCTGCTGCCCGCACAGATGGAGGCAGTCAGTGCTTTCCAATAGCCTTGTTGCTCAAAACCGCAGGAGGGCAGAGGGCTCTTGGGATTCCCTTTGGGGCTACCAATTGCCCACTGTGAGGGCAGAACGCTGGACTAGATGAGCCAGAGGTCTGATCCGGCAGACAGAATGTTGCCTTCAAGCCCTTTCCCAGTCTCAATGTGTGCATTGCAATCATTCCCCATTCCCTTTAGTTTCTTTGGTGTTTGCCACCCTGCGCTCTTTCGGGAGGCAGGGCAGGATATAAATTTAGGATCACAGATTGCAGAGCTGGAAGGGGGCCCCCCTAGGGCCCCCATCTAGCCCACCTCCTGCCGTGCAGGAATCACAGCTCAGGAGTCCCAGGCAACAGAAGCCGCAGGAGCAAGGCTTCCTGTTCTGTGAATTCCAGCATCCAATGTCTCCCGGTGCAGAGAAACATGACTGTTACGTAAATCCCACTTTTTCTGTGTTTACACCTGCAGAGGTAGGTGTGTGTGTGTGTGTGTGTGTGTGTGTGTGTTAAAAAAAACCTGATGCCAGTCTAGGCACAATACCCACTTAGTGAGAGCCTTTCTTTCCCCCATCCACTGAACCCACCATGCGAAAAGGATGCCAGTTTTAGCACCGGCAGGTCCCACCCCCCACCCCCCACGCAGGGAGTTTAAAAACACACAGGCACATGCCAGGAGCAGGGTGAATAATGCTAATGTTTTTGCAGCATGGGGCAGCAGCATGAAAATGATATTTCCTGCAGCCAGCGATCCCTGGGAATAGGGACGTGCGATGCAGGGCCTGCGATTAATTGCTAAGCGGGTGCAGGAATGGTAGCAAAAAATTAATAAAGTTTCCTGGGAGCAGTTAATGTTCTTGCAAGCAAAATTAACAGAGCGCTTTCTGGAGACTCCAGGGTTCCCCGCGGAGCCCAGTGGCTGCCACCATTGGTCTGTTACATCAAAAATTCACAAAACAGAACCTTTGTGGGCTGTGGGACCCTGGGCTGCTTTCTCAGTGGCTGTGGGTTCACAACCTGGACTCTTCTCCATGTAATCTGGTGCCACAGTAAGTCTGCAAGCCCTTAAGGGGCCACAAAACTCATAGAATAATGGAATCGTAGAGTTGTAAGGGTTCCCAGGGGTCATCTAGTCCAACCCCCAGCAATGCAGAATTCACAACTGAAGCATCCCTGGCAGGTGGCTGTCCAACCTCTGTTTAAAAACCTCGAATAAATAGGAATAGGAATAATTTTATTGGCCAAGTATCAATCATACTTGGAATTTTGCTTCGACTACATTGCAATGTAAAGAAAACGTACCTCATACAAACACTATTCCCCTCACGCTACAACAGCACAACAAAGGAAGCCCATACCACCAACTGACCTCCCTTCTGCACACAACTACAAATTCAACACTTTGAAATAAATTTTTATTATTTTTTCCAAAAATAACAAATTACCACCGATTATCTTATCTAATAAACAATACATTACAATAGCTCTGCCGAGCAATGACTCCCCTCCCCCACGTCAACAGGTTTTCTAGTCCAATCTTGTCGCGCAGTTCATATTACATCCATATTAATCTTTGTCAAAGGTTTATTCCAATCCTACAAGTGTTTTTAAACTTCCTCTGTTCAATCTTAAATACTCCACAAATTTACTCCAATCTCTTTGAAACCTCGAGTCATCCTGGTTTCTGACCCTGCCGGTCAGTTTTGCCATTTCAGCATATTCCACCATCTTCGTCTGCCACTCATCAATTGTAGGTAACTCCTGTAATTTCCACTTTTGGGCAAGCAGTATTCTTGCTGCAGTTGTCGCATACATGAACAGTCTTTTGTCCTTCTTAGCTATTTCATCTCCCATCAGCCCCAGCAAAAAGGCTTCAGGTTTTTTTGGGAAAGTATATTTAAACATCTTCTTAAGCTCATTATAGATTGCTTCCCAAAAACCCTTAACCTTATTGCAAGTCCACCACATGTGGTAAAAACTACCTTCTTCTTGTCTACATTTCCAACATAACTTATCATGCATTCTATACATTTTTGACAATTTTACTGGAGTCAAATACCATCTATACATCATCTTATAAACATTCTCTTTCAATGTTACACACGCGGTGAATTTCAAAGTCTCATTCCATAGTTTAGTCCATGCATCATAATCTATATTGTGCCCAAAATCCATTGCCCATTTTATCATCACTTCTTTCGTCAACTCATCTTTAGTATACCATTCTAACAACAAATCATACATTTTTGTTAAAAATTTACCTCTACCTTCTAATAGCTCAGTTTGTAATCTAGATTTTTTATCTTCAAAACCAATCTTTCTATCTTCTAAGAGCAAATTATGCACTTGGTGATATTGTATCCATCCTGTAAAAGAACCTTCAATCTGGTGATATGGTTTTAACTTCCAACCTCTTTCTGTTCTCATCAGCAAGTCCCCATATGTGGACCTTTTACCTTCCATATTGACTTTTTTTACAGTAAGAACTTCAATCGGTGAGATCCACCATGGGGTTTTGCTTTCTAAAAGTCTTTTGTTCCTTTCCCATACTTCAAAAATGGCCCTCCTTATCACATGATTTAAGAAACCTCTATGTGCTTTTATCTTATCATACCAGAGATAGGAGTGCCATCCAAATCTATTATCATATCCTTCTAAGTCCAACAAATCGGTATTTTGCAATGTTATCCATTCTTTTAACCAACACAGACAGGACGCTTCATAATATAGCTTCAAGTCCGGCAGGGCGAAACCGCCTCTTTCCTTTTTGTCAATCAATAATTTCAGTTTAATCCTTGGTTTCTGTCCCTGCCAGATGAATCTGCTCAATATTCTTTGCCATTCTTTGAATTGTCCTGTTCCCTTAATTATTGGTATTGTCTGAAATAAAAATAACATCCTCGGTAAGATATTCATCTTAATTACTGATATTCTTCCACTAAAGGATAACTTGAGTCTAGTCCATACTTCTAAATCTTTCTTAATCTCTTTCCAAACAGGTTGGTAATTATCTTCAAAAAGATTGATATTTTTAGGAGTTAACCATATTCCCAGATATTTTATTTTCTTTGACACTGCTATGCCAGTTTTTTGTTCTATCTCTAAAATTCGCTCTTTTTCCATATTCTTTACCATCATCTTTGTCTTGGTTTTATTCAATTTAAATCCTGCTAATTGTCCAAATTTCTCCATCTCCTCTAATACTTTCGGGACGCTGTTCTGGGGTTCTTCTAACGTTACTACTAAATCATCTGCAAAGGCTTTTAATTTAAATTCTTTTGCACCAACTTTAATTCCTTTTATTTCCGGACTTTCTCTCAATCTTTTCGCTAAAACCTCCAGGACCTACAAATTCAACACTTTGATGGCACAAGGAAAACTATTCCTGTGCCTAGGTGTTTCTGTGTATAGAGTCCTGTAACGACATCCGGATGGAAGTAGATCAAACAGGCAATGACCAGGATGCGAAGGGTCTGCGACGTTTCTCTCTGCTCTCTTCCTGGCTCGAGCAGCATAAAGTGTCTCTATTGGAGGCAAACTAGCACCAATTACCCTCTCTGCAATTCTTTCTGCCTCTTCTTACCCAGCTTAGAGGCTGTGCCATACCTGGCAGTAATAGAATTACAGAGAACAGTTTCAATGGTACCTCTGTAAAACTGGATCAACAATTCTTGGGGCAAATTAAATTTTCTTAGTTGTCGCAAGAAATACAATCTCTGGTGGACCTTTTTAATAATAATATTGATGTTGCCTGACCAATTTAAATTTTGAGAAATTATAGAGCCCAGGAACTTAAAGGACTCTACAACCATGTTACCAAGAATGGAAGGAGAGTCCACCGCCTTCCAAAGGAGACTGTTCCACTGTTGAACCTTGAAATAATATTCTTGAATTTTAGCATAACATTCCTTCCTTCTCCTCCCAGCCCACCTTCCTCTCCTCTCCCCAGCATCCTTGGATGTACAGAAGGTAGAACTGGCACCCTCTAGCATCTAGTCTCGTTCCCAGGGACGAGGGTCCCAATCCCAGGAGATCAAAGCCTCTAAGCAGAACACCCACAGTCCAAACAAGTCAGGTCCAGAGCATCAGTCTTGGTCCAAACCTGGTGCAGAGGCAAGGTCAACATAATGAGGCTGGGTGTGGGTGGCTAGAGTGAAGAGCAAAATGCCAAAAACCTGTGTCTTGTATGCTTTAGTTGAGATTCCTGCACTTCAAGGGGGTTGGGCTAGATGACCCTTGGGGTCCCTTTCAGCTCTGCAGTTCTGTGATTCTATAATCCTATGATTCCTGAAGGTCCACGGTCTTCCTCTGGGGGCTCTGTAATTGACACCAGGGAAGGGTTGGACACGACATCAAGAAAGGTCTCTATAACACTAGCCATGATTTGGCAAGTGGATGCAGTTTTCACAGTGAAGATTTAAGCATAAAAGGCTTAAAAGTAAAGGAAAGGAGTGACACTCACCTTGTGATTGCACAATCGCACTCTCAAATTTTGACACTTTTCTGGTTTTACCGTTTGAAGATAAAATGCTTCCGTTTTGTGGAACAGCCTCCCTCGGCGCTGCTCCTGTTTCATCTTGTCTGCTTATTGCCTGGGTAGCAACTCGCGCCCGGCTCCAACCATAGCGCTGTCTGCCAGCTGGTTCAGGGTGAGCATGGCATGGAGTCAGTGGGGAAGGATTCCAAAACTGGCCTCTGGTGGATGTAAAAGAGAGCACTTGAATAGCTTGCTGGCAAAAGGTCCCAGATTCGGTCCCCTTTGGCATCTCCTGGTAAGTTTGGGCAAAGATCCCCGGCCTGGAATATCCTGGAGAGCTGCTGCTGCCAGTCAGTGAAGGCAGAACTCAGCAAGATGGACCCCAATAGTCCAACTCAGTATAAGGCAGCTTTCCTCAGGTAAACTCTTTATTCTGAATCATGAGGACTAGAATCCTGCTTTGCTTTTGAAGGGAGGGCCATATGTCAGTGGCAGAGCACCTGCTTGGCATGCAGAAGGCCCCAGCTTCAATCCCCACTAGCAGCATCTCCAAGAAAGGCTGGAGAAACGCCCTTTCCTGCCTGAAACCCCAGAGAGCAGCTGCCAGTCAGAGCAGGCAACACTGTAGTCAGCGGCCTGGCTCTGCACCAGGCAGCTTCCAGCATTAACCCGGCCTTGTGTGTTTCCCCCTCCGCAGACTCAGAGCCGCTGCCCGGGCCCCGCGAGCGCTAACATGGCAAAGGACAACTCAGCCTTCTCCTCCATCCATGAACCCCTGGCGCGTGAAGCCAAGGTCCCGGGCCCCCAGCTCAAGCCGGCAGCCTTGCGGCGCCTGGGCGAGGAGCCCGAGAAGGCGGAGAAGAAGCGGGGGAGGCAGCGGTATGTGGAGAAGGATGGCAAGTGCAATGTCCAGCATGGCAATGTCCACGAGACCTACCGCTACCTGACGGACATCTTCACGACGCTGGTGGACCTTAAATGGCGCTTCAGCCTGCTGGTCTTCATCCTGGCTTACGCCAGCACCTGGTTGTTCTTCGGCCTCATCTGGTGGTTTATCGCCTACTGCCGCGGAGACCTGGACCACCTGGGCGACGACGCCTGGACGCCGTGTGTCAACAACCTCAACGGCTTCGTCTCGGCCTTCCTCTTCTCCATCGAGACGGAGACCACCATCGGCTACGGCCACCGGGTCATCACGGACAAGTGCCCCGAGGGAATCATCCTTCTGCTGCTGCAGGCCATCCTGGGCTCCATGGTCAACGCCTTCATGGTGGGCTGCATGTTTGTCAAGATCTCGCAGCCCAACAAGAGGGCCGAGACGCTGGTCTTCTCCTCGCACGCCGTCGTCTCCCTGCGCGACGACCGCCTCTGCCTCATGTTCCGTGTGGGGGACCTGCGCAACTCGCACATTGTGGAGGCCTCCATCCGAGCCAAGCTCATCAAGTCCAAGCAGACCCAGGAAGGGGAGTTCATCCCCCTCAACCAGACGGACATCAACGTGGGCTTCGAGACCGGAGACGACCGCCTCTTCCTGGTCTCCCCGCTCATCATCAGCCATGAGATCAACGAGCACAGCCCCTTCTGGGAGGTCTCCCGGGAACAGCTCAAGAAGGACGACTTCGAGATCGTCGTCATCCTGGAGGGGATGGTGGAGGCCACAGGTAGGCAGGGGGGGTACGGGAGGGAGGGAGACGCTCCACTACCACCACCCCAAAAAAATTATCCAACCCATAAGCCAGCTTTTATATGGCCACTGGAAACTTTTCTATCCCACCAGGACCTGCCCAGGCAATTGAGAGGATACCTTTCCACAATGGTTAATTGATGTATGGATTCCCCCCCTTTTTTATAGGGTTTTTATTGTACAGGTGTCTTGCCAAATATGCGGCTTAGGACCCTCGTACCTAAGGGACCGCCTCTCCTGGTATGTCCCGTGTAGGACCTTAAGGTCCTCAAATAATAATCTTTTGGAGGTCCCGAGCAACAAAGATGCTAGGTTGGCCTCAACTAGGGCCAGGGCCTTCTCAGTATTGGCCCCGACTTGGTGGAACAGTCTATCACAAGAGACCAGGGCCCTGCGGGATTTGGCATCTTTCCGCAGGGCCTGCAAGACGGAGCTGTTCCACCTGGCCTTTGGGTTGGTTTCTGTTTGATACTTATGCTTCATTCTTTTATTGGTGGGCTATTTGAAAATGAGACTGCAGTTTTAATTTTGAATTTGTATTTTAATCTGTATTTTTAAATTGATTGTTTTATGTTTTTGCTGTGATTTTAATTGGTGTTAGCCGCCCTGAGCCCAGTTTTTGGCTGGGAAGGGCAGGGTATAAATAAAATTTTATTATTATTATTATTACTATTAAAATTAGATTCAGAATCAATACAAATGCAAGTGGTTGAGAAGATTACAGATTTTATTCCAAATAGCAAGCAGTACTGTATATACATTACAGAGCAAGCACTTCAATCGGCCACTGGGAAGCCCGGTCAAGAAGTGGCGAAGTGACCCCCAGGTAGTCTTGATGCATGGCACTGTGGCCACAGTCTATTCGGAGCTCCCGACTGGCATGCTAAGAAACTAGGCATTTTATAGACCTGTGTCCTATTGGACTAACGCAGGCTCAACCAGAGCTACTCTACTTCAAAGGCTTTGCTGACCAGTTTCATCAACACATCAAGGGACTTTTCACAAAGGATATTGAAAGCAATAAAACACGCTAACCAGAGTCAGGAAGACGGAGAGCTGACTATGCCAGATCACTATCTCCACAAAGTACAATAATCTTCCGCAAATGATAATCCCATACAACAGTTTTGTGGTTTATTGCTGTAAACAGCTGAAAGAGAGAGAGAGAGAGAGAGAGAGAGAGAGAGAGAGAGAGAGAGAGAGAGAGAGAGAAATCATTCTGATGATTTTCCTGCCTTCTTACCTGACAGGACTAAGGCAGCTTACAGACAGAAACAAGAACTGCTAAAAACACAGAAAATTTGATTATTAAAATACAATTAAATATTAATAGAATATAAAACTATAATACATATGAGCTCTGTTAAAAACCCTATTAAAAACACCAGTAATGGCAATAAAAACAACATGGCCCCAGGCCTTTCCTTAAAAGCAGTCAGCTCCCAAATGCCTGTTGGAACAAGAATATCTTCACCTGCCAGCAGAAGGGAAGGACAGCCAGGAGGTAGCTCCAAAGTTGCCTGGGAGCAGCCACCACCAAGAAGGCCCTGTGAGAACAGGATGCTGCATGAGAGAGGCCTTGGGCCTGATCCAGCAGGCTCTTCTTGCATTCTTAAGGCAGCTTCCTGTGTTCCTAATGAGCCTCTGCACCTCGCAAATGCCCAGCAACGCTCCTGCAGGTGGACTCATGGGATCGAGCTGGGATAGAAGTCCCTAGGCAGTCCCTAAGCTAGAACTGGACTCAAGAGTAGATGGGCAGCCAGAAACTGCCTTATCCTGAGTCAGACCATTGGTTCAACTAGCTATATGCATTGCCTGCGCTGACTGGCAGTGGCTCTCCAGAGTTTCAGACTCAGGGGTTTCTCCAAGCCCTTCCGAGAGATGCCGGGGGGTTGGTCCTGGGACCTCCAGACAGTGCTGGTTCCTAAAGGCCTTCCCCCCAAATAAACCAAGGTTCTAGTCCTCATATTTCTGAGTCAGGCTATAGGTCCTTCTCATAGCGCTGAGCTGTGGCCATGGCTGGTGCTGTGCAAATGAACCCAGAGTCTCAGGAACATTCGGGGAGGGGGGCTTCCTTCTCAGGGGGTCCCCACCCTTTTCTTCACCTCCCAGGACCCTCCAGCATTTCGAGAGCCTGCTTGACTTCTCTCCCCTTCTCTGCCCTGTGTGCGAGGTAAGCCTCGTGGTCCCACTCCACAGCAACTGGCTGGGTGCTTCTTGCAAAGGCTTCTGGCTCACGGAGGGAGTGTCAGGCTTTAAGACCACTGGGCTTGGTTGGGGTGGGCTGGGGGCGAGGGGGGGGGAGACTCAAAGGACCACCTGGAGCAACAGGGAGGGAGGGAGGCAGCACAGCTTATATATCTCTAGTTGGAAATGAAAAGGGGGGGAGAGAGAGAATGTGGCTTGGTAGGCAGAGCAGATGACCCCCCAATGGTCTGGCTCAATATAAGGCAGCTTCCTATTTAAATCAGAACCATGAGGACTAGAACTTTACCTTTTTTAGAGGAAAGCCTCCGTGGCAGAGCATCTGCTTTGCATGCAGAACGTCCCAGGTAGAAGTGGGGATGCTTGCTCTTTCTGAAAACCTGCAGAGCCACTGCTGCCAGTCAGTGCAGACAGTACTGAGCTAGGTTACCTGCACTGCTTAAACTCAGGTCAGAGGGTTGGTGTGCTTTGAAAACTGGGGTAAGTGCTCTTCTGCAGTTTCTCTCTTGGCTGCACAACTGAGTGGGGCAGTGAGGCCATTTTCCGTTTGTTAAGCTGCTTGGGGCTATATAGACATTCAGTTGCCTAAGAATTCCTTCCTTTGATAGCATTTTCACCTGTTTTACCTTGGCTTTCCCCCTTTAACGACCATCCAAAAGATGGAAAAGATTGTTCTGTGGAGCACCCTGAGACCTCCGGGTATATAAATTCAGTAATAAATAATAGCAGGTGGACCCAACAGTCAGTATATAAATCTAATAAATAAGTAACTAAAGAGGGGAGCATCCCTCAGGCAGGCAGGGTGATGCCTCTTGGCCTTCTGCCGCCCAAGGCAGGTGATTCAGCTGGCCTCATCAGTGGGCCGGCTCTGCTCTTTGCGTATGAAAAGGAGACGTGACGGCTTGGCTTAGGAAAACAGTGGGCAGCTCACGTAAGGTAGATCCCTGTCTCAATAGGCAGGGAGTTCCACAGGGTAGCTACTGCCACATATAAGATCGGTTTCATGCTAGGGCACCAGCTCGGCCGGTCAAATGTCCGCCTCCAGCTGAAGGTGGCGTTTGGTGACTCTGCCCGTCCTGACTCAGTTTCCTTGCTTTCTCTGCTTTGACCCCCCCCCCCAGGGATGACCTGCCAAGCGCGAAGCTCGTACCTGATGGACGAGGTCCTGTGGGGCCACCGCTTCATGTCCGTCCTCTCTCTGGAGGACGGCTTCTACGAAGTGGACTACAACAGCTTCCACCAGACCTTCGAGGTGCCCACGCCTAGCTGCAGCGCTCGGGAACTGTCCGAGGCAGCCGCCCGCATGGATGCCCACCTCTACTGGTCCATCCCCAGCCGGCTGGACGAGAAGGTGGAGGAAGGGACTACTGAGAAAGCGGCGGTGGAGGAGGACGTGGACAAGGAGAGGAATGGGAACCTCGCCAGTGCCGAGAGCGAGTCCAAGGTCTGACGTGGCCATGGGGAGAGGTGGCCAGGCCACGCCAGGAGGCCTCGCTCCAGGTCTGCTTTGCAGCGAGGAGGAAGCACCGACAAGCCGCAGAGAGAGCAAGGCGACAGGGCGGGTGGCAGGCTGCATCTGCGGAAAGCGGAAGGAGGATGCGGGGCTTCATGGCCCCAAAAGGGATTCTTAACGACCCCCTTAAAAAACAGCTGTTCCCCTAAACCTGGGACCCCTCCAGATATCGTCAGTCTCCAACGCCCAGCAGCCGGGATTTGGGCCGAAGGGAGCTGTCATCCGTTGGCACCCAGAGGGCATGGGGTTGGCGAGGTTTGCCTTCGACACACACACAAACCCTGACATTTGTATCTGTACAGCTAGCCAATAAACCTGGGCAATAAAGAGGGAAGGTGGAGTCTTGACTGGTGATCCTGGAGGTGGTCCAGCCTCATGGGAGACTCTGGGGCTGGGGAGGGGGTCTTTCACAAGGGGGTGGAGAAGGGATGGGAGGCTGGCCAGCAACCCCCCCATGAACCCGCCTCTCTTCCTTACAATCACAGAACTGTCAAATTGGAAGGGACTTCTAAGGGTCCTCTAGTCCAACTCCCCGCAATGCAAGAATCCCGGCTAAACCATCCCTGACAGACGGCCAGCCAAGCTTCATTAAAAAACTTCCAGGGAAGGAGAGTCCACCACCTCCTCCCGAGGGAGCCCACCCCACAGTCTGACAGCTCTGAGCATCAGAAAAAGATTGCTAATGTTTCGTGGGAGCCTCCTGCCTTGTAACTTGGAAGTCCAGCAGGCGACCTGGCTGCTGAATTCTGCACTGGCTGAAGTGGCTGGGGAAACCCAGCCAGATGGGCAGGGTATAAATAATAAATTATTACTATTACTATTATTATTATTATTAATGTTATTGTTATTATTATTACTAGTCAGACGCAGATCTGCAGAAAGGTGCAGGTCTCCGTTGACAGTGAACTCTTTATTCAGGAAATGGCATGCAACTCAGCAACACATCCCAGCAGATTTTGTTCCTTTGGGGCAGTGGCCAGGACTGAAGGGCCCCTCCTTCCCCCCTTTCCCGGATGTTTCCCAAGCAGTCTCAAATTGTGTCTGCACTAAGGAGAAGAGAAGGTTAAGGGGTGATATGATAGCCATGTTCAAATATATCAAAGGATGTCATCTAGAGGAGGGAGAAAGGTTGTTTTCTGCTGCTCCAGAGAAGCGGACACGGGGCAATGGATTCAAACTACAAGAAAGAAGATTCCACCTAAACATTAGGAAGAACTTCCTGACAGTAAGAGCTGTTCGACAGTGGAATTTGCTGCCAAGGAGTGTGGTGGAGTCTCCTTCTTTGGAGGTCTTTAAGCGGAGGCTTGACAGCCATCTGTCAGGAATGCTTTGATGGTGTTTCCTGCTTGGCAGGGGGTTGGACTGGATGGCCCTTGGGGTCTCTCCCAACACTAGGATTCTACCAGATTTTTTTCAAAGAATCTGGGTACACATATTTTTTTTTAAAAGAGAGAAAAAAAGATTTTTTAAAAAAAATAATAATCAAGAAGTAATATCTTCTCTTTTGTGGTTGCCTCTGTCACGCGGCCTTCCTCTGGGCCCTGGCCTGCTCTCTTGGAGCGTTAGCTGCCATGGAGTAGGCTTGGGTCGGGCCTGGGCTCGGCCACGTGCCCATGCCCTCCCGGTGCTCTCCTACCTCTCGTCCTTAGTGGCGCAGCAAGGTCAGGGCTCCCCTCTTTTTTCTCCTTCTTCTTTCTCTGAAGAGAAACGGGGATGTCTGGTAACCATAGTCTCTGCACCTTTGGCCCCTGTTCTGCTCTTTTCATTCTCTGCATGTTCTGGGAGGACAACGATGGGGGGAGCTTGTTGCAGCAGAACAGGGACACTCTCTGAATTCTTCAGCAGCCCTTTGCTTCAGCCTCGGAGTCTGAACTGCTCCCTGTCACAGGTTCTTCTTGCTCACTAAAGCCTGTTGTCCCTCCTGCCAATCTTCTCCCTCTGACCTCTCCTTGGTGCCCCACCACCAATCCCTGGACTCCTCTGGGGTTTCCCCTTGGGGGTTCCCGGGCTGGTGCTTCCCCCAACTCCTCTTCATCAAAGCCAGTCCCTGACACGAAGTTTCCAAACCGTCTTCCAAGGCAGCCCTATGTGTAAAATAGGCCTCCTCATCCACAATCAGATCTTGGATGAGGGACAACTGATTCAAGGCCACTTTGATTCATTCATTCATTCATTTCATGAAATTTGAACACCAGAGAATTTTATGAGAACCATAAAATGGGGGCGGGGGGGGGGCGGTGTTATGATACATGCACAAAAAGTAAAAATGCTAAAACAGCTTAAAATTCACACCAGCTTCCTAAGCTTCTGGGAAGACTTGTCTAAAAAAGAATGTTTTTAGCAGGAACCGAGAAGCGTCAGTGAAGCCACCTGCTTGGTCTCAAGTGGCAGGGAGTTCCAAAGTGCAGGTGCTGCCATGACTTGCATTTCTATCCCACCCCTTTTCTGCAAGGGACTCAAGGTGGTGAGAGGTGAGGTTGAGACGCAGTGACTGGCCCAAGGGTCCGCCTGTGGGTTTTATGGCCAAGTGGGGAACCTGGTCTCTCCCAGGTCCCAGTCTGACACTCTCACCACCACACCACACTGGCTCCCTTGTGGTAAAATCCTGGCCTAGTTTGCATGTCAAAACTATTATTTCTTTATTGCATTCATGGTCCATTTGCATTTCCCCTCCAAGGCGTTCAAAGTGGCGGTTCTCCGCTCTCCCACATTCAGTTCACTCAGCAACCCTGTGTGATGGGTTAGGCATTGAAGCGATGCTCCCGGAGGGGAAGGGGATAAGCCATATGGATTGTGGCATGCTGTCTCCATGAGGACTAGTGGCATGCTCCAAACTAGAGCAAAAAAAAAAAGTGTCAATGCTTCTCCTGTTCAATGTTCAGCATCTCTCTGCAACCCAGAATTCTCTGCTTATATTGAGGCAACATGAACGGGTCCATCGCTGAGACTCCACTGTCCCTCGCTCCTAATTTGTTCAAAATCCGGACGACCACGCCAGGGAAAAGTTCTCAAGGGGAACCGTTCCCTTTGTGGCATGCTTCCTAGGACCTGGGGAGAATTTCACTCCGTTCTGGCTGCCTCACCTCCAAAAGGGGAATGCAGAGTTGGAAAAGATTCAGAAAAGGGCCACCAAAATCATCAAGGGGAAGGAGCAGCTCTGCTATGAGGAAAGGCAGCAGGGTTTGGGGCTTTTTATCTCAGAGAAAAGATGGATAAGAAAGGACACGGTAGAAGCCTGTAAGATCCTTCACAGCCCAGAGGAAGCGGACAGGAAATGGGTTTCTCCCTCTCTCAAGGCACTAGAGCTAATGGACACGCCATGAAGCTGAATATTGGAAGATTCGGGACAGAGAAAATAAAGTCCTTCTTCACACAGTTCCTCCAGGGAACTCTCTGTGGCGCTTTCATAGGTAGGAGAGGATATATTAACTGCGATTTATCCCTCCAGGCGCCCATGAGTGTGGGTGTGGGGTGTGTGTGGCTGAAGAGTTCCAAAGCCCCACCCTTAGCAGCAAGACTGTAGGAATCAGCTGTGAAGGCTTCTTTTAAGTAAGTCCAACTGCAAAGCAAGTGGAATCCCCCTTTTCCTTTACCTTGCTTAACAAAGAAATCAGGCAACAGACTGTGGGAATCAGCTTTAAATATGAATTACTTACAGGTACTCATATTCTTGCCTTGGTTCTCAGCTGCAGCATGTTGTGCAATGTCCAGACTCTTTATATTCAAAAAGAACTTTCCTTTCATCTATATATATAAAATGCAAGTGTCTCTGCGTCCAGTCCGTGTGTCTCTGGGTTTGCGCTACTGCGCATGTGCCCCAGGGACACAGGGATTGGATGGAGAGACATTGGGCCGGAGCAGCGGCGGCAGTTGAAGCGGGGCCGTTGAAATGGAACGCGGCGCCCCAGAAGCCGAGGGGAGGCCGAGGAGGACGGCCACGCTGCCGCTGCCGCCGCTGAAACCAGAGCCCCGAAGCCTAGCGGAGGGAGGCGACTTGGGCTCCACGCGGCCGGCCTGCGGGCCAGCATCGCTCCCTCTTTCTCCTCTCAAGGAAAATGTCGGGTGGAAAGTTTAACCCCTTCCCCGCCCTCGCGCCCAATTCCCTCCTCCCGCCTTCCCCGCAGACTCCGCTCTGGGCCGCAGCGGCCGGAAGCCATCCTTCTCCGGCGCCCGCTCGCCCGCCCGGCCCTCTCTGCCTTGGCCGCCTCCGCAGCGGCCTTTTCTTCCTGCCCAGCCCCTCCAGCCTGGTGGCGGCTGAGGGAAGCGGGCCGCGTTCCCCTTTAAGTCTGTCCGCCCAGGCCTCCCTCTTACCGCGTCTACCCGGCTGCTCCTCGCTCGCCCGCGAACGGGACTCCCCTCCGCCTCCTCCCCCCCCCCGCAGCCCAGCAGTCTGTTTTTAAAAATGTTCCCATCGACAAGGGGGTAGAAGGTAGCGCGGAGGCGTCGCTTGCAATGGGGGGGGGCTTCCTCGGTGCCAGAGCCACCAGCCTTTACGTTTCGCATGTGGCGCTGAGCCGGGCTCTGGGTCTTTTCCTCGCCACAGGCTTTGTTGCCCCTTTGCGCCCGCTAGCCCATTCCCAAGAGCGGACTACAGGCTCCGCTTTCATTCTTTGCTCAGAAGTCTGAGGTTCCGCCAGGGGCGAAGGCTTGAGCCCCCCTGCTAAGCCCATTCGTTTTTTGTTTTGAGCGGCAGAACTTTAACCCATCTCGGCCCTCCCACCGCGGGCACGCGCTCCGCCCCGGCGGCACGCGCGCGCCTCACAAGCTGCGGCGGCAGCTGTTGCACCGCCAGCCAAAGAGGGAGGGAGGCAGAAGCTGGGTGCTCATCAGGTGGACGCGAAGGCGAGCCAGGGCTGGACTCCGAAAAGCCTGGGGGCGTCAGGGCAGGTGCGCGGCTCCCGCCGGCCCTTCTCCCGCCATCGCTGCAACCGGCTCCAAGCAGGCGCCCGCGGGGCGGGATTGCAGCAGCTGGGTTCGCGCCCTCCTCCTTCTCCTCCTCCTTCCTCGGCAGTGCTCCCCGCCACGCGGGTTCAGCGGTGGTGGCTGAGGGAAGCGGGCCGCATTCCCCTTTAAGTCTGCCCACCCAGGCCTCCCTCTTACCGCTTCTCCCCAGCTGCTCCTCGCTCGCCCACGAATGGGACTCCCCTCTGCCTCCTCGCCCCCCCTCCCCCATCCCCACCGATAGATAGGCAGACAAGGAGAGTAACCAACTTCTCTTCAATCAGGAAACCTTTCAGAGGCTGGGGACCTGTTCATGGTTCTCTCTTTCCTGAAGCTGCCGCCCAAAAGTCTCACCCTTAAAGGGTCCTCTTTTCACAATTGCGAACGAGGGCTTCTCCGCCGACACCTGGGTAAGCCCATCTCCATCCCTCCCCTCCAAAGCCAAACACCACCGAAGTGTCTCTCCCAGAAATTCTCCCAACGCTAAAAAGAAACGGAGCAGCCAGATCTATCCTTTCGACACCCCCCCAACATCCTCCTTCGATCAACATGCTCGACGGCTCCCCTAGCCAAAGAGTCCGTCCCATATGTTCTAGCGCCCGTGCAACCCCAAAATGCCACACTCAAGAAGCAAATTGCATTTATCTGTGCCAATAGCCCCTCTGTACTTGAGAAGCAAGAATTTGCAGCAAGAGGCAGAGAGAGAGAGAGAGAGAAACAGACTTTTTTATTTTTGTACTGGAACGGGCTTTAAACAGCTTCCCAGTCATTTTCTGCAAAGCGGTCTCTCATTGCGGGGAGAGCTAATTCGGGCAAACTTTTTTTGTGAACAACAACCGATCCCTCCATGCAAATAGCGAGAGCCTGTTTTCCTTTCTCTGCGCTGCCCGTTTAACCCTTGAATGGCTCACCTTTGTGCCCCTTGGTCAGGAAGCCCTGCCTGGGTTTGGGCGCTCCTCCCCACAAGCGGCAGCCTTGCCTATCCCTCCCCAGGGGGATATGAGTAGTTTTGGGGTGCTACCGGGGAGGCGTCAAGAGCCCCACACTTCCCCCCCCTCAACCGAAAAACCGTGGCCGATTCTTCCAACAGGAAAGGAAATTGAAGCACTCTCTCTCTCTCATTCGGGCACAAACACAGAGAAATGGTTGCAGGATTAAGAGCCCACCCCGCGGGGGGGGGGAATTCCCCAAGGGTGTTTGGGGGGTGCCTGCACAGGTATTTCTTGCAACCCAAAATGCCACACTCAAGAAGCAAATTGCATTTAACTGTGCTAATAGCCCCTCTGTACTTGAGAAGCAAGAATTTGCAGCAAGAGGGGGAGAGAGAGAGAGAAACAGACTTTTTTATTTTTGTACTGGAACAACTCTGTTTTTAAAAATGTTTGACAACATATGTTCTAGCGCCCGTTATTTTAACGGGCTTAAACCACTAGTAAAGATATAACTGAGAATAACATATCTACAATCTCATGCTTATTCACTTTGTTACTGCACAGGATTCTCCCTATTAACATTTCAGGATCTTCCTCTGTCTGCTTGACTTCAGGCAGATCACCCTGACAGGCACTCTGGAGCCTCAAGAAACCTTTCTCTAGCTGCCATTCTCCCTCACACAGAGAGAGAGAAGAGCAGAAAAAGCAGTTAAAAAACGACAGTTGCTGGAATAACAGTCACAACAGAATGGAATGCCTTTCCCATGTGACTTACAGTCAGCCAATCACATGAGAGAGCTACAGCCAAAGGAAAAAAATACCATACAGTACTAAAAGTACACAGCAAATCCACCTAACCAAATGTTCCCAGTTCAGGAAATTAGACCATTAGCCTTAACACGGCAGCAGTAAAAACTATGCAGGTAAAATGCTTATATTTACAATAGAAACAGCCTCAGGCATTTGTCTGGGATGGAGCCAGCGAACAGCATGTCTATCCTCATGGCTACTCAAAGAAAGGGGGGGGGGACAGGAAATTATATATGCCTTCCCAGGAGAGGAGGGGATATGACATCACACAGAGCCCTCTCTCCCAATTACATTTCTATGGTTTGAGTCTTTGCCCATCAGCAATACAGCTCTGTGGTCTTCTGCATCTAAACCTACTAACTGGGAAGAATAGACATTGTTGGATTTTGACCGCAACCTCCCACACTCTCCCGCAGGAAGCAGTGACAACCAACAACTTGGATGGCTCTGCAAGGGGATGAGTCAAATTCATGGAGGAGAAAGGGGGCTATCGATGGCAACTGCTAGCCACGACGGCTCTGCCCTGCCTCCCCAGTTGGAGGCAGCCATGCTTCTGAATGCCTGTTGCAGGAGGGGAGAGTTGCTTATGGCCTTCCCACAGGCATCTGGCTGAGCACTGTGAGGACAGGAGGCTGGGCTAGGTGGGCCCCCTTTGGCCTGATCCAGCTTATTGATGCTCAGACCTGTCACAGTCTGACTCCTGCAGAAGCAGGCAAAGGGCCACCTCCCTTTAGACTGGGCTAATCCACAAGGCTCGCAACTTGAAGAGGGTGTTTTAAGCTCTTTCCGTTGGGTAGCTTAGCGAGGCTTAAGTTTTGCAGATCACAGGCTGATAACAGCAACAGCGAGACGCTTTCATCTGCCTGTCACAAAGAGCGCACAGAACAACATGGGGTGGGGTGGGGGTTGGATAAAAAGGCCTAAGAGGGCACCAATCCCACAAGTCCCCTCATAAGAGGACATAGACCTCGAGCACCAACAAGGCGCTCTGATCTCTTGGCCGTTGAAAATACCCCCACCGGCATTTCCACATGGAAGACAAAGAGAAGAAGCTGTGTCCCTTGCCAGGCAGTGCCTGATATTACGCTCACTTTTCTGTGAGCCCTGGGGACTCATTGCCACAAGGTGTAGAGGTGGTTGCTAGACATGGCGAAGGATCGGCAGGGCAGGATTATCAGTAGGGGAGATGTTAGGAGTTTGGGCTCAGCTCAGCTTGCAGAAGAGGGCTTTGCTTGGATGGAGAGATGGCAGATGGAGGGATGAGGTTTCAGATTCCAATATAATAATAATAATAATAATAATAATAATAATAATAATAACCCATCTGGCTGGGTTTCCCAGGCGAGGAAGCAGCGACCTGATAAATATTTGCAAAACTATGAATGCATAGAGAAAGTGAACAGAGAAAGGGTCCCCGGTCCCCCCCGTCTCATGATACTAGAACTCCTGGACACCCAGTGAAGCTGAACATTGGAAGATTCAGAAGAAGCTGAACTTTGGAAGATCCTTCGTCACGCAGCAGAGTTAAACCATGGAACTCCCTTCCGCAGGCTCTTCTCGTGTCCTTATGGACCACCATATTGCTCAAAGCAGCGGCCCCAGGTACAACTCTCTCCCTGCTGCTGTGTAGCCAAGAAAACCGCAAGCCACACCAACGGCCAGTGCTATGAGCCAAAGATAGATGAGAAGGGGGGGGGGACCCAGATAAGGAAAGGAGGGCTCTGCTTTGGCACCCTTCCCAGCTTGCAGCTTGCAGCAGATAACCAAAGCCTCTCATCTGGTTTTATTCTTTCAGTTGGGACCCAAGGCTCCCCGCAATCAGGAAACAGCAGCGATCGTTTGGCAGATTGGTAGCAGATCCGAGCAGCCATCACCTGACCTGATAAGGTGAGCAAGAGAAGAAGGTGCTTCATTGGCTCCATCTAGCTCAGTGTGGCTGACACTGACTGGCAGCAGCAGCAGCAGCAGCAGCTCTCCAGAGCTTTAGGCAGGAAACTCTTTTCCTAGCCTTGTCTGGAGATCCCCTCAGGGGTTGAACCTCAGGCCTCCTGTACAGCCAAACCTCCCCATAAGGACATCAGAAGAGCTGGGACCCCCAAGGGTCATCCAGCCCAACCCCCTGCAGTGCAGGAATCTCAACTAAAGCATCCATGACAAATGGCCATCTGACCTCTGCTTAAACACCTCCAAGGAAGGAGAGTCTCCTTGGGGTTCCTGCCCAGCTCTACAAGTCTAGGATTCCCCAGACTTTTGAAGATCACATTTAATTCTCTGGGTTAAAAATAAATAAATATAGAAGACTCCTCCCTCATCCACCTATTACAATCCTCTCTTGATCAGCTCAGACAGGGGCTGCTTTGCATTCTTCGCCGCCCTGCTTGCAGAGCGGGCCCATATCTTGATTTTGGGGGGTTTCTTGTGCGGAAAGGGGAGAATCACGCAAGCAAAGGGACGGGCTTAAATCATACGCCACCTGCGCGAGATGCCAAGGCAGATTGGCTCTTGCTCTTCTTATCTTGACACCGAGCTCTCCTTATCTGTCTGCCAGGAAAGGTTGACAGTTGATGGCTTGTGGTTGCCTCATCGGTGACTCACAAACTCCACTCTGGGGTGGGCAGCACTCTTTGGGGAAAGTAAGCCTTTTGTCCAGCTGCCCGGTGTTATCGCTGCAAGGCTCACCGTTCACCTGGCATCTCGGCTCAACACGTGTGCCCAGAGTGGCCCATCCAAGTGGGTAGCTGGGAAGGTCTGCAGAACCGAGTGCGGAGTCTGCAGGCTGCAAAAGCGTCTCTGGCAAATTATAGCCGGGATCAGCCTTCTTATACTTCTCTGCTGCTTTGCGTGAAAAGCCCCAAACAAACACATTTCGGTTTCAAGCCCTGCAGCTTACTCTTCACAGAGTTACAATTCCCAGCGCCCTTAAACTACAGTTCCCAGTTTTCTTTGAGGAGCGAAATGTGCTTTCAGTGTGCTTCACATGTATGGTGTGCACACAACCTCACAACTACCAGGTGTCAAGCTGCTCATTGATGGACACCCCGCCCCCCACGGCCCAGCGATTCAGATCTCTCTCCAAGCCCTGTGGCCACCAGAGGCAAGGAGGTGGGGCCCGCCTGGGGCCCCCCACCTAAGGACGTGACGTCGGGAGAGGCTGGCTCTTGGTCCTTCAACTTCTGAAACCTCTGATCATTCATTCTTCCGCTACACAGAACCAGCAAGGACGTCCCCTGGCACTTTCTGAAAGGTGTTCAGAGCCCAAAGGGAGGCCTCTGGCAACCCTGCGGTGCGGGACACATGCTCCCAAGGTCCGCCCTG
The DNA here is from genome assembly GCA_900245905.1 of Lacerta viridis. Lineage (NCBI taxonomy): Eukaryota > Metazoa > Chordata > Lepidosauria > Squamata > Lacertidae > Lacerta > Lacerta viridis. The sequence continues at coordinate 139,342 of OFHU01000765.1, forward strand.
GGTTCCTTGGCCTGACCTTCAAGAAGGCGTGCAGGAAGAAGCCACTCCCCACCCTTGCTGTGGGCCAAATTGCAGAAAGGAGAAGGAGAGGCGGCTGCCCCACTGAGCTGCCCAGGCTCCTCGCACATTGATCGTTGTCCCAATCTCTCCAGAGAGACCGGCATGGATCCCCTCGTCTTCCTCCTCCTCCTCTGCACCTTCCAAGCTGCAAGTGAGTAAAATCTGGGAGACTCTCTCTCTCTGCTGCATAATGCAACAACCTTGCCTTCTCTCTCTCTCTCTCTCAAAAGATAACCTTACATAAAAATGAAAAAGATTTTATCTTTTTCTTTTTTCCTGCATCTTTTACCGTTATGCATAATCATAGTAACCAAAGTTCATTTCCCTTTACAAGTGTCACTGTATCCCTGCCAATGATTTTAACTGTCCACAGTGGCCTTTTAAGTATATTAAGAAGTCATTCCAGTCTTTTAAGAATACTTGGGTCTTCCTGGTTTCTGATCTTTCCCGTCAGTCTGGCCATTTCTGCGTATTCCATCAGTTTGGTTGGTACTTCTTTCCATCTCTGGGCTAGAAGCATTCTCGCTGCCGTCCGTGCATACATAAACAGTCTTTTATTTTCTTTTGGTAGTTCCTCACCTATTATATCTAACAGAAAAGCCTCTTAGAGACCAACTAAGTTTGTTCTTGGTATAAGCTTTCGTGTGCATGCAGATACCAAGAACAAACTTAGCTTATACCAAACACAAACTTGGTTGGTCTCTAAGGTGCTACTGGACAATTTTTATTTATTTTTTATATATATTTAGAAAAGTCTCTGGTTTTTTAACAAAAGTTTTCTTCCAATTTTCTTCAACTCATTATATATCATTTCCCAGAAAGCTTTTACCACCCCACAGGACCACTGCATATGATGAAAGGTATGCCCTCTTTCCTTTTACATTTCCAGCACAAATTTGAGCTCCTCTCTTGGGGAGCCTTTTGGGGTTCAGGTACAAGCAGGCAATGTGCGTGGAGAAATAGGGCTCCTCTTTTGCATTCATCCTGATTGGCTCACCTGGAGGTTAGATGGCATCCTGCCTTTATTGAGCCCCCCCCATTTGTTTTCAGGGAGGCTATTCAACAGTGAACATTGAGAAGGATTTGCTTATCCATCTTCCCCTGAGTCATATGTTCATTCCACCCTTTCCATAATGCGGTGGGGAGTCTGTTTCTTTTTAAAGCTGGATCTTGTCAGGTGAGGGTAGCAAGGGACCTTTCTTGTAAAAAAAATAATCACTTGAAATCTCTTACCGCTCAGGGATTGGGGGGGCGGGGGAATAACATCTTGTCCAGGGCTGGATTTGGGTTTGATGAGGCCCTGAGCTACTGGAGGTAATGGGGCCCTTTATATGTCCAGCTGTCCTTTGTCAACAACAAATTGCCGCTTTTTTTTGTTGAATATATGCTATATGTCAGTTACAGGTGGGTAGCCGTGTTGGTCTGCCATAGTCAAAACAAAGAAAATTCTTTCCAGTAGCACCTTAGAGACCAACTGAGTTTGTTCTGGTATGAGCTTTCGTGTGCATGCACACGAAAGCTCATACCAAGAACAAACTCAGTTGGTCTCTAAGGTGCTACTGGAAAGAATTTTCAATATGCTATATGGTAATTTATGGACATAGGTATCTAAAGCCATTTGCACATGTTGCCATGCAACCAGTCCATGCAGAATGTAGGCACCCTATATATAGAAATGAGCAAACCAGTGATATTTTAGGGAGCAGGCTAGCAGGCGGGGCCCATTACTTACATCATAGGAGCCTACACAACACAAAACACTGTTGCTGTATGTAGGTTTTATTTTATTTGTTTTTTATCTTATATTTTGGAAATGTACATCCAGTTTTTTTCCTTTAAATTTTTTTGGGGCCCCCAAGAGTGGGGCCCTAAACTATAGCTTGTTTAGCTTACACGTAAATCCAGCACTGATCTCTTCCCTTCTTGATTTGTTGCCCCAGGGCTGGATGACACGGGAGGGGTGCACCTCACCAAAGGTTTTGGGGAGTCTGTCACTTTGCCCCTGGCGATTCCTGCCCAGAACATCTCCATGCTTGTCTTGAACTGGAAGTCTTTGTCGAGGAAGAAGGCACTGGCTCTGTGGACCCCCCCGCTACCCTTGTTTGTCATTGACGCACAGTATTCTGGGAGAGTGAGCTTCTCCAGGGCGAAGAGCGTCTTGCAAATACGCAACTTGACCCTGGCGGACGGCGGACCCTACGAAGTCGTGATGGGAGTCGTCCCCGGCGAGAGCATCTTAAAAAATTACATACTCTTCATATTTCGTAAGTTCCGAGGGCACAGCAAGGCTTCCTTGGGAAACGTAGGATCGTAGAAATGTAGCGTTGGGTAGGAATCCCAAGGGTCCAAACCCCCTGCAATGCGGGGATCACTCCTAATGGGAGTTGCCATCTGTGGCATCAGTAGATCTTCAGGGAAATGTTGCCGGGTGGAGTAGTTTAGAGGAAAGTTAGTGTTAGAGAAATTCAGCTCATAGGTTGGAAAAACAAGGGGCATTATTGAGGATGTGGGGTCTGTAATATTGGGCTACAGAGAAAGCCACTTGGTTCAGGACTGGCAAAATAAAGTTTTTCTTCACGCAGAACATAGTTAAAACTGTGGGACTCCCTTACGCAGGAGGCAGTGTTGGCCACCAAACTGGGTGGCCTTAAAAAGAGGATTGGACAAATTTGCAGAGCAGGAGAGGGCTATAGATGGCTACTAGCCACAATGGCTAGGCTCTGCCCCCACGGTTGGCAGCAGCGATGCTCCTAATACCAGGTGCTGCAGATGGCAGGAGGGGAGAGGGCTCTTGTGCTCCGGTGCTGCCTGCAGGTTTCCCAAAAGAGGAGGCTGGACTTGAGGGCCCCCTTTGGCCTGATCCAGCAGGTTCTTCTTCTGTTCTTATGGAACCTCCAGGTTCAGAGGCAGTCTATCTGGGTTCCTAGGTTCATAGGGGCATTTGGCCACTGTGAGGGCAGGATGCTGGACTAGATGGGCCATTGGCCTGATCCAGCAGGCTCTTCTCACGAGGCAAAATGTGCATGTACTATTATTTGGGGGAGGTCAGAAAGTACACTGCTCCCCCACTTTCCAGTGCTCTATTCCCCCCCCCAAAAAAAAAGATCCTGCAGATGAATCCGGGGCCAGCAGCAGCCCCTCACCCCCCCCCCCAATTCAGAGAAGCAATTAGCCAAAACAGTTGCATGCTTCACATAGAAAGATAACAGGAATGGGGAAGCGCCTGCATTACGCTGCATGGGTGCATGTGAGCAAAACCATCTTTAAACAAGAACGCAGTTTGAGAGCCCAGGGCAGGGCGTGACTAGAGGCTTTCATGCCATGCCTCGGACTGGTTTCCTGCGATGGGCTCAACTGCATCTCTGTTGATAAGAAACCAACTTGCTCCTCTCAGCGACTCAGATCCCTTCCACGAAGAGCTGAGTCAAACTTTCAGGTTCCTGAGAGGACATTGCAACATTTTGTCAGAACATCAAGGCCGCGGCCCACCTGGTCCAGCCTCCTGGTCTCACAGTGGCCAGCCAGTTGCCTCATGCAGGACCCGAGTGCAAGAGCAGCTCTCCCCTCCTGCAGCTTCCAGCAGGGGCATTCGGAAGCCTTGCTGCCTCCAACTGTAGAGGCAGAACAGAGCCCCCTCCCCCTCCATGAATCTCTCCCCCCCATTACTCTTATCCAAGTTATTGGCCATCCCTGTCTCCTGGGGAGGGAGCTCCATATTTTAACTCTGCACTGTGGGAAGAAGGGTTTTCTTTATCTGTCCTGAATTTCCCAATGTTCAGCTTCAATTGCATGTCCACAAGTTCTAGTATCTGAAGAAGTGTGCATGCACACGAAAGCTCATACCAAGAACAAACCTAGTTGGTCTTCAAGGTGCTACTGGAAGGAATTTTTTTGTTTGTTTGTTTTGACACAAGTTCTAGCGTTACGGGAGATGGTCAACTGTCCTGGATGCTTTAGCTGAGGTTCCTGCAATAGCAGGGGGGTTGGACTAGATTACTCTCGGGGTCCCTCCCAACTCTACAATTCTGTGCTTCTAGAGAGAAAAACTTTCCTCCATCCACTTTCTTCACCCACCTTCTCACTGTTTGGGTGTCCCAGATCGTAAGCACCAAAGCGGCCCCCAGGAGGGGACCGGGGGGGGGGTGTCCCCGGTTTGACATCATTCAGCAAGGTTCCCCAAACATAGAACCACAGAATTGTAGAGCTGGAAGGGACCCCGGGAGTCATCTAGTCCAGCCCCCTGCAACGCAGGAATCGCAGTTTAAGCATCTCCCACAAATGCCCATCCAACCTCTGCTTAAAACCCTCCAGGGAAGGAGAGCCCACCACCTTCTAAGGGAGTTCGTTCTGCTGTCAGACAGCTCTACCGGCAGAAAGTTCTTCCTAGTTTAGTCGAAATCTCCTTTCTTGTAATCTGAATCTGTCGGTTGGGGTCCTGCCCTCCGGAGCAGGAGAAAACAAGCCTGCTCCGTCTTCCATGGGGCAACAACTCTTGAGATATTTGAAGATGGCCATCAAATCTCCTCTCAGTCTCCTCTTCTGCAACTCTCTCAACCTTTTCGCCTAAGACTTGTCTTTCAGACCCTTGACCATCTCAGTCACCCTCCTCTGCACACGCTCCAGCTTTTCAATATCCCCCTCAAACTATGGAGCCCAAAACTGGATGCCGGACTCCAGGTGGGGTCTGACCAAGGCAGAAGAGAGCAATGCTATCACTTCCCTTGATCTGGGCACAAGACTTCTGTTGATGCAGCCTAGAACAGCCTTAGCCTTTTTTGCTGCTGCATCACACGGTTGGCTCACATAAAGGGTTGGGGAGGGAATAGAATGACGTGCTTCTTTCCCCGCCCCCCAATTCTTGTCCATCTTCACCCCCCCCCCACCTTTCCCTGCCCCTCTGCAGGCATCAACATCACCAAAACATGGTGGGAGATCAGCTCCTGCACTCTGTCCTGCGAGTTGGGTGCTGGGAATATGGTCAACGTGACCTACAACTGGACTCTCACAGCGACGGGGGCCCCCCTTTCCCAAAGCAGCCACCTCGACCTCGTCATGCACCCCACAGATGCACATCAGTCCTACTCCTGCGGCGCGGAGGCTCTTGGGGTCCAGGTGAGACAGGACATCTCTCCCTACGAAGACTGCGGGGTCAAGGCTTCAGGTAAATGCCTTCAGGGTATCGTAGAATCAAAGAACTGGAGAGTTGGGAGGGACCCCCGAGGGTCATCTAGTCCAACCCCCTGCAGTGCAAGGGACACGACAGAAGTTTCTAAAATAATGCCTGGCATGGAGAAAGCAGATAACAGAAAAGGTTTTCTCCCCTCCTGAAACTAGAATTCATGGGCATCCAAGAAACTTGACCATTGGCAGATTCAGGGTGGATAAAAGATAGTACTTTCTTCACAGCAGCACAGAGTTAACCTATGGAACTCCCTCCCACTGGACAGGAGGCAGCAATGGCCAACGATTTGGGTGGATTTGAAAGAGGATTAGAAGACAAATTCATGGAGGAGGAGAGGACTCCTGAGGGCTGCTAGGCACAACTGGTGGCAACTGTGTTTCTGAATGCCAGTTGCTGGAAATTGCAGGAGTGAGAGAGCAGCTCTTGCGCTCAGATCCTACTAGTGAGCTTCCCTTTGGGGTACCTGGTTGGCCACCGTGAGGAGGCTGGATGGGCCCCCTTTGGCCTCATCTGGCAGCAGCCAGGCCCTTCCTGTGCTTTTATGGAATCTATCCAGATTCCTAGGTCCTCAGGAATATCCAGTCCCTGAGAGATTAAGATGCTGGGCTAGACGGGCCTGATCCTGCAGGCTCTTCCCACGTCCTTATATTTGTTTCCAGACGAGTCGGTGGTTTTAAGCCAATCCTCTTTGCACAGCACTTGGGAGAATTTGTGTTTTGGGCTAAATAATTTTTATGCGATTTCCCAATAAACAAACATGAAAGAAGTATCTCTCCCTCCCCCTTCTGCAGGACTTTTCATGGTGCTCTGCTACTGGGTTGCAAAAATCATCCTCACGCCCGCCCCCCTCTTCTTCCTCTACTATCATCATTTCAAGAAAGTCAAATCTGCACAATATACTGTCACCAGGGAACGGACAGACGTGGACTATGAAGTGGTCCACTTTGAAGAAGCCGATTATGAAATGGACTACGCGAATTAGTGTCCACACAGAAACAATTCCTTAGAAAAGGCGGGGGCCAAGTTTGCCGCTGCCTCCCACCCACCCCAAGGTCTCCAAACATTATTTCCAGTCTTACGGGAGTCAGCATCATTGAGCTCAGTGGGGCTCCTTTCTCCTAGCTAAACAGGACCACTCGCTCTGTCAGGTTCACCCTCAAGGCTAACCTACAAGTCCATGGGTATGCAGGCTAAGGCCCGGGGGCTGGATCCGGCCCAATCGCCTTCTAAATCCGGCCCACAGACAGTCCAGGAATCAGCATGTTTTTACATGAGTAGAATGTGTCCTTTTATTTAAAATGCATCTCTGGGTTATTTGTGGGGCATAGGAATTCGTTCATTCCCCCCCCCAAAAAAAATATAGTCCGGCCCCCACAAGGTCTGAGGGACAGTGGACCGGCCCCCTGCTGAAAAAGTTTGCTGACCTCTGTACAAGTCAGTTGGAAGGAAAGAGCCATAGAACGGTTGGGTTGGGGGGGGGGAACGACCCCAGGGCCATCAAGTTCAACCCCCTCTAATGCAGGAACCCAAGGCCCCAAGCAAACAGAATCTTTTTGAGACCTCAGTCACAGCATCATAGAATGGTAGAGTTGAAAGGGACCCCTGCAGGTCATCTAGCCTGACCCCAGCTAAATCAAACACTCAACAGATTGCTGGGCAGTGTGCAGTCACACACCTCCTCCCAAATAAATTTTGGGTACCCCCCAAAAGCACGCTCTTATCCCATTTCCAGCAAAGAGGAACAGAATCAATGCCAAAGTTGATAGTCCGTCCTGCAGCTGACACATGGAGCAGAAGGAGATGCCTTATGCAGAGTCAGGCCCTGGGCCTACCTAGCTCAAGGTGGCCCACACGGACTGGCAGCAACGGCTGGCTCTCTGGGATTTCAGGCAGAGGCACGTGCCCAGCATGGGGGATTGAGCCTGGGTCCTTCTGCATGCAGAGCAGCTGCCCTGTCCCTGAACTACCTATACTTCTTCCACCCTTTCCAGTCATGCTGTATTAAGTCACAGTGCTATGCATCATTTCCAGGGAGGTGGCCCTATGGAACTCCACGCCACTTGCTTCTCAGCAAATAGTGACAAGACTGGGGAGTGTGTAATCTGTGGCTTTTTCAGAGACCAGCCCCCTTACGCTGTAGCCCTATATACAGGCTTTACCTGGGAGGAAGCGCCATGATTGGACAAAGTAGGGCTTACTTCTGAGTAGACATGCATAAACTTGTGCCATCATTACCCCTTCCATGACTGCTTCAATGGGCGGAACTGGCACTGCTCCTGGTGCCACATCATCCCCGTTCTGAGTTTGTAGGAAATTGATTGCTTAGTGTGGCAGCAGCTAAACTTTGGAACTCCCCGCCTCTTGACGCCAGGCAGGCACTTTCAACTAGACTCTTTTTGGCACTCGCTAAAAACATTATTGTTTAGTCCGGATACGTGGAATGTTGGCATGCGTTGGCATCTGTTTTTGGTTTGCTGTTGGTTTTAATTTTTTGAATGTTGTTAAGGAGTTGCTTTACTGAGAATTTTATTGTTTATAAACTGCTTTGAGGGTTTTGGTTGTTTTACAGTCAAGAGCGGTATCTAAATTTCATGAAATAGATACGTAAATTGTTTTCATTTAGTTTTCTTCTCTCCCCCCGGGAAATTGCAACGCTGCCCTGGCTCCCCTGAGCTGTATGCTGGATCGCTAAAATGAAATCAAAACCACCAAAGGTCTGTAGAAAGCTGTAAGGACTCTTTTTGCAGAATGCTTTGCAAGGAAATCCATTCTCAAGGGACATTAATTCACAAAGCCCTGAGCACCTTAGGTCCAGGGTAGTGCAGGGACAGTCTGAATCCTTATATCACAGTTCCGTCACTGAGATCATCCACAGGCTTTGGTCTTTCCATGAATCCGTGAGGCTCATTTGACAGCAACAAGGAACTGAGCTTTGAGTGTCATTGGCCCAGCCCTGCGGAACTCTCTGCAACTGGAGAATCAATAGGCGCCTTCTAACTTTTAAACACTTGTTGAAAACTTTCCTATTCTGCCAGGCCTACGCAAGCAATTAAGACACCCTTCCATGATTAATTGACGCCCGTTTGTAACTGCATGATTCCATGCATTTTTGTTGGAAACTGCTTTAACGAAATAGTGGTCTATATTTTTCATAAATAGATCATTTCGCCCTCCACGCTACTTCAAAATTATGACCAGTTCACTACCTGAGCCTGTGTTGATGCCCTACTTAGAGAGGAAGGGGGCCGGACCCCTGAAGGCTCAACAACTCTCTCCAGCAACTCCCCCTAACCAATTTATTTTTTTTAACCAAGGCATTTCCCCAAAAGCCCAGACAGAAACAAAACAAAGAGGGGGAAAGGGTGGTTTACCGTAAAACATGGTTGTCTGGGAAACGGGTACTCTTGAGGCAAGCAAGGCGTTAATTAGGAAATGCAGCTCCATCTTTTTTTCTTTGCAGGGGGGCTACCGCAGAGGAGAGGAATGAGGCTTTGCCAAGCTAGGAGGGGAGGGAGGAGAGCAATCCCCAAAAAGGAATTGGTGGCAGCAGAATCTGAGCCTTTGGGGAATGAGCTCCAGTCCCTGAAGGCACACCTCGAGGTAGAGGTCTGGCTCACTAGGAGGCAACTTCTTCTGTCCCCCCCCCCAAAGAAAATAAAAGGTGCTAGTCCTCATGCTTCTGTATAAAGGGCTGACGTAAACACGAAGAGTCATAACTCAGGGACAGAGCACCTGCTGGGCATGCAAAAGGTCCCAGCTTCAATCCCCACTGGCAGCATCCCCAGGTAGGTCCGAGAATGCCCCCTGCCTGCAACCCTGGAGAACTGCTGCCGGTCAGTGTGGGCAGCACTGGGCTAGGTGAGGCAATGGAGCTCGGTATAAAGCAGCTTTCCTGCCCCCCTGAGACACGTTGGCAAGAGAATGTTGGGGGGAAAGGATCCGGATCCCGAATGGCCAGTCTGGCCTGGGCCAGAGTCTCTCACTCTGTGTGTGTGCTGGCCAGGCTGAAGGTGAAGGGTTGATAGCGGCTCTACAGCGCCTCCTGCAAGAGTGGCCAGAGAGGGGCACTGCAGCTCAATTGGGCCAAGGAGGCTGCAGCCCCTTTTGCTGGCCTCTAGATGGCAGCATTGGCCGGGAAACAGCAGCAGCAGCAGCAGCAGCGACTCCACCCCAAACGATGCCCTAGATGAGAAAATATAGCAGAGGGGCAGCGAAGTCTCCTGTCCTTCCAAACTGAGGAATCTCTTGGCCCCAAATCCATCTTACAGAGCATGCCGTAGCCTCAGCAATATTCCCACCCAGGAGGTGCCTTCCTTAAGCATCCAGCTTCCCTTTCCTCTCTTCAAACGTCTGCATGGGGGGGGGGCGGGGAGTTTGGAGTTGACCACCTCCATTTTTCTACCTAATTATTTCCGAAGACACCTGTTCTCGCCCAGCCGGGATTGTTCTGGCCAATGAATGCAAAAGTGTCTAAGCCGCGTTGACATCAAGTGCCAAAACACTGAACAGCGTCATTTTGGGGTTTTACCTTCTTTTTAAAATGAAATTACATTTCTCCCCATTAAAATAGTTTCCACAAATCTGTGGCTCCCGGGGGTTGGACTGGATGACCCGCAGGGTCCCTTCCAACTCTCCGACTCTACAATATGTATTTTAAACGAATCGGCTTGCCCTTGTTCCGTTTGGCTCTGCCAGGCTGCACCATCCGTGACCCCTTTCTCTTTCTGAACTGCCCCCACCCCTCAAAAGCACCCCCACCCCAAAGATCAGCCCCCGAGACTGGTGAACCGGCAAGGAAGCCCCAAGCAGCCACTGCGGAGGCCTGTCACAATCCACGTCCTCCCTGGGGCTGTGTGAGCTCGCTGGCCGCCCCGTGGCCCTGCTGAGCTCGGCATGGGAACAGATCTAAAAATAAACCTGAGCGGACAGAAAATAAAACGCCGGTTTCTGGGTAGATTCTCCCGCTGGCTGAGAGGCACGCCAGGATCCTGTCACTTCCTGAAAGGCTATCGAAAGCCAGATCGCCCAGGACAGCTGCTCTGGAACCAGGATGGGCGAGGCTTCAAGCCTGCGGGATCTACAGTTTACTGGCTATGCCTGCTGGCTTGCATTTACAATTGACTGATTGCATTTATATCTTGCCTTTTTCGATGGATGGGTGGATTGCACCCATATCCCACCACTATTGATTGATTGGTTGCATTGATCATAGAATGATGGAGTTGCAAGGGACCCCAAGGGTCATCCAGTCCAACCCCCTGAAATGCAGGAATCTCAGCTTTATATCCCGCCTGCTTCTTCCAAGCAGATCAAGGGGCCACAGACACTTCACTGCCGCCGGTCTTATCCGCACAACAACCCTGTAAGGAAGCTCAGGCGCAGGGTGAGTGACTGGCCTCCCCCAAGCCCTAGCCAAGCACTCTAACCACTACACCAGGTGCGGAAGAAACACACTTAAGCCGTAAAGAAGTCAGAGCCGAGGGATTTATTCCGAGTACCAGAACTGGAAGTAGCTCATGGCCCTTCTGCATTCCCAGCCACCCCAGATCCCCACCCCCAGTTCAGATGTATAAACTTAGCCTTTTGTTGCTTTGCTCTGGGAAAACCACCAGGAGTCAGAAATCCTTGCGAGGCACCCAGAGGTCCACTAGCAGACTGACCATCTGCTCTGAAACGTGGGGGTTTCGACAGCATCGCAATTGCCTGCTGTTGCGACTTGACAGCTCAGGGAAGATACCTAGCTTCATAAATTCATAGAAAACCCATACTTTAACTGACTCTCCTCATTCCAACGCCATGTTAACCCTTAAAGAAAGGTGAATTTGGCCTCCACCTCCCTCCATGAACCAAGAAGCAGGAAGTCACGCAGGCAGCAGGAACAGGGCACCCGGCCACAATTCCCCAAGTGTGAGAGCACATACATGGCCCCCCCACCCAGGGAGTGATGGGGGGGGCAACAAGAGACACCCCCAGAGGCAGTTGAGCAAGTCAGGTGTTCTGAAAGCCCATCTCCAGACAAGTCCTGAGGGCAAGGAGATGTCAAGGGTTTTATTGTGTACTTCTTACAATGTGTTGGGAAAAGTGTCAGATAAAGTGACCTAATGTTAAACTGGTGTGACCCTTGCTTCCCCCTCCCCACTTGTGACATGCAGGTGATGTAGGGATGCCTCTCGAAGTGTATTCTGGGGGAAAGAGGGAAGGTTTGAAAGAGGGGGTCGCCCCATGCTCAGGGTTCTTACTCCTGGCGGGACCTGTTGCGCATCAATAAAGATCATGGTCTACTGACCACTGTTTTGCTCCAAATTACTTGGCTGGAACTTCCTTCTTTTACTGACTGCATGGACCCACGGGGGACTTGCACCCCGACGAGCTGGGCTGTTGAGTAGCCTCTCCCCCCGGAATTTTTCCCATAGCACTGCCATGATGTCATTGTGGGGCAGATAAAATGGGATACTTCTCGCAGGAACAGGCAACTGCGAAGCTTAGTGGGGAACCCCCAGGCCGACTCACCCCCTCCCCACAGACACAAGACAAGCACCTTTGGCTAAAATGGTTTTTCGCAGGCGAGGTTTCCAGAGAAATCCAGAGAACCACCCTGGGCAAAGGGGGCGCTGCCCCAGGCTTTCAACTGCAGATTCGGGGAGACACACCCCGCCAACCAGGAAGCGGGTAGGTAGGGCCCAGAGGGAAGGCTCTTCTTCTTCCGAAACTTTTAAAAATTACAAAAATAGACAACGATGGCTGTCGCAGAATAATGCTCCATTCTGCCTCTTCTGTTTCTCTCTCTCTCTCTCTGCTCATCACTCTCGCGTTGGGGAGAAATCAGTCTTGCAGTTGCCCCTGGGATGAGAGTCCCGTGGCTCAGTGGTTTCATGGAAGGGATTCCCAGAGGGGCAGGACTTGCGGCACAAGGATCCCTGACAGGTGGCCCTCCAACCTCTGCCGAGAAACCTCCAGGGAAGGAGAGCCCTCCACTTTCCGAGGGAGTTTCAGCAACCGTGAAACCGGGAGGGGGGAGGGAGGTTGAAAATCACCACTGGGGGGTCAGATATTGCAGGCCGGAGTCCTTAGTGGTCCCCTAAACCGATTCATTTGGCACAAGTAAGATCCTCCCTCCGCCGGCCTGAGATTCTCCATCCCAATGTTTTTTCAAGAAACAGAAACAGAGGAAGACGGCTGACGGCAGAGTTGTGCATTCGGTGGTTCTTTTTCCTGAGCTTCTTTGCAGATCAACAACACCAGACATGCACCCACCCTACACACAGAGCTTGGGTTCCTGCCTACGTGATGAGAGCAAAATGTTGCTGGGGGGTGCTGGTAGGGACTGGCTGCTTGGACGGTGTGAGCTAACAGCCGCCATCCAAGAGGTTTCTGGTGCTGCAGCAGATGGACAAGAGGGTGTTCTTCAGAGGGCTTCCATTTCTCCAATGAAGAAAGCAACAGGGACCCTTCTGTCCACTCTCTGGCCCCCAACCGGCTGCAAAGAGCCCCCCAAGGTGATCATCGTGGCGTCGTGTCATAAACATGCAGCTCATTGAGAAAAGGAAGGGTGGAAGGAAGGACAGTCACAGGCAGAGAGAAAACAAGAGGAGGGAGGGTCTGTGTTGATGGCAGGAGACGGACGAGGAAAGACCCCCATCAAATGGCAGGAGGGTCACCCCCTTTCTCCCTCTCCTCCTCCTCCTAACTCAAGCACAGCACCAGTTTCTGCTGGAGAAAACGGAGGGAATCAAGAGAAAACGTTTGGGCTATTGGCAGGATGGGGAAATGTCCTTGCTAAGAGGTCCTGGAGTACAGCACTTCCCGCTCAGGAAGAGTTTGGGGCGGCAGAGAGGAGCCCAGTCCAGAGTCAAAGAGGAGGAGCAGAGGCTTCCTTCGTGGAGCTTGCAGAGAAACTGGATCACCAGCACGACAACGACAAGGAGAGGAGGGCAGCCGGAGGATCGGAGACAGAGGAAGCTCCTGCAAAAGGGGAGAGGGGGTGGGGAGTGGATGTGGGTCAACAGGCACAAACCCCTCCCACATCAAACCTCCTAATCCATATTTTACCCCGGGAGGCCGTGGAGAATTAATTGCAGAAACCGGGGCAAAAAGAGCTTGCTGCAAACGCGGGAGTCGATTTATGGCCTGTGGACAATAACTTGTTTGCCATGACCCGGTTTTCAAAATTCAGGGGATCCCGGGAAACCGTTCCCAGTGAAGGGGACTTGGGTGCAAAAGAGGGCAGGGAGCTCCTTCCCTTAAGGGTCGTCTTGGGACAAATGAACCTGCGAGGTGAAGCCACCAGATTACGGGGCATCGGGGCGTATCAGTTTAGCTGGGAACAACCCAAGATGAGCCCCCACAACTGAAGAGAAACACTTTCTGCACCAGATTCAGCAGACTGCGGCCCATGAAAACCTCTGATGCCACAATTAATTTGTAAAGGCTTTCAGGGGCTGCAAGACTCAGGTTTCGTTTCATTTTTTTGTTGCAGAAAAAGGAGTCGCCTTGCAAGGAACTCCTCACTGCTGGGAGATCCAGCACAATCGCATCTGACACACATCCAACTTGCACCATTTCAAGCTGGGCTGGTTGAAACTGCGCTCCTTAAATCCAAGCCAGGTGGATTTAGTGTTAGTGTTTTAAACTTTTTTTGGTTGTTCTGAACTATGGTTGTGATTTTTTCTCAATTTTCTCCCTTAACTTTTCGTAAACCACCTTGAGGGGTTCGGGTTTTTTTTCTTTTCTTTTCACAATTGAACAGTGTACAATTTTAATGAAATAATTAAACAGCAGCAGCACCCGTGGGTTGGGTTTAATTTGGGGAAAGCTACTTGCCCGTGAATACTGCTCCTTATCAGATCTGCCTGGGGTAAATTAGGTGGGGCAGCTGGTTGCAAGATAAACACATGCATGCAGCAAAACAGGTAAATGTAAAGGGACCCCTGACCGTTAGGTCCAGTTGCGGACGACTCTGGGGTTGCGGCGCTCATCTCGCTTTACTGGCCGAGGGAGCCGGCGTACAGCTTCCGGGTCATGTGGCCAGCATGACTAAGCCGCTTCTGGCGAACCAGAGCAGCGCACGGAAACACCGTTTACCTTCCCGCTGGAGCGGTACCTATTTATCTACTTGCACTTTGACGTGCTTTCGAACTGCTAGGTGGGCAGGAGCTGGGACAGAGCAACGGGAGCTCACCCCATCAGGGGATTCGAACCACCAACCTTCCAATCAGCAAGCCCAAGAGGCTCAGTGGTTTAGACCACAGCACCACCCGCGTCCCAGGCAGCAAAATACCTGATGGCTATTCAGCAACTGAATTTGCAAAGGAGGGTGGGCCAGGAGCAGGTCTGACTCCCCCCCTTTAAGCAGAGAGCTGAGGGTCCCCCCTGCCTGCTGAGCCGGACCCAAAGGAGGACAGGGAGACACGGAGCGGAAACACAGACCTGCGCAGAGCGCCCCACCTGGCAAACGTGCATCACCTCCATCCTCTCGGCCGGCTTTCACCTCTTCCGGAGCCTCTTCATGAAGCAACAGGTGACGGTGACGAGGACAGAGACCCCCATGAAAAGGGCACTGGAGACTCCGGCCAGGAGAGGGATGAACAAGGTGTCGATGGCTGGGGAGAGCAGAGGAAGAAATGGAGAAGGTCAAGAGGCTAATGGGATATGTTTAAAAGCACCTTTCCCAAAAAACCAGAGTCCTTTTCGTCGGGATAATTCAAAGGGAAATTCTCAGGTGTCAAAAAAGACTCTTTATGCATGCCACTCCAGCAGTCCGTGCTGTGTTAGCTTGGTAGCCAGATTCTGTGCCCAGATTTGTAGGCACGGATCATCCTCTAGAATAAAATAGCTTACTAGGGAAAAGCTGAAGTCCCTTTTTGGGGCGCCTTAGGGTCAATTTTTATGGTAGCCCAAATCTCAGTCGTACGGATGTATATATATATGTCCAACAGGTAGATTTACTGGTAGATTCTGCGGTAGATCACTGAGATCATAAAGAAGCTGAACAACTGCTGCAATCTATTCTAATTGTATATTTTATCTTTATGAATGCTGTCACTATTGTATATGAATGCTGTCACTATTGTTGCTGGTCTTTGACCGTAATAAATTATTATTATTATTATTATTATTATTATTATTATTATTATATTAGCATTGTTGCGTTTTGTTAGCCCAAAAACGGAAAACGAGAGAGGTCCCAACCAAAGAAGAATGGCAACTTAAACTGATGGAATAAGCGCAGCTTGCAGATTCAACATACAGAATAAGAGAACAAGAAGAACATATGTTTAAAGAAGACTGGGAAAATGTTTACTGAATATATGGGTGAAAATTGTGTTCATTTAAAAACGCTGGTAGCATTAAGATAAATTCAACAGTGTAAATAAGTTTTGATGGATGTAACAATGGATTACTGAATGGTTTAGTTCATGTAAAATATGCAGGGATGTGTGGTATGCAAAATGAACCACGGAAAGAGAAGAAGGGAAGTCATTGATTTAAGGTTGTTAAATGAATATTTTGAAATGTAAATTAGAAATCTTAATAAAAATTAGAGAGAGCGAGAGAGAGCGCAATGGGCTCCTGCAAAGGAGGGCATCTCCATGCAACACTAAGCCATTTAGAATCAGAGGCACAGAGAGTTACAGAGTGGGGAGGGGTCCCCCAAAGGCCATCTAGTCCAACCCCCTGCAATTCCGCTCAGGAAGAACACCTTGCAACAGGAGGGCCTTACTGGGGACTGTTTTAGAACACCCCCAATGGATGTAAACTGTCCTTGGGCCTAGTGGTGAGAACCAGAGAATTGCAGAGGCATGGAAGATGCCCCCCCCAGGGTTGTCTAGGCCAGCCCCCTGCAATCCAGGAATCTCCGCTGAAGAATCCCTGACGGTTGGCCATGCAACCTCTGTTTTGGTTTTCCGGCAACTGGCACTCTGAAGCATCCCTGCCTCCATCTTGGCTTGTGGCGTGAGGATAGAAAAAGAGAGGTGGTTGGCTTTTGCTGCCCAACTCCCAAGGGACTGAGTCCCCTAAGTCCAGGATTGGTCAGAGATGAATGGATGGGGGCTGGAGGCAGCGAACGCAAGGCAGGTCTTTGTTGCAACAGAGACACCGAACCCAGAAGAAACATCTCTTTCAAGGGTCTGCATTTTGGCGCGGAGAAGGGGGACATCTCCTCTACAGACCGCCAGCGATCGCATCACACACAAGGTGGGGTTCCTGTGGCTCAGGCAGGCCAAGGTGTGATATTCCTGAGGATCTGGCAAATTTTACACAGTTCCAGACACAGTTTACACAAGACATTAGCATTTGATAAGAGCATCAGACATCTCTCAATGCAGAGCAGCTGGGCAAGCGATGGCAGTTAATACCAAGGAGGTTCATAGATATAGGAGAGGAATTCCTTCAGGGACTTTCCCCGTTTGCTATCTGCCTCCCTGTTCTCAGGCAAAGGGGATCAAGGAGACCCAAGGTGGCTTTTGGATTGCTCTCCTGTACTATTATAGACATGTAGGTTAGATACTTATGTATGTGTGTTTACCTCGTGCAATTATCAACATTTATTCTATATTTAAGACCTTAGAATTGCTATAACAGGCGACTGACAGCCCTCTACTCCTCCTCCATATATTGGTCCAACCGGATTTTAAAGGCACCTAGGTTGGTCACCACTGCCTCCTGTGGCAGGGAGTTCCACAGTTTAACTCTGAGCTCTGCAAAGAAGGCCTTTCATTTCATCTGTGAAAAAGGACATCATCCGCCCCAAATCTCCCAACAGGAGGATTCTGCCCGACTCCCCCCCCCCCCGCCAAAGAAGGGGCTACTCACCCAACGTGTACGGATAGACAGTGACCACGTTGGACTTGGCAGAGCCAGCCTTGTACCAGCTGAGGTCCGGGTAGCGCACCCAGGCGGTGACGGCGCAGTGGTACTTGCCCTCGTCCGACGGCTGCACCCCGTGGAGGCGCAGGCGGTGGCTGGTGGGGCCGGCTTTGTCCACGCTGACGGCGCCCCCCGAGGGCCGGCTGGCCAGGTCGGCCACCCCCTCGCGGCTGACGGAGGCCAGCAGGACGCCGTGAGATGTGGGGCCCTCGTCGGGCAGCTCCACCCACCAGCTGAGGGCCAGGGCAATCTCCTGCGTGGCTTCCACAGAGACGTTGCAGCGCACCTCGGCCGTGTCCCCGCGGTAGATGGTGGCGGACGGCAGCCAGGCCGTGGCCTCAAGCACCACCGCTGCAGGGGAGGCAGAGAAGAGGAGGGACTCAGCATCGCCAAACCCCGGCAACGTAGCTCAGTAACACGCCTCTGCCCGGCAGCTTCAATTATTATTTTTCTTAGCCAACCCATCGAGTCCAGCACCCTCTTCCGACGATGGCCAAGAGAACCTAGGAAGCGAGGTAGACTGCCTCTGGCACTGGAGGTTCCATAGGGACCTAAGAAGAGCCTGGCTGCTGGCTCAGCCCCAAGGGGGCCATCTAGGCCAGGGTCCTCTCCTCTCACTGGCCAACCAGATACCCCATTTCCGAAACCTGCAAGCAGGATCCGGGCGCAAGAGCAACCTTCTCCCCTCCTGTGGCTTCCAGCAAGTGGCATTCACAAGAACGGCTGCCTCTTCGCTATGGAGATAGAGCACAGCCACTGCGGATGGTGGCCATCGATTCCTGTAGCCCTCTCCTCTGTGAACTTGCCCAATCCTCATCTATTTGCATAAATAAATATTCTTATAGTGCCGTATTATTAAAATGTATCACAGAGGTTTACAATATGAAAACCCCAAACCAGACAGTAAAGTCATGGGAAGTTTAAGCAAGTCAAAAGCAAAAAGAAATTGGGAACAGGCACCCACGGGCCTTTGTGGAGGGAGGGATGTCTCCCCAACTGCCTGCCTGGCAGGAGAGAAAGATTTTCAGTGAGCATTTAAAAACTGGCACAGAAGGCGCCCGCCCAGTTCTCTTCGTCCTTTTGATTTTACATTAACTAAAAATATATATTCAAAAACTATTGTTTGATTCAGCTGCACAGGGGTTTTTTTATAAAAAATTTACGGTTTATTTCCTCCTCCTCATTTTTTTCCTCACAACAACCTTGGCAGGTAGGTGAGGCTGAGAGCGAGCGACTGGACTAAGGTGACACACACAGTGAGCTGGTTCAAAGCTCCCCAGATGCTTGGAGAGCCAATGTGAATTTTAAAATACTGCAATGTTCCTTGATTGTACTGTTTTGTCTTATTTAAGCCGCTTTGGATGTTTGTTTTTACAATCCAGCGGTGTGTGCGTTTTATGAAATAAATATAAATGAATAAATATATGTAAAGGAGAGGAGGAGGAGGAGGAGGAGGAAGATGATGATGACGACTCTAAACAGGACATGAGCGTGCAATCAGCTTTAACGGTTCCAGGGGTGCGAAGTGTCCTTGTGCCAGCAAATGAGAGGGGCAAATTTGGTGACCCAAAGCCAGCTCAGTGGCCCCATACGCACCTTCCGATTTCATGTCCACCGTCAGGGCCTCGGACCGGACACTGGCCACTTGGCGCAGCTTGGCGCCGGGGGAGCGCACAAAGGCCCACACCACGCACTGGTAGGAGCCCACATCGCTGGGCTGCGCCGACTCAATCCGCAGCTGGTAGGAGCCCAGGGGAGAGGCCAGTTTCTGCAGGGAGACATGGCGCCGGCCGACGTCGCGGTTGGCATAGCTGTCGCCCAGGACGAGCGTCCCGTCCGGGTCCAAACGGGCCACCAGGCGCCCTTCTCCGTCACTGCCCTGGCTCACTTCCCAGCCAAGGGAGTAGACGGCGTGGGGCAAAGGGGAGGTCTGGAGGCCAGAGGCATTGCAGAGGAGTTCCAGGGCTTCTCCAGAGCCGACGCGGACTTTGGCGGGGCTGGTGGAGGCAGCCAACTGGCTGGCTGAAAGCAGAGCAGAGGAAGTCAGGGGCGAGAAGGTCAGAGCAGCCCATGAGAAAAGGATCGAGGGGTCCTAGCGGATCACAATTTTGACAGGAGGCAACCTTGTGATGCAGCAGCAAAAAAGGCTAATGCAATTCTAGGCTGCATCAACAGAAGGCCAGTGTGCAGATCAAGGGAAGTAATAATACCACTCCTCTATTCTGCCCTGGTCAGACCACACTTGGAATACTGTGTCCAGTTCTGGGCACCACAATTTAAGAAGGATGTTGACAAGCTGGAAGGTGTGCAGAGGAGGGCAGCCAGGCCGTATGAGGAGCAGTTGAGGAAGCTGGATATGTTTAGCCTGGAGAAGAGGAGACTGAGAAAAGGTATGAGAGCCATCTTCAAGTACAGTGCTACCTTGGTTCTCAAATTTAATCCGTTCTGGAAGTGCGTTCCAAAACCAAAACGTTCCAAACCCAAGGCACACTTTCCCATAGAAAGTACAGTGGTACCTCGACTTACGAATTACTCGACATACGAATTTTTCGACTTACGAATGAAAAAAGTGCCCGCACGCCTACGAATTTTTCGACATCCGAAGGACATCCGTTGGCGGTTTTAGATGCGGTTTACTCGACTTACGAATTTTTCTGAATTTTTCGTTTCCAATGCATTCCTATGGGGAAATCGCTTTTTTCGACTTACGAATTTTTCGACCTACGAATGTGCATTCGGAAAGGATTAAATTCGTAAATCGAGGTACCACTGTAATGCAAAATGGATTAATCCGTTCCAGACTTTTAAAAACAACTCCTAAAACTGCAATTTAACATTTCCTGCTTGGCAGGGGGTTGGACTGGATGGCCCTTGTGGTCTCTTCCAACTCTATGATTCTATGAATTTTACTATCTAACGAGACCATTGATCCACAAAATGAAAGCAGTAAATGATGTACTGCAGTCACACAATCAATCAATCAATCAATCAGCAGCTGAACTGGGTTCCAAACCATCACAAAAAAACAAAAAGAGCCACAAAAACACAAACACAAAATAAATAGCAAAAACAGACAGACCTCGGCGTAACACTTAAAGCGGAGCACGTTCGGCTTCCCAAAAAAAGTTTGCAAACCGGAACACTCACTTCCGGTTTTGCAGTGTTTGGCTTCCAAGTTGCTTGAGCACCAAGGCACCGCTGTATCTGAAAGGCTGTCACAAAATGTCACATGGAAGAGGGCACAAGCTTGCGTTCTCCTGCTCTGCAGGGAAGGACACAAACCAGTGGATCCAAGTTGCAAGAAAGGAGTTTCTGACAACTTTAGGAAGAGCCATTTGGCAGTGGAACAGAAGGTGGTGAACTCTCCTTCGTTGGAGGTTTTTACAACAGAGGTGTCACCTGTCAGGGATTCTTTAGCAGTGACTGCAGGGGGTTGGACTAGAGGACCCTTGGGGGTCCCTTCCAACTCGTACCATTCAACGAATGCAGGAATCACAGCTAAATAATCCTTGGCAGGTGGCTGCCGAACCTCTGTTTCAAAACCACCAGCGAAGGAGAACTGGCCACCTTCCGAGGGAGTCCGTTCCCCTGCCAAACGGATCTTAACCCCCAGACACGCCCACCTCCAAGAGCCACAGTGAATCCCTCCCCCCCGAGGAAGACTCACCCACGGTGTGGACGGTGACTTGAGCCAGCACCACCCGCTTCTCTGCAATCTGCTGCCAGCTCCCGTCGGGATCCTGGATCCACTCCCCGGCGACGCAGTGGTAGATCCCCGCGTCTTCGGGCCTCAGCCAACCCAGGACCATCTGGTACCGCCGGTCGCCCGTCTTGGCCAGCGACAGCTCTTGCGCTCGGTGGCGCTCGGCAAATCTCTCGCCAGCCTCCACGGCAAAGTCTCTGCGCACGGCGATCACCTCCTGCAGAGCCTGGAGGTCTTTGGAGGCTTCGGGGGAGGACAGGCCAAAGGAGACGGAGAGGTGGACGTGCTGAGGGGTCTGGCTGGTCACTGCGCACGTCAGCTGGAGGTCTTGGCTTTCCCAAAGCGTCACCTGCAGCGGAGAGGCGGGCAAAGCCCCCCGGCTGCGGAAAGGGGGCTTCGGGGCAGAAGGAGCAGCCGGCAACACAGAGAGCTTGTCGGGGATGACTGGGGGGGCAGGAGAAAAAGCGGGTCAGTCGCATCAGGCGAGGGGAAATTACGGCTCTGCAAAAATGTGCGTCTTAGGCAAAACTGCACCTGAAACACACCGGCACTAAGGTGCAGGTGAATTTTCAATGGGGTTTTAATTGTATTTTGAGGCACACCTTCTCCAAATCTAGGCATGCACAGACAGTGGTACCTCGGTTTTTGAGCGTCTCGGAAGCTGGACGTTTCGGTTTCCAAACGCCAAAAACCCGGAAGTCATTGCTTCCATTTTCAAACACACCTCGGAAGTCGAACAGCATCCTCAGTGTGTTTTTCAGTTTTTCCAACTGAACTTGTAGCCAACCCTTTGTGCCTCGGTTTTCGAACGTTTCGGAAGATGAACGGTCTTCTGGAACGGATTACAATAGAGAACCGAGGTACCAATGTATAACACACACGCCAGTTAAGAGTTAGAGTTGCACTGCAATACTGAGAAAAGTACAGATTCCAAAAAGTGTGTTTCAGTTCGAGAAGAGAGAAGGAGGATGTTTCTCATGAAAAATCAGGTGGTTTTTCATTCGACTCTGAGCCCACCTGGCTCCTGTGAGTTGTGCTCACTGAAATTAATCAGCATGGTGAACCTAAGTTCATTCATTTCAATGGGCGTACGCTTGAGTAGAATTTATTGCATTCCTACCCCCATCTTTTTCTCCACTGAAAGCAAGGGGGCCCACAGGGTTCTCCCCCTCCCCATTTTATCCCTACAACAACCCTGTGAGGTAGGTTAGGCTGAGAGAAGCCCTGAGGTCCCACCCAGTGCGCTTCATGGCTGAGTGCAAATTTGAACCCTGGTCTTTCCAACATCAAAGTCCAGCACTCTAACCACTACACCGCACTGCCTGTTTTGTTTTATTTTCCACCTTTCACTCAAAGGTCCCAGGGAGAGCTATGAAAATTTAATGCAGTTGAAAAACATGCTTAAAACAACAACAAAAACGTACACTTCCATTTTACAGACAAACAAAATCCATTTTAAATTCCATTTCTATCCTGTCCTCCCTCCCAAAGAAGCCCGGGGCTCTAAGTGCACCATCAAAGCGCCTTGAAACCAGTTTCAGTGTTGAAGCAGACTGGGAAAGATATCCATAAGGACATGAGAAGAGTCTGCTGGATCAGGCCCAAGAGAGACTATTGAGGTGCCCATTACCAGAATCCAAACACAAGAGCAACACTCTTCTCTTTGCCATGGAGGCAAAGCCAAGTCATTCTGGCTAGCAGCCTTCGATAGCCCCCTCCTCCTTTATGAATTTATCCAAACCTCTTTGAAGCCATCTAGGCTGGTGGCCAGCACTGCCTCCAGTGGCAGGAGGTTCCACAGTTTAACAGCACTGACTCTTGATGCAGGGACACAGAAGAGAGGTGCATAAAATTTACTTTAATAAAAATACTATTTAAAAAAAACAACACCCACGGTCCGCAATGAACAGAGGCAGGAGCTGCCAGCCCCAGAAAGATTTCTTCCTGGCCACTCTCTGGATTTAGCTGCCAGGAGGATGTGGGGGCTTCAGGTGGGGAGCCAGATGGGCCCTCCTCCTCTCGCGCCCCCCCATGGCCCGCCCCGCAGGGCCGCCGCGCTCGGCAGAGCTTGGCCTGTAGACAACTCCAGGCTCAGAAGCCATCTGCTCGTCCCAGCCGCTCAACGGATTAGTAGAGCGGACGTAGGAAAGGCAGCAGCGACCTCGGGGAAAATCACCATTGCTAATGCAATAAACCTCCACGTCAGATGACCGCGGAAGGTGCCTGCATCCCACAATCGGTCCCAGAGGCAGCGAGCTGTAGTGGTTAGAGTGTCGGACGAGGACCTGGGAGACCAAGGTCCAAATCGTCCCCCTTGGCCACTCACAGCCTCTCTCGGGCTTGCCTGCCTCACAGGGTTGTTGTTGAGGGGATTCACTGAGGACCAGGACCTGGAGAGAACAGGGTTCGAATCCACACACGGCTGCCACAGAGCTCACAGGATTTGACCTTCAATGAACATAGTATTGCCTATTTGAGTAGGCACTTTCCAGTGCCATAAGAAGTCAGGCTGCTGGATCAGGCCATCTCGGCCAGCCCTCTATTCTCATGGTGACAAAATACCCCACAGGCACTAGGAATCCAGATAGACTGCCTGTGGAGCTGGAGGTTCCATTAGGTCATCGGAAGAGCTTACTGGATCGGGCCAATGGCCCATGTAGTGCAGCATATCCACAGTGGCCAGTCAGATGCCCACAAGCAGAAACCCCAAAACCTGAGCGCAACTCTCCCCACTTGCAGTTCCCTGCATTTGCTGCCTCCAACCGTGGAGGGACAGCAGAGCCATGGGAACGTCAGGAGAGTCTTGCCCATCAGAGCCAGAGCGGCACAGTGTTTGCGGAGCCTCCAGCTCCAGTGGCAGTCTATCTACATTCCTAAGTTCTTGGGGGAAATTGAGGAAAACTCTGATCCTAAACCTCTCCTGCCTTTCAGCCACACACATTCATGAGAAAGGCTTCGGGTGCAAACCCCGAGAAAAAAATCTGAGCCTGCTGCCTTTTTTGGGAGAAGAAAAGACTAAGGAGCAGGCCTTACACAAATCCCTAAGGCGGCTGGATGGCGTTTTGTACGCCTCCTTCCGGCAACTCCTGCAGCCATGCACTGTGATTCTCCAGCGATTTCACTTCACCCCCGGAGGCGCACTCCATTATCTCTCGAGACACACCAAAGGCGAATTTGACCCCTGGCAGAACAGGAGGCTGGGCTAGGATTGGCCCCCTCTGGCCGATCCAGAATTACTCTCCTTACGGTTTCGTTGTTTTCAACTTTCTCCCCCTCTTCTGGTTCTGCCCCCCAATACCCCTCCGTCGCCCCCGTACCTCTCAGCTCCACCTTGCTGCTGTACGTCCCGTGGTACTTGGAGTCGGTGGTGGGGGTGTAGCATTCGTAGACCCCCGCGTCTTCCGAGCGCACCCCCTTGACCTGCAACGCCACGGCGTCCCCCCGCAGCCGCTGGATGGAGATGTTGCCCGCCTGCACCCGGGGCGCGAAGATGGCGTAAGGGAACTTGGGGTCTTTGGTGCTGACCACCCCGATGGAGATGTCGGGGGCCGACGGGCGGTACAGGAACCACTCAAAGTGCTGCAGGGTGGGGCCCTCGTACTCGGAGACGTTGCAGGGGATGGAGACAGACGTCCCTTCCACGCGGTACAAGGGCCCCGGAGGGAGGTGGACTTCCCGGGCGCTGGCGCTCAGGGCTGCAGGGAGGGAAGAGGAGAGGGCACTGAAGAACTGCAGGGAGGGGAGGGACCCCCCCGGGGCCATCCAGTCAACCCCCTGACATGCAAGAATCACAGCTCACAAATCGCTGACGGGTGGTCACCCAAGCGCTGCTTAAAAACCTCCAATGAATCATGGAATTGCAGAACTGGAAGGGACCCCCAGGGGTCATCCAGTCCAACCCCCTGCACTGCAGTTGTGGTTAGAACAGGGTCCTAATTCCTCACTCACTTGGGTAAGGAAACACACTTGGGTGACCTCAGGCCAATTACGAGCTCTCTCTCTCATTTTTTAATTACATTTTTCAAACGTTTTCACAATGACCTTCAAATCAAAGAATCACATAGTCTCGTGATTTGACTTTCCCTCCCTCGTCTCCACAGTGTTTTTGCTCAAACTTCTTCCACTGCATTATATCTTTATCCATTACAAAAAGTTCCCCTGTTAGCAACTATTTTGTAATTTTTCTTCCGCTGCTTTTATCTCAAACGCTGCAATTTCATTTGACTGCAATGCTTTTCAAAATACTTCACGTTCTTCACCATCCGGACCTCTTAGTTTCGCCGTCAGCTTTGCCCTTTCCACCAGTCCCTCATTCGAAAGCGTTCCTCCTCAGTTAAGTTGCAGCCTCTAAGCCTAGCCTACTTCACAAGTTTGTCGTGAGGACGAAGGGGGAAGGGTCAAATCCTGAGCTCCTCGGCAGGATGTGAATCAAGCCAAGCGAAGACGGAAAAACAAGCAACGAGAGACCTTTGGTCGGGTGTGAAAAGCCGAATTATGGGGCTGGGTTTCAAGCAGAGTTCAGCTGTAATCTTCATTGTTTTAATGATTAAACGCAGAGTTGGAAAAAGCCGTTAATTCAGCAGCAGGGCTATGAGAGGTCATATCGGCTAATTACACCAGAGTGGTAGAAACAGCTATGAGTTGACACTGGGGTGGGAGGAATACATATTTTTTTTTGAGTGAAGTGGGGCTTTCCCACAAGAAATAACTCAGGGTAACAAAGTACCGCTCCCCCCCACCTACAAAACAGATGCTTCTTGTTGTGTGCTTGCTGGTTTTTGATGAGTCTATTCATAGAACTGTTGAGTTGGAAGGGACCCCCAGGGGCCATCTAGTCTGACCCCCTGCAATGCAGGACTCACAGCTAAAGCATCCCTGACGGATGCCACCCAACCTCTGCTTGAAAACCTCCAGGGAAGACGGTTCCGCTGTCAAACGGCTCTTGCCGTCAGATAGCTCTGCCTAAAATGTTTAGCTGGAATCATTTCGTTTCTTTATCCCCCACCTTCTTTCTCTGTCTTACAGGGACTCAAGGCTGCTAACAGATAAAATAAGAACAGCTGAAAAACATAGAAAGTATAAGAAGAAAACGTTCATTAAAAACAAGAAACGTTAATAGAATTAAAGGTTAAAAGGTCAAGGACCCCTGGACGGTTAAGTCCAGTCAAAGGCGACTCTGGGGTTGTGGCACTCATCTCACCTTCAGGCCGAGGGAGCTGGCATTTGTCTACAGACAGCTTTCTGGGTCATGCGGGCAGCAGGACCTAGCCGCTTCTGGCGCAACGGGACACCGTGACGGAAACCAGAGCGCACACAAACACCGTTTACCTTCCCACCACAGCAGTACCTATTTATCTACTTGCACTGGCATGCTTTCAAACTGCTAGGTTGGCAGGAGCTGGGACAGAGCAACAGGAGCTCACTCCGTCGCGGGGATTCGAACCGCCGACCTTCCGATCGGCAAGCCCAAGAGGCTCAGTGGTTTAGACCACAAAATTAAAGCTATCTATCTATGATCTATTTCCATTTAGATCCTGCCCTGCCTACCAAAGGACCCTTTCAAAGGTGTGGAAACCAGGCTAAAAAATCCCCATCTCCCTTGGTCATCTCAGTCGCCCTCCTTCTGCACACGTCCCAGATTGTCGATATCCTTCTTAAACTGGGGTGCCCAGAACCGGACCCAGGACTGCAGGTCAGCTCTGGCCAAGGCAGAATCCAGCAGTGCTATCACTTTCCTTGATCTGGCCTGGAATAGCAATTCGCCTTTTTTGCTGCTTCATCACACCACTGGCTCATGTTGAGCTCGGAATAGTGACGCTTGGGGTCTCTCTTCCACCCCTAGACTTCTGTGAATCTAAGGGGGGGCTTGTAGTGGGTTAAGGCTAGGCATCGAAAAAGACACCCCCCAAGATGCACTGGGAAGAGCATATTAAAATATGACACCCCAATCTGACTCGGTAAATGTGGGATGTTCAAGAGGACCTCAGCGTGCGGAATAATTTCCAAGGGCTGGAAAACAAAAGCAATTCTCTGCAAGTCAGCTCAGCTGGGAATCAGCACCAGAGAGAAAAATACCACACGGCCCTTAATTCCATAACAGACTCATTAAGCCAAATGAGTCCGCTGGGGAACCCTCCCTCCCCCTGGCAACTGGGGCAAGCGGATTCTCTTCCCGGCAACAAACAAATCCGCCCTGTTGATTACAGAAATCTCCAGGCCGTGGACTGGGAGCAAGAGCGGCTGCTGACGGTTCCTGCTCCTGGGCGCACCAGGCGGTGGTCGCAGAACTCTGCACGCGGTTATGGAGAGACGGAGACGGGTGGCCTGGTGCCCAAACGAAGCACCCAAAGGAGACACCCAGCAGCAGCACGCCAAGGAGAAGAACAACAAAGCTGCCTTCTTCTCCGGAGAGGAGCTGCAAAGGCAGACACCCACATCTGGGGCACCATGCATGCGGGCAGCCGGCAAGATCTAGGTCAGCCCACCTCAGCCGGGGGGCCCCCCTCCCCCTCCCCTCCCCCTCCCCTCCCAGGCACGGCAGACCCCACCCAGCGTGACTCCAGACTGCAAAGATGCCGTCCTCGGGTTTATTAAAGGACAGCGTGACACTGCGGTCAGGGTAGCAGGCCGGGATCTGGGAGAGACGAGGGTAAGGATCCCTGCCCTCGCAGAGTGTGACCTCAGGGGCCAGTCCCTGCCTTTCTCAGGCTCACCTGCCTTGCAGGGTTGCTGTGCGGATTAAATGACAAGGAGGGGAGAGAACCGTTGGCACCACTTGGGGTTCTTTTTTGGGGGGGGGGGACAGAAATGCCATTTGTAAATAAGAAGGCCGCAACTCCCCAGGGAATTTCTGCTTGTGGAAATAAGGAAAGGAAATGTGAGCTGTCGCTAGGTACTTTTTCCAAATATATAAATCGAAAGCCTCTGCAAGGAATCCAGTGGCACAAATTTGCCTCATCTTTGCATCTGCTGCTTTGCATATATGTAGATAGGGGGAGCTGGCTTGTCTGGGCAATGGGGCACTGCCCCCCAAGCTGCCTCCTGACTTGCGTCTGATTCCGGAGCCGGCCCTGACTGACAGCTCCCTCCTCTTGCCATTCCAAGCAGTCATGCGACCTTTTAATGACAAATTTCTACAACAGAATAACTGGACTCCTCTCTCCCCCTCCCCTATTGATTCTTTCTTTCACCTCGCCCTGCTGCCTCTCTCCCCCTTAAATTGGAAGCACCTCAGGGCAGAGACCTCTCTCTTTCTGCTTGTTCTCCACTGTGGATAAAATTCACTGTACATAAAGAATTTTGGCAAGAACCCCAGTTGGCAACAGGCAGAAAGTGGTCCATGAGGAATTACTCCTGTGAAGAGATGTGCACATTGAAGGCTCAGGACAAATAACTAAATAAGAATCAACATAGCAGCTGAGTTTTTGCAAACCAGGAAGTCTGGCAGCCCTCTCTCTCTTTCCTTCCCATACGATACACTTTGGAACTCCCTGCCTATTGATATCAAGCAGGCAGGCGCCTTCAACATATCCTTTTCGGCAACCGCTAAAAACATTCTTGCTTAGTCAAGCCTGACCAGAGAAATGCTGGTGCTAATTTTAACCCGCTTTAGAATTTTAATTTTTTGTACGTTTTAAAGTATAGTTTTGGAAAAAAACATTGATTTTTGTGAACTACTTTGAGGTTGTTGAGGTTTCACAACAAAGAGGTGCATAAATAAAGGTAAAGGGACCCCTGACCATTAGGTCCTGTCGCAGACAGCTCTGGGGTTGCGGCGCTCATCTCACGTTACTGGCCGAGGGAGCCGGCATACAGCTTCCGGGTCATGTGGCCAGCATGACAAAGCCACTTCTGGTGAACCAGAGCAGCGCACAGAAACGCCGTTTACCTTCCCGCTGGAGTGGTACCTATTTATCTACTTGCACTTTGACGTGCTTTCAAACTGCTAGGTGGGCAGGAGCTGGGACCGAGCAACGGGAGCTCACCCCGTCGCGGGGATTTGAACTGTCGACCTTCTGATCGGCAAGCCCTAGGCTCTGTGGTTTAACCCACAGCGCCACCCGCGCCCCGGAGGTGCACAAATATTATGCAATTAATAAATAATATAGGTATGCAATACTTTTATCAGGTTTGGTGGGAATAAGGATTTTCAAGATGATGAGAAACAGCATCAGGGTAGAGGCTAGAGACGGAGATTTGGGCTAGGGCAGGGGGTGGGGATTTCGGAGGCTCCCTCGACCATTCCTCATGAGGCTTGGTTTCCAGACCCTTGATCATTTCAGTCACCTTCCTCTGAATGTATTCCAGCTTGTCTATATCCTTCTTAAACTGTGGTGCCCAGAATTGGACACAGTATTCCAGGTGGGGGCCTGACCAAGGCAGAATAGAGTGGGACTATGACTTCCCGTGAGCTGGACACTACACTTCTGTGGATGCAGACTAGAATTGCATTAGCCTTTTTTGCTGCTGCATCACACTGCTGGCTCAAGACCCCCAGATCCGTTTCACATGTACTGACGTCTTGAGGGGGGAAGTCTCCATTAGTAGCCCCCCATCAGGATAAGGGTCTCTAAATCTATTAAAGACCCGCACCCTTGTTCCAATGCCACTCTATTCCTAGAACAGTGTTTTTCAACCACTGTTCCGTGGCACACTAGTGTGCCGCGACATGTTGCCTGGTGTGCCGTGGGAAAAATTGAAAAATTCGAAAGATTTTTAAAAAAACAGCCAAACAGACCCAGGTTGCGCACTGAATAAAGTATTTTATAATTTTTCATATTTCTGTTTACTTACTATTTCATAATAAAGTAATTATAAAATACTTTCTTTGTGTTTATTTGATTCCTATTCAAGAGAATTACTTTATATATAGTCAATATAGGCACAGAGTTAAATTTTTTAACATTTTCTAATGGTGGTGTGCCTCGTGATTTTTTTCATGAAACAAGTGTGCCTTTGCCCAAAAAAGGTTGAAAAACACTGTCCTAGAATCCCACAGGAGAGGGCTATTGAGGGCCACTAGCCACAATGGCTATGCTCAGCTTCCACAGTCAGAGGCAGAGGTTTTTCTGGATGACAGCCGCTGGAAACGGCAGGAGAAGAGGGCGTTTTGGTGCTCCAATCCTACTTGCTGGCTTCCCACAGGACTGCAGGGGGTTGGTCTAGATGACTCTGGGGGTCCCTTCCAACTCGACAACTCTACGAACTGTTTATCTACTGTGAGAAGAGGATGCTGAGCTAGAGGGGCCATTGGCCTCATCCAGCAGCCTCTTCTTGCATTCTTATTTTCCAGCTTGCCCATGTCCTTTTTAAATTGGGGCACCCAGAACTGGTTGCAGGACTCCAGGTGGGACTTGTATGCCACTCTGGAAGTGTTGCAGACCCCACCCCAGGGATCTTGGCGCGAAAGGCGGTTAATAAATTACATGATAATTGTTATTAATAATATTTGCTGAGCGAGCTGTCAGAACCTGAGTCTTCCCCGCCCCCCCCTGCGCGCATTTCCCCAAGCAGAACCCCCCCCCCCCCCGCTTTCTCTTTCCATCTGTCCACCCCCTCTCCTCCAAATCCTCCCAGATGTCCCTCCAAAACTCCTAGATTAGGCTGGGGGTTTATCAGGCGGCTGGGAGAGGCATTTGCAAAATCCTGGCAGGCCAGCAATTCCCAAAACCCATGGAAAGGCTGATAGGAACCACATTCTGCATCCCCCCCACCCCTCCCACAAAGCCTGAAAACCTTCCAAGCCACTAAATGCATCTGGCTCTCCCCCCCCCCCCCGCGCCTGCTCCGGTTCCATTCAACAAAAACCAAAACCTTGCAGCCTGGCTGAGTCAGGCCTGCATGGAAAAATCTTTTTCTAGAAGCCTTGAAATGTGTCAAAGGAAAATAAATGGCATTTCTGCTGTTAAAGACAAGACGCTTTGTACTTGCGGGGGGGGGGAGAGAGAGAGAGAGATAAAGAGACAGAAAATGAAATCAGATTCAACCTCGGATGCAGCCACGCCACTAGCAACTCGACGCCCCCCCCCCCGCTCTTCTTTACCATGATGCCCGAGCAGAGAAATGGCACAAGATTGCGCCCCCGCCTCCCCAAGCATAAAATGCAAAGGGAAGTCTCTGCGCTCGCCACCCCGCAATGCCTTGCAAGATCAAAGTCTTCGCATAGGGAAGGCAGGATTGCAAACCACCCTCTTTTTGCAAGCAGAGGGGGGGGGGGGTGACCAGTTGCGCGCGCCCCCCTCCCAGTCCCTGCGTGCGCCGTTTCTGCCTGAGGATGCAACAATGAAGGCTTTTGCCTTGCAAGGGCGGGAACGGGGGCGCGCAATCGAGCCGCCCACAGACCCCAGCCCCTCCCCACAGACCCCCCCACCCACCCTTCTCCTTCCAACCCACCAGGCCCAGCAAAAGCTTCCCACACCCCTTCAGAAAAGGAAGTCCAAGCGGCTCCACGGAGGCACCCCCGGCCCCGGGCCGGACTCACCGGCCAGCAGGAGCAAAAGGAGATTCGGCGGCGCCTGCTTGCAAGCAGCGTCCATCTCGGAGGGAGGGGGCAGGCCGGATCGGGACTGGCCGCTTGCAAATGATGAAGATGAGGATGATGATAAAGCCCCACCCGAGAGGACGGGGCGCCTCTCCCGGCTGCTTCCCGGGCTCCTGCAAGCGCTCCCCGCCTGGCCACGCCTCTCCCTCTCCCCCTCCCCACGCCGCCTCGTGCCAGCCAGATGTGGGGAGGAGGGAGGAGGCGCGGGGGAGTCGAGCGCGCGTTTGCACTCTGTGCATGCCCCGGAAAGGTTGCCTTGCTCGCTCGCTTCTTAACCTGCTTTTAAGGACGGCGGATTCATTGATTCAGATCAAAGCAGACGAAGATGGCGGTGAAGGGAGGGAGCAGGGGAATCAAGCGCGCTTTTGCACTCTGCACGCGCTCAGGGGACTGTCCCGGCAGGGTTGGCTTTGTATATTTCAGAAGCATTTCTCGCCTGCCATAAGGGATCGGTCATAAATAGATCTATTATTGTCCATAGCCCACTTTTTTCTTTTTTAACGAGACAGTGACTCAAGGCAGCTTACACAAATTAACTGCGCAGCTGAAATGCAGAAGGCTAAAAACGTATGAAAGAGCATCGTTAAAAGGTAATTAAACCCCATCAAAAACAAAACTGCCAAAATGCTGATACAGTAATAAAAGCAGTGTGGGGATATTTAAAAGCCCTTTATTTTAAAAATAGTCAGCTCCCAGAGGCCTCTCGAATAAAACAGTCTTCCAAACCCCGGTTGCTGGAAGCCGCAGGAGGGGAGAATATTCTCTTGCGCTCGGATCCTGCTTACAGGTTTCCTTTTGTGGCATCTGGTTGACCACTATGAGAACACAGGAGGCCGAACTAGATCCCTTTGGCCTGATCCAGCAGGCTTCTATGTTCTTGTGAAATTTGGGACCTACATTTGCACTGTGAAGGTTTGGAAAAATGAAGAAAATTCTAATAAAATAAACAAGGCGAAAGGTCCTCTTTTCCACCCTTCGGCACCCCTGATTCCCACCGGTGTGAGTCAGGAAAATGGGTGCAAAGTGTGTGTGGGGTGTGTGTGTGCCTTTAGCTGTGGATTTAGCCAGTGCTGAGCATCCCTCTCTGACGTTGTGTGAAACCAGACCCTGCCATGTGCAGTCTCAGAAACAGCCACTTCGTGTCGCCAAAAGCCAAACGGACGGATGTGTCTCCATCTTTCAGCAGCGCCAGGAAGACACACTTATTATCTGTTCTCTGGTTTCTTAATTACCTTCCCGCCACCCTGAGGTCCCAGGGCGGGTCACGGCATTTAAGAAAAACAGTTTCAAACTTCTTACAACCATTATTATTATTAGATAGCAACTCTCAATAAGCTGCCTTACTCCCATTCAGACCATTGGGGTCCCTGTGGCTCAGCCTTGCCTGGCAGCAGATAGTTGGTCCTCTGTCATGGCTTTTTGGGTTGAGATTCCTGCATTGCAGGGGGTTGGACTAGATGACCCTCGGGGTCCCTTCCAACTGCACAGTTCTACGATCCTATGAAGCTCTCTGGGGTTTGGGCCAGGGGTTGTGTCGGCGAGCTCCTGTGTGCGAACCAAGCGCTCTGGCCACTGAGAGATGGTCCTGCCACTAAAAACATACACAGCCTCTAGTCCTCATGGAGGCCAACAGACAGATTTAGACAGGAGCATAAGAAGCTGAGTCAGACCCTCGGGCCCCATCCAGCTCAGGATTTCAGTCCAGATCATGCTGGTTGGTTTCAGTTTTAAACCAGAACGTCTTTTAAAAAGATGTTTTTGACTGTTTTTAGGCTGTTTTATAATGCCTTTGTTTTGCTTTTAAATTGTAGGCACATTTGCCCCCCTGGTCTCCTTTGGGGGGGGGGAAGAGGGGGTGGGATGTAAATTCAGCCAATACATGAATGAATATTCATAGAAATTAGCTCTAAAATGCCAATTAATGCTCCGGAGGAATTTTTAAAAATTTAATTGTGAACTCACGTGGAAACGTGGAGATGTTAATAATTAATAATAATAATAATAATAATAATAATAATAATAATAATAATAATAATAATAATTTATTTATACCCCGCCCACCTGGCTGGGTTTCCCCATCCACTCCCAATGGAAGACTAGGAAAATGAGAGGAAACGAGAGAGAAGCAGATGCCGTCAGATGAGGGGACACGAAATGTATATACCTCTTGGTTGTAAAAATAAAAAATAGAAACCCTCAACGTGGTTTACCAAAAGATGAAATAAGATAATCAGGGGGGAAATTACAACAATACTTCAACAAGCACAAAAAGTTAAGGTACGAAAAAAGGTCCAGCTTCACGTCAGCTTTCTAAGCCTCTGGACAGGCTTGGCTAAACTAGAAGGAATTGAGCAGGCACAGAAGATAATGTCAGTGAAGGCTCCTGCCTGGTGTCAATAGGCTGACAGATCCCTACACTTAAATCGCCTTACCCCATATATTCCCACTTGACTGCTTTGAATGTCGGAATTGGCACTACCACAGGAGTCAGAGAATATCTGTTCTGCACGGGAAAGAACTTGGCCGTTTAGCGTGGCAGAACCTGCACTTCGGAACTCCCTGCTGTTTGAGATAATGATGATAATGACAACGACAACGATGATTATGATAATAACAACAACAACAACAATAATAATAATAATATTTATACACCGCCACTCTGGGCGGCTTCCAGCAGAATATTAAAATGCAATGATTCATGCAGTATTAAAAGCTTCCCTAAACAGGGCTGCCTTCAGATATCTTCTAAAAGTCAGAAAGTTGCTTATTTCCTTGACATCTGGTGGGAGGGCGCCACCACCAAGAAGGCCCTCTGCCTGGTTCCCTGTAACCTCACTTCTTTGCAGGGAGGGAACTGCCAGAAGGCCCTCGGAGCTGGACCTCAGTGTCCGGGCTGGACAATGGGGGTGGAGATGCTCCTTCAGGTATACTGGACCGAGGCCGTTTAGGGCTTTCAAGGTCAGCACCAACACTTTGAATTGTGCTCGGAAACATACTGGTGCTGCATTCTTTATGGTGCCTGCTAAAAGTATTCTCATTTTGACAAGCCTGTCCAGATGTCTTGGTATTTTAACTTTTTGTGTTTTGTATAATTTTTATTACATTTTAGTATATTAATTTAACTTCCCTTCTCTTTCCGTGGTTCAATTTGCATGCCATAAATCCCTGCATATTTTACAAAACTAAACCATTCAGTATTCCATTATTACATCCATCAAAACTTATTTACACCGTTGAATTTATCTCAATGCTGCCAACGTTTCCAAGTGTACACAATTCCCCCCATATATTCACTAAACATTTTCCAATCTTCTTTAAATGTATGTTCTTCTTGTTCTTTATTCTATATGTTAAATCTGCAAGCTGTGCATATTTTCCAAGTCTACCACATAGGATAGGGACGTGGGTGGCACTGTGGTCTAAACCACTGAGCCTAGGGCTTGCCGATCAGAAGGTCGGCGGTTCAAATCCCCACGACGGGGTGAGCTCCCATTGCTCAGTCCCTGCTCCTGCCCACCTAGCAGTTCGAAAGCATGTCAAAGTGCAAGTAGATAAATAGGTACCGCTCCGGCGGGAAGGTAAACGGTTTCTGTGCACTGCTCTGGTTTGCCAGAAGCGGCTTTGTCATGCTGGCCACATGACCCGGAAGCTGTCTGCAGACAAACACCGGCTCCCTCGGCCTATAGAGCGAGATGAGCACCGCAACCCCAGAGTCGTCGGCAAATGGACCTAACGGTCAGGGGTCCCTTTACCTTTACCTTACCACATAGGATAGAACATATCCTCAGCCTCATTGCATTTCCAGCACTTCTCTGATTCAGTCTTAATTTATCACTGTGAATCCTTCTAATTGGCACGCCCCCTTTATCTTTACAATCAAGTGGTTTACAACTTTTGCAAAACAAATAAATCCACCTGCGAAACTCGGGACAGTGACCCGAGGCGACCACTGTTGTTGGCAGGTAGGGAAATGCGACTGTGTTTAGTCGGCTAAGATTTCCGCTCGTATCGTTCCTTCTCTCCATCGGAATTTAGCCGGCGGTTTCTGTCGCAATCTTGTTTGTGCTGCAGAGAAGAAACACCCCCGGCCCGGCTGGCCTGGAGGAGTCTGGAGATCCGGGGAAGGAGGGAGCATGTTGTGGCCACGGTCCATGGAAGACAGTGTCCTTACAGAGACCCAGCTCATTCCTGGGGCCCACGCAGGCCAGCGCTGGAATTTGAGACCCAGGCAGGGCATGTGAGAAGAGCAGGCAGCCATGTGGACATCCCAGGAAAACCGTCCCAGCTCTGGCCATGGCAGGGCGCTCCCATCCCAGCCCCAGACATTGAAGGAGAATGGGAAAGGCGGGAGGAAAAGGGGGCAGGAGAAGGAGGAACGAGGCGCTGCAAGAAAGGAGATTCTGGCTAAATATTAGGAAGAACTTTCAGAGGGTAACTGCTGTTTGACAGGGGAACGGACAACCTGGGAAAGTGGTGGGCTCTCCTCCCTTGGAAGTTTCTCCAAAGTGATAGGTTACAGGTAGGTAGCCGTGTTGGTCTGCCATGTTGTTGTTCAGTCGTTCAGTCGTGTCCGACTCTTCGTGACCCCATGGACCAGAGCACGCCAGGCACGCCTATCCTTCACTGCCTCTCGCAGTTTGGCCAAACTCATGTTAGTAGCTTCAAGAACACTGTCCAACCATCTCATCCTCTGTCGTCCCCTTCTCCTTGTGCCCTCCATCTTTCCCAACATCAGGGTCTTTTCTAGGGAGTCTTCTCTTCTCATGAGGTGGCCAAAGTACTGGAGCCTCAACTTCAGGATCTGTCCTTCTAGTGAGCACTCAGGGCTGATTTCTTTGAGAATGGATAGGTTTGATCTTCTTGCAGTCCATGGGACTCTCAAGAGTCTCCTCCAGCACCATAATTCAAAAGCATCAATTCTTCGGCGATCAGCCTTCTTTATGGTCCAGCTCTCACTTCCGTACATTACTACTGGGAAAACCATAGCTTTAACTATACGGACCTTTGTCGGCAAGGTGATGTCTTTGCTTTTTAAGATGCTGTCTAGGTTTGTCATTGCTTTTCTCCCAAGAAGCAGGCGTCTTCTAATTTCGTGACTGCTGTCACCATCTGCAGTGATCATGGAACCCAAGAAAGTGAAATCTCTCACTGCCTCCATTTCTTCCCCTTCTATTTGCCAGGAGGTGATGGGACCAGTGGCCATGATCTTAGTTTTTTTTGATGTTGAGCTTCAGACCATATTTTGCGCTCTCTTCTTTCACCCTCATTAAAAGGTTCTTTAATTCTTCCTCACTTTCTGCCATCAAGGTAGTATCATCAGCATATCTGAGGTTGTTGATATTTTTTCCGGCAATCTTAATTCCGGTTGGGATTCATCCAGTCCAGCCTTTCGCATGATGAATTCTGCATATAAGTTAAATAAGCAGGGAGACAATATACAGCCTTGTCGTACTCCTTTCCCAATTTTGAACCAATCAGTTGTTCCATATCCAGTTCTAACTGTAGCTTCTTGTCCCACATAGAGATTTCTCAGGAGACAAATGAGGTGATCCGGCACTCCCATTTCTTTAAGAACTTGCCATAGTTTGCTGTGGTCGACACAGTCAAATGCTTTTGCATAGTCAATGAAGCAGAAGTAGATGTTTTTCTGGAACTCTCTAGCTTTCTCCATAATCCAGCGCATGTTTGCAATTTGGTCTCTGGTTCCTCTGCCCCTTCGAAATCCAGCTTGCACTTCTGGGAGTTCTCGGTCCACATACTGCTTAAGCCTGCCTTGTAGAATTTTAAGCATAACCTTGCTAGCGTGTGAAATGAGTGCAATTGTGCGGTAGTTGGAGCATTCTTTGGCACTGCCCTTCTTTGGGATTGGGATGTAGACTGATCTTCTCCAATCCTCTGGCCACTGCTGAGTTTTCCAAACTTGCTGGCATATTGAGTGTAGCACCTTAACAGCATCATCTTTTAAAATTTTAAATAGTTCAGCTGGAATATCATCACTTCCACTGGCCTTGTTGTTAGCAAGGCTTTCTAAGGCCCATTTGACTTCACTCTCCAGGATGTCTGGCTCAAGGTCAGCAACCACACTACCTGGGGTGTATGAGACCTCCATATCTTTCTGGTATAATTCCTCTGTGTATTCTTGCCACCTCTTCTTGATGTCTTCTGCTTCTGTTAGGTCCTTTCCACTTTTGTCCTTTATTGTGGTAATCTTTGTACGAAATGTTCCTTTCATATCTCCAATTTTCTTGAACAGATCTCTGGTTTTTCCCATTCTGTTATTTTCCTCTATTTCTTTGCATTGCTCGTTTAGAAAGGCCCTCTTGTCTCTCCTTGCTATTCTTTGGAAATCTGCATTCAATTTCCTGTATCTTTCACGATCTCCTTCGCATTTTGCTTGTCTTCTCTCCCCCGCTATTTGTAAGGCCTCATTGGACAGCCACTTTGCTTTCTTGCATTTCTTTTTCATTGGGATGGTTTTCGTTGCTGTCTCCTGTATAATGTTACGAGCCTCCATCCACAGTTCTTCAGGTACTCTATCCACCAAATCTAAATCCTTGAACCTGTTCTTCACTTCAACTGTGTATTCATAAGGAATTTGATTTAGATTGAATCTTACTGGCCCAGTGGTTTTTCCTACTTTCTTCAGTTTAAGCTGGAATTTTGCTATAAGAAGCTGATGATCTGAGCCACAGTCAGCTCCAGGTCTTGTTTTTGCTGAGTGTATAGAGCTTCTCCATCTTTGGCTGCAGAGAATATAATCAATCTGATTTCGATGTTGCCCATCTGGTGATGTCCATGTGTAGAGTCGTCTCTTGTGTTGTTGGAAAAGAGTGTTTGTGATGACCAGCTTGTTCTCTTGACAGAACTCTATTAGCCTTTGCCCTGCTTCATTTTGATCTCCAAGGCCAAACTTGCCAGTTGTTCCTTTTATCTCTTGGTCTGCCATAGTTGAAACGAAATAAAAAAACTCCTTCCAGTAGCACCTTAGAGACCAACTAAGTTTGTTATGGGTATGAGCTTTTGTGTGCGTGCACACTTTTTCAGATACAAGAAGTGTATCTGAAGAATACACTTCTGAAGAAGTGTGCATGCACATGAAACCTCAGGACTGGTGTTGTGTGGTCTCGGCGGCCGCTCCCGGTCACCAGTCTAGCTTTCTTGATAGCAGGGCTCCGCACACAGTGCATTCCCCAGAAGACCTCTTTGGCAAAACTCTGTTGCAGGTGGGAGACATAAATAAGAGCAAGGAAACCTTTTACACAGCAAGTTATAAAAAGATAAGATCGTTGCAGGAAACGTAGCGAACACTGAATCAGAAATACAGGTGTTAAGTGTTCCCCATTTTTGCATAGCGGGAAGGGGGGTGTTGTGGGTTATAAGCAGCACGAGAGAGAGCTCAGCATCCTCCGTTGGTGGGGCTTGTTCCTCCTCGCTGTTGATCCTGCCTCCCCTCCCCTCCCTGACCCTTTGGCAGCAAAGCCACATTCCTGCTTCCTTCCCAGCTGTGGGGAGGCCTGTGGATTTGTCCTCGAGGCCAGAGCAAAGGCAGGGGGACTCTCCTGCTTGTTTGTATTTATTTAGTATTATTGTGATCATTTCCAAGTTCCTGACTCGGGGCTGTCACTCGAGGATGACCCCGGTCCCTTCCTCACTGCAGGTCCCCACCTGGGATAACATGAGGCTCTCCTCCCCGTGGTGAGGTGGGGGCCATCCGGACAGGCCCCTCCAAGCCTCGGAATTGCCTGTTGCATCACAGAGCTGTTCCAACCTCTTTCCAACCTTGAGCTGTTTGGAGGGCTGCTGGGTTGTCCCACGGAGCACATCTTCCTCTGCCTTGATTCCCATGGCCCCTTCCAGAGATGGACTTGGCAATCTCACCGCAGCTTCCTGGATTTATTTGCACAGCTTGGGAAGGCTCTCTGATCAGCGTTGTTCATCATTGGTAAGAAGACCCCTGCTGCTGCTGGATCAGGCCGAGGGCCCGTCTAGCCCAGCCTCCTGCTCTCACAGGGGCCAAATGTCCCTGAGAACCCAGGAATTGAGATAGACTGCCTCTGGAGCTGGAGGTTCCACAAGGACACCAGAAAGAGCCCTGCTGCTGACTCAGGCCAAAGAGAAGTCCTCGAGTCCAGCCTCCTGTTCTCACAGTGGCCAGGGGTGCCCAAGAGCCCAGGGATCGGCATATTGGGGTAAATTTGCAGTAAAGCGCTGATGAATGCTTGCGAGGATTTTAAAGCAAGCTGAAGCGTGCAAATGATGTGGAGAACCAAGGGTTGGCAAAAAGGAGAATCATCCAGCCTATGTTTGACATATTTCAAACAAATGAAAATCTGGCACAGAAGTTGTTGAGCTTTTTGGAGATTCTGAGGGGGTTTTCCTGGACATTATAACGGATTTTTGGAAATTCCACCCAGACACTATTTCTGGATACGTCCTGGACTCCTGGACATAGGGCAGACCAAGCCGAACCCTGCCCTTTTGCTGGTTGCAGTGGTGCAACAGCATCGCCAGGTCTGCTGCAGAGAAGGCCCCTCAGCCCCTCCCTCCGCCTTCTTCAGACCAAACTCAAAAGGCAGGATCCAGCCTGGCAAGAAGCAGTGCCATATCCCAGGGAGCAAAAGCCCCAATTGAAGCAAGAGCCTCACCGCGGAGAGCAGGACCGTGAATTGCCCCAGCCCCCTCCATTGCAGCCCCCCCCATTATTCCTCCTCTTCCTGCCCCCGCCAAACCCAGCCACTGCTTCCAAGCTCTGCACACACACACACATTCCCAGAGAAAAATATCCCCCTGAATGCAAACATTGTTTTGCTTCCTGGAGATCTGGAAGAGCTGAGACACAATGAGGACCTCTGTCTTATTTGGGCTATAAATACGGGCACCCCGATCTCTGGGCAGTGAGAGGTTTGGGGGCCCCTCCCAGAGCAGTGGTTCCCACACTTTGGGGGATCCAGCTCCCCCTTGGTCCCATATATGCATTCCCCTACCCTATTGCTATTTTCAAAGCATTATTCAGAATAGTGGTTTGCACAGCCCGCTAAGGAAGAGGATAACACAAGAAAAAGTCAAAGCATTAGCAATTAGTTGCACATTAATTGCACAAACCACTTAATAAATTCAACAAAAACTTGATCCAGCCATGCCAGCTTTTCAAAGTCGTGGGCATTTACACCCCCTGAAGCCTCCTTGCCTGCTAGCGTCCTTCTGATTCATGCTTTTTATAGGGATATAGGTTTATGGAAGCCAGGGGCGAAAAGGTTTAGTGACCACTGATTTAGTCTAACCTCAAGCTCAGTGCAAAATGTATGAGTTTTCCCCCGGAGTTTGAGGACAGTGTCCGTTCTGAAAAACAGGCTGGCAGCTATTCTGAATGCCTTGGCCGCTGGCTCTTCCCAGGGCTCCTCTGTTCCCAAGAGCAGCCCGTCCGTCCTCTTGCCTTTGGGGCTGCCGGGAGGTTTGGCCGTTTCCATGGGGACACAACCCGCTCAACTCAGAGAGAGGAGGAATAAAATGCAGGTCTATGAAGAGCCAGAACTAATTTTCCACGAAGAGAAAAGGCAAGGGAGAGGCGACATGACAGAGGTGCGTAGAATTGCTTGCGGCATGGAGAAAGGGGCTAAAGACTAGTTTCTCCTAGGAGTGGTGGGCAGCCAGGGGAGCGGGATGCTGAAAGACGCAGGGCAGCGACAAGGAAGGACTGCTGCAGGCGGCGCATGGTTAACCTGTGGAACCCCCTTCCGCAGGAGGCAGCGATGGCCGCCAACTTGGATGGATCTGAAAGAGGATTGGACAAACTCATGGAGGAGGAGAGGGCTATCGATGGCCATTCGACCTCTGTGTAAAGCCCTCCAACAAAGATACGAGATTGCAGAATTGTAGGATCTGAAGGGACTCCCAAGGGCCATCTAGTCCAACCCCGTGCAACAAAGGTCCTCATGCAGCCTGTTGGCTACCCCAACTTTCATTGGAGGTTTATAAGGAGAGAGTGCGATTCCTGCATTGTAGGGGGGTGGACTAGATGACTCCTGGGGTGCGCTACAAATCAACGATTCTGTGACTCCAGGAAGAGTCGGGAGAGAAGGGGAACCGCTTCCTCTCTGTTTTACTCCCTCCACCCCGCTTGGCAAGGGGGCCCAGAGTTGTGGGTCATGTTCCCACTCCATAGACGGGGTGTGTGTGTGTCTTTGTCTTTTTACTTTTCCCCAGAGGCCTCTTGGGATTCTCTCCACACCTCAAGGACTTTGGCAAGTGGCATTTAACATTCTCTATGTGTCCCTGACGGCAGCCAGAAATTAGGTCCTTTCTCTCTCCCCCCCCCCGCCTTGTTCTTCCTTTTCCCCACCCCCCACCCCCATTCAGTTATTCATTTCCAACAAGCCCTCCTCTGAATGACAATTGAGGCCGAGAGCATCTTCCCCCCCAGTCAGGGACAGCTTGGGATTTATAATGTGGGTCAAGTAGAAACAGGGAACAGGACAGCGGATGAGGAGCTGTGTATCTCGGCTTCCTTTATTGCAGGTTTTTTTGGGGTGAGGATCCTGGTTTCTCTTGGCATGGCTAGAAGACGCTGCGAGGACAAGTGGGGCTCTCAGGGATTTTGAGAGATGCGCTGCCACCGTCTGAGATGATGCAGCTCCTGGTTGGACCCTGTGAGAAGAGGATGCTGAGTTAGTTGGGCCCCCTTTGGCCTGATCCAGCAGCCAAGATCTTCTGATGTTCCAATAGAACCTCCAGGGCCAGGGCCAGTCTACCGAGACTCCTGGGTTCTTAGGGGCCTTCAGCCTCTGCAAGGGCAAGACCCAGGACAAGATGGGCCCCTTTTGGCCTGGCCCAGCTGCAGGGCTCCTCTCAGATTATGGTGGAGCTTCCAGGTACCAAGGCAGTCTATCTGGATTTTTTGGTTCTTTGAGGCATTTGCCACGGTGAGAAATGGATGGCCCACTGGCCTGATCCAGCAGGCTCTTCTTAGATCCTGACGTTCTTATCAAGTCATGCGCTTTAAGTGTGCTCTAGACGGATGGTGCAGATGTAGCCTCTCTCGTATAGAAATGCACACACACACGCCTTGGCTTACTTGTTTGAGCGATGCAATGTGTCTCTCTCTCATTTACACACTCCTTGATGTGGAGCTAAAACAGAGACTGGCAAACACGCAGAGGATGTTGCCTCAAGAGCGCCACACGGCTCTCTGTGTCCCCAATGCGCATTGTGCGCTTGCTCCGGGGTCACCATGGGCTTTGATCTCAGGAGGCGCCATCCGATCGCATCAGCCTGCCCTCGAATTCCTCTTTGCGGCAATAATCGGCCCCCACTGGGCTCTGGGCAGCCTCGGCCAAGGAGGGGGAGTCCTTTACGCAACGAGGACCTGGTCTTTGCAATTTCTCTCTCCTGCTGACGCTGCAAATCTTTTTTTTGCAATTCTTGCTTCAAGCCGAGGAAGGATCAGCGTCTCCTGCCAGGGCAGGAAAGGAGCTGGAACCCTGGAGGGCCGGACTCCCGCAGATCTCCGGCCCTTGCTGGGACGGTCAGCTGGTTCTTCCGTGACTTGCCAAGATCCGGCCAAGTCCCTGCAGGATCTCTGCGGGGGAAGCAGCACAGGGCAGATGTGGGGAGAGACTCAAATCTGCTTGTGGACATGCGCTTTGCTCAAAAACAACAGCACACCACCAGCTCTGCCTCTTCTCTGGGGCGGAAGGAACGCACGGTTTATCTGCAAATTGGAAGGTCTGTGCAGAAAAGCTCAAGGAGACCGAAATCTTGACCCTTGACCTCTCCCCATCATGCTTGTGGGTGCCTGGAAGGAAAGGATGCTGGGCTATGATGGGCCCCCTTTGGCCTGATCCTGTCGGCTTTTCTTATGTTCTTATAGAACCTCCAAGTCCAGAGGCAGTCTATCTAGATTCCTAGGTTCTGTGGGGCATTTGAGTGCTGTGAGTTTGGGATATTGGACTGGGTGGCCCTCTATGGCCTGATCCCACAGCCGGGCTCTCCTTACATTCTTACGTTATAATTAATCGTGTAATTGGCATGAGCAAATTGTTCTCAGGTCTGTGACCTCGTTCCTGGTGGTTTGTTACGCAGCCACCCTCTCCGTCCATCACCCACTGGCACTCGGACTCAGCCCACAAAACGGACAGGGGACATGTAAACAGAGACTCCCCATGGGAATCTGCCATGGCTAATTTTAGAAAAAGAAGAGGGGGGGAGCCATAGTCATCCTGGCTCTTTCAGTGTCACAACCGGAGGCCAAGAGGAGGAGGGGAGGGAGCGTGTGGGGGTCTCCCTGCCCCAAGGACTGTGAGGGACAGCAGCACGCCAAGGCTTGCGAGCAGAGTCAGACCATTGAGAGGCACTCAGGGTTAGTAATAAGCTGGCTATCAGCTAAGATTGACCAAGCACCCTGGCCAAAGAAGAAGACTGCCAGATCAGGCCAGTGGCCCCTCTAGTCCAGCATCCTCTTCTCAAAGTGGCCAGGTACCCCTAAGGACCTAGGAATCGAGATAGACTGCCCCTGGACCTGGAAGCTCCATAGGAACCCAAGAAGTGCCTGGCTTCTGGATCAGGCCCAATGAGGCCCACTCTCTTCCTACAGTGGCCCAAAGGGAAGCCCCCCAAACAGGAGCTGAGCACAAGAGCCCCCTTTTCCCCCTTCCCAGCATTGCTGCAGAACATAGTGGTTAGTAGCCGTCGCCAGATTTCTCCT
Source organism: Lacerta viridis (assembly GCA_900245905.1). Lineage (NCBI taxonomy): Eukaryota > Metazoa > Chordata > Lepidosauria > Squamata > Lacertidae > Lacerta > Lacerta viridis. The sequence continues at coordinate 183,395 of OFHU01000765.1, forward strand.
CCTCCATGAATTCCTTGTGGGGCCAAAGGGGTCCCGCCCAGGCTGGCCTCCTGTTATTGGTGTGGCCAGACGGATGTCTCTTCCGGGAACTCCGCAAGCAGGGCAGCAGCAGAGCTCTCCCCACATGGGATTCGCGGCAACAGACAAAGGGGGAAATCAGAATTTTGTACAGGAGCGATTTTCAACTTCCTGTGGAAAGGATGCACTGAAACGTTCTGTTGTTGTTTTGCTGCGAAAACAGCCAGATGAGGCTCGTGGCACCGTTTAGAGACCAGCCCAGGCTCATCGCTGCTTCTGCTTAGCTGCCTCCTTGGGATACTCGATTGCAAAGTGGCCGGCATCCCTTGTGGCGGCCTCAGATATCCGGCTGCCTCCTCCTCTTCCGCCCACTTCTCCCTTATCACTTTTGCTCCAGCTTTAGAAACAGACCTGCAAGGCCTCTCTGGTAGTTCAAGGGGATTCAGTGCATAATTCATAGAGTTGTAGAGTTGGAAGGGGCCCCGGGGGTCATCTAGTCCAACCCGCTGCAATGCAGGAATCGCAACTCAAGCACCCCTGACTGATGGCCATCCAACTGACTGAAGGAACTCACTGCCGCAGGATCAGGTGATGGCACCAGGCTCAAATGGCTTTCAAAGGGCGATGCTAGAGGTTGGAGCAACAGGAGAGGTCTGTTCACAACCTGCAAGGCACAGGAGCTCAACGAAGCCTCCATGACAGAAGCAGTCTACCTCCAAACATCAGCTGCTTTGGTGGGGTGAGGCTCAGAGAGACGACATTTGCCATAGAGCCTTCTACTTACATTCTTAGGGAGTTAAAAAAAAAAAAACTTCCCAAGGCCTTGCAGCTTCACAAATTGGCACAGGAGCTAAATGGAAGCAGGGCATTTTCTCCTTATATCAGCTTGCGAAGAACCTCAGAAGAGCCTGGCTGCTGGATCAGGCCAAAGGGGGCTCAGGCTCCTGTTCTCACAAACGCCCTCAAGAACCTAGGAATCCAGGTAGACTGTCACTGGCTCTGGAGGCTCCATAGGAGTGTAAGAAGAGCCTGGCTGCTGGATTAGGCCCAGGGGGCCCCATCTAGCCCAGCGTCTACTTCTCACAGTGGCCAACCGGGTGCCCCAAAGGGAAACCCGCAAGGGATCCGAACTCAATATCACCCTCTCCCCTCCTGCAACTGGCAGCCAGCCGGGATTGAATCCAGGACGTTCTGTATGCAAAGCAGGTGCTCTCCCTCCTGAGCCATGGCGGCCGTTCCTTGCTGAGCTGTTCTGGGCATGCAAGGGCTGGGAATGTAGGGAAGAACGGACAAGCGCCAAGGATCAAGGTTTTGGTTTCCTAAGTTACGAAACCCCGGGGGCTGAGGAAGCTGCCCACGCCAAGGTCAGCTCAAGGACTCGGGGAGGGGAGCTCAGGCAAGAAGCAAACAGCTTTCACGGGTTGCTTTCGTCCCTCATAGAGCTGTAGAACTGTAGAGGTAGAAGGGACCCCCAAGAGTCATCTAGTCCAACCCCCTGCAAGACAGGAGCCACGGCTAATGTTCTCCTTCCTCCCGAGGGTCTGTGCGTTCAGTGTTTCTGTGCGGAACTCCATTTTACCTCGGGGACCTTTGGCAAAAATCTGTCACCTCTCGGCTTCCAGCTGCTTTCGAATCCGCGACACCAGGCTCGCGGCCTCCTGACATTTGGGGCGGTGCATTCTGCTCAAGAAGAGGTCTGGGGAGTCGGGCATTCGGGAGTTTGGGCTGAGGCCTTCCAGCCTGGGGGTGAAGCCACGAGAAGGGCAGAGGGGCGTGAGAAGTTCTCAGTCAGGCCCTCGCCCATCTAGCCCACTCTGACTGGCAGCAGCTCTCCAGGCTAATGCCATTGTTGTTGTTGTTGTTGTTGTTCAGTCGTTCAGTCGTGTCCGACCCTTCGTGACCCCATGGACCAGAGCACGCCAGGCACGCCTATCCTTCACTGCCTCTCGCAGTTTGGCCAAACTCATGTTAGTAGCTTCGAAGAACACTGTCCAACCATCTCATCCTCTGTCGTCCCCTTCTCCTTGTGCCCTCCATCTTTCCCAACATCAGGGTCTTTTCTAGGGAGTCTTCTCTTCTCATGAGGTGGCCAAAGTACTGGAGCCTCAACTTCAGGATCTGTCCTTCTAGTGAGCACTCAGGGCTGATTTCCTTGAGAATGGATAGGTTTGATCTTCTTGCAGTCCATGGGACTCTCAAGAGTCTCCTCCAGCACCATAATTCAAAAGCATCAATTCTTCGGCGATCAGCCTTCTTTATGGTCCAGCTCTCACTTCCGTACATTACTACTGGGAAAACCATAGCTTTAACTATACGGACCTTTGTCGGCAAGGTGATGTCTTTGCTTTTTAAGATGCTGTCTAGGTTTGTCATTGCTTTCCTCCCAAGAAGCAGGCGTCTTCTAATTTCGTGACTGCTGTCACCATCTGCAGTGATCATGGAACCCAAGAAAGTGAAATCTCTCACTGCCTCCATTTCTTCCCCTTCTATTTGCCAGGAGGTGATGGGACCAGTGGCCATGATCTTAGTTTTTTTGATGTTGAGCTTCAGACCATTACCCATAATGCCATTACCCATAATAATCATGCCTCCTGACGCTGGTGGATTTCTCTTCTTTTTCCATTGGCTCCTCTTAGCTTCTGACAGCTGCTTCTCCTCCTGGGTGAATTTGTCCTGTCCTCTTTCAAAGGCTTCTGGGTTAATGGCCATCTCTGCCTCCTGCGGAAGCAAGTTCCATAGTTTAACTATGCGCAGGTCCCGGTTTGGCACTCTAACCACTGGACCACACACCCTCTCTGGTCTTGTTGCAGGGCGGAGGATCTCGGGCGCTTGGGAGGCAAAACCCCACCGGCGACCCACGCACCGAGGGTGCAGCACGTACACGCTGAGATCGCTCTGCAAAGGATGGAAAATCTTAGCCTCCCCCGTGGCCCTGGAGGGAGACTCAGTACAGGAGGTTTTTCCTTTCCCTCCAAAAACGTATTAAAAAGAGATTTGAGAGAGAAATAGTTCAGCTCCTCAATCCCTGGACTTTAATTCCTTGTGGACCAGCAGGGGAGATCAGCCTTTCATTAAGGCCAGGAAAACTTCCTTGGCAAAGTTCTCTCGTCCTTTTCTTCGCATGAGAAACCCTCTCCAGCCCACGGGGTGCCCAAATTTGCCTTCTGGCTACGGATCTTAGCATCCTGCCGAAATATGGCTTGTGTCCAGGATCCCTGAGAGACCCGCCCTTCCCCCCAGAAACCCCCCTGGTTCTTGTGGTCTATTTGTAGGACCCAAAAGACAAGGCGGTGCCCCTCCACCCCACATAGAGGGTTTTATTAAGACGAGGCAGTGTGGTGTAGCGGTTACAGTATCAGGCAAGGACCTAGGAGGGACCAGGGTTCAAATCCCCACTCGGTCATGTCTCGGTGGGTGACATTGGGCCAGTCAAAGAATTTTGGTACCAAAGACTTTTCATTTTGGAAGGACCCCCGGGGTCATCCAATCCACTCCCTACAATCACAGCTAAAGAATCGCTGGCAGATGGCCATCCCAGCTCTGTTTAAAAGTCTCCAAAGAAGGAGAGGCCATCATCTATCTTCAGAGGTTGCCCGTTCCACTAAGAGCTCCTCCCCACCTTCCTGGTGTTTGGTTGGAATCTCCTTTCTTGCCACATTGGAGTCCATGGGTTTGGGTCCTCTCCTCGTGAGGAGCAGGAAACAAGCTTGCTCCATCTTCGGTGTGGCGACCGTTCAGATCTTGAATACACCAAACAGTCTTCTCTTCTCCAGGCTTCTCCAGCTGCTGCCTCTCAGTCTGGCCTACCCCACAAGGCTGTTGTGCGGGGGGGAATTAAGTGAGGATGGGGAGAATCACATTTGCCACCCAGAGCTCCTTGGAGAAGGAGGGGAGATATGAAAGCAACAACTGAATAAATCCTACCCACTGTAGACACATCACAATGAATGAACTGAAGTGAACCATGCCCATTAACTTCAATGGGTCTACACTGAGTAGGACTAGGATGGAGCACAACCCATAGAATTCAGCCGGACCTCCAGATGAATGAAAAACCACCTAATTTTTAATGGGAAGCTCCCCCATTCACTCTTCTCGAACAAACGTGTGACTTTAACACAGCCATCCTTCGAAATTTGCACTTTTCTGAATTTTGAGATACAGTTCTCCAACCAATGTAGCTGCATAGATTTGGGGAAAGTGTGCCGAAATATTTTGTTCACACCCTCGTGAAAATTCATCAGCCATTTTAGTACGAATTTCTCCTTAACAGACACATCGTCACATGCAATTTTGCCTAAGATACTTTTTTGCAGAGCAGTTTCCCCAAATACAATGCATTCCTGGCTGTTGTTTTCAATAATACATGCCTTTCTAGGCATGCTTAACCCAGGTGGGTGCATTTTCGCACACCTTCATCGGCAGGAGAACTGCGCTACAAAATTCGGAGCAGTGCAAATCTTGATGGACGGCTGAATTTCAGTCCAGGTATTGTGTCGAAAAGTGTGAATGGGGTAAGTCTGCCTTTAAGGTGCAAAGTGGACTGAGCTTTTTTGTGGGTCGGGTTTTTTGCTCCAGCCCTGCTCTTGTTTCTTGCGAAATACCTCTGACATGCCTCTGCCGCCACCTCCTCTCTCTGCCATTGATAGGGGGGGGGGGAGGAAGGATCCCCATCATCCCAGAGAGAGATAATTGCTTCCCTCAACCTTCCCCCGGTCCTTATCACCCAGGTAGCGTGATTCCCTCCTGACGCACACAAGCAGCTCAGAGTCACAGTCCTTGGTTTTTGAACCTAATCAAATCCTTTTGGGGTCCTAGATTGCAGATCCATCTGAATTCTATTACTGCCTTGAGGATTAGGCTATCTCTGGGAAGGTTTTGATGGCGTTTATCTTTCGCCACGGCCTTGTGGGGAAGAGGCCTTGACACGGAGGGCTTCTCAGACAGCTTCACCAGAAGACACACCAGGCTCTTCTCATAAGCCCACAACCCTGCCGGGCTTCTCCTTGCACCGGCTGTGTGAGCACATAACACAGAAACCACGATTTGTTTTAACCATGGGTTGTTTCCCAGATGAGCAAACAAACCATAGTTTATGCTGGTTCAGGCCAATGGCCCATCTAGTCCAGCCTCCTATTCTCCCTGTGGCCAGATACCCCTAGGAACCGAGATAGACTGCCCCTGTACCTGGAGGTTCCATAAGGGCAGAAGGAGAGCCTGGTTTCTGGATGAGGCCAATGGTCTGCCTAGTTCAGCATCCTGTTCACTCAGAGGCCAACCAGATGCCTCAGTAGGAATCCAGCAAGCAGGATTGGAGCATGAGATCCCTCACCCCTCCTGCGGTTTCCTTGCAGCTGGCATTCAAAAGCATTGCTGCCTCTGAGCGTGCAGGCAACCTAGGGCCCTCCAGATGTTCTGGGGCTACATCTCCCAGCAGCCAGCATGTCCGATGGTCAGGGATGATGATCAATCATAAAACTGGGCACCAAGGAGTCATCTAGTCCAGCCCCCTGCAATGTAGGGATCGCAACCAAAAGATCCCCAATAGATAGCCATCCAACTTTGGTTTATAAACCTGCAATGAATCAAAGAATGGTAGAGTTGGAAGGGACCCCCCAGGGTCATCTAGTCCAACCCCCTGGCAGTGGCGATGTGGGCACCAGGTTGAAAAAGGCTGGACTAGAGAGGAGAGCTCTGTGAGCAACATGGGAGTGGAAGAGAAGCAGGAGACGTTTGTGTGTGTGTGTCACTGGACGGGTGTGATGTGCGGTACGACCAGCCAGGCATTGTAGCAGCTTAGATATGGGACATGCAAGCAAACTGTCTGATCTAACCAGCCTGTGCCTCTGCCTCTCTCAGCAGATCTACTTCCTTCCAATCCCCAAAAAGAAGGCTGGAACTAACAAAAGCTGGAGAAGAAACGGGCCACAAAACGCAGGGTAAGAACGTGTGTGTGTTGTCCTCTGAGCTCTGGGTCAGAAACCGGAACAAATGTTCAACATCACATCTCCAGCAAAACCACCATTTCCAAGACAACCCTTGTCACAAGCCTGGCAAACAGGGGAGCGACACTTGCATATTTTTATTAACTTTTTACAAAACAAAAACATTTCACTGAAAGGGGGGGGGGACCTTGAAGAACTGAATAATAATTTTAAAAAAGAACACACACACACACACACACTACTCTTTTTGGTTTTTTTTTTTTTAACCATTCATATTAAATTCTTAGTTTGGGATTACTTGAATCCCTCGACTTCCCTCCATCCCCTCCCCTGGTTCCATGTTATTATTCTTTTTTATGCACATTCAAAAATAAATAAATCTTAACTTCTATTTTCTTCCATTTTTAATACATCGTCTAACGTGAGAGCAAGTTTTGAGCACGCCAAGTGTTCAGCTGTTTGGGGCCTGAGTCATTGAGGACTTTTAAACACAAAGGTGAACACCTCGAATTGGGCCTCGAAATGAACCAGCCGTCTTATTGATTCCTGCGTCTGAAAATGTGGAGAGTTCCTGCTAAGGTAATCCTGGGCGGGAGGAGCTGGTGCAATGAGGTGAGGCTGCGTCTGTTCACCCGAAGCCGGCCCACAGCACCCCACAACAGCTGACCTGGCCGGCAAGTGGGCTTCAGCAGAAAAGCACAAGGAGCTCCCCCTTTCTTGCTTTACTTTTAGCGGGGGCTCTTTGGCAAAACTGTCGCACTCACTTTCTGAAGGCTTTGGGGAAGAGCTGGGGATCTGCTTACTCTTTTGACCAAGGTGCGCTTGAATCACCACCTTCTGAGGTAATAGAATCAGAATTGCAGAGTTGGAAGGGACCCCCAGGGGTCATCTAGTCCAACCCCCTGCAATGCAGGAATCTCAGCTAAAGCATTCAGGACAGATGGCCATCCAGCCTCTGTTTAAAAACCTCCAAGGAAGGAGAGTCCATCAACCTCTCGTGGGAGACTGTTCCACTGTCTAACAGCTCTTATCATCAGAAAGTTCTTCCTGATTTTTTGGCCGGAATCCCTTTTCTTCCAACTTGAAGCCATTGGTTCGGATTTGTGTTGGAAGATTTCCTGCTTATATCCCAACTTTGCTGCCTGAAGCAGCATCGAGATACAGTCTGTTGACGAACATTTCGGTTTTCGAATGCCGTAAACCTGGAAGCAAATGCTTTGGTTTTCGAACACGCCTCGGAAGTCAAACATGCCGCACAGCTTCGGCTGAGTGCAAGATACTGCCAGCTATTGAGTTTTCGGTTTTCGAACGTTTCAGAACTCGAACGGTCTTCCGGAATGGATGACGTTCGAAAACCGAGGTACCGCTGTGCTCAGTCTCATTCACTTCACGTAACAAACTGACCTTTCTTTATTCCCCTTGCGTGAGAACTTCTTGTGAGCATGAGGGCAAATGTGTGGTCATAACAAAAGGCATGTTATAACTCCAGCGAAAGGTCCCAAACCTCTCGGGGTGTGTGTGTGTGTGTGTGTGTGCAGGGCGACACTTGGCATGCTGGACACGCATGCGGGTTCAGACGCACGCCTCGCAACAGACGCTGCGGAAAGGACAGATGTGGCAGGGACCAAGTTGCAAGGAACGTTGGCATCAGTCACCTGGCTTTGAGATATGCGTCACAGCTCCCCAGTGCAAGGGGGGGGGAATAGAGGGGCACTTTTTACACAGCTGGGTGCCTGGTGAGTTTCTCCTTGGCCAAGGGACTGGGAGGGGGTGCAACTTGGCAAGTCTCCCTTGGCAGAGCCAACTGCTGGTGGGCAGAGCCCTGCCGCCTGAGGAAGGGAGGTGGGGTTTCACAGCAAAAGGGGGCTGGGTTTATGGGGCAGGGGAGCTGGGGAAAGCAGGAGGAAAAAGAGGGAGGTTTCTGGGAGGAGGGGCCTGCCTCTCTCTCTCTCTCTCCCCTCTCAACTGAAGATCCAGTTTCAACAAGTGCATCTGTCCAGAGAAGGAGCGGAGGGACCCAGCCGTCTATTTAAAGACAGGAAAGGCCCACCCCCCTGAATGTATATCTCCTGCATGTGCTCCTTATAGGCTACCCCCCACCCCTTTTGTTGTTGTTGTCGTCTCCCCCTCCCCACCCCCTTTTCTCCTGTCCCCTCCGTCTCCTGCACCAGCAAATATGGGGAAAGGGGTAAGTACCGCTGAGTCTGTGGCCCCCAAAGGCCATATGGGGGGGAGAGAAGTGGTCCTTCAGGGGTGCAAAGAAGTACTGCAAAGTAATGGGGGGCAGCTGCAGGGGTCCTTGAGAAGTCCAGGGTGTGGGTGCATGCCTTGTGGGGTTTTGTGGGGGGCAAGGAGGAAGGGTCCACAGATAGAGAAAAGGCAAGGGTTGGAGGAAGGAGATCGGTGCGTTTGTTCCCAAATAACCGTTTCCATATCTCCCACCCACCTCTAAAGGCAGCTCCGTGGAGATTAGCCCCACAGGGCGTGGCTGGGCTGGGCAGATTGGGGTCCTCTCTGGGTGTGGTCCGCTTTGGCAGAGAGGGGTGTGCAGGATCGGGTCCACGGATTGCATTGAATAATCTTAGGTATTGCGCTCATGTAGACTGGTTTGGGGCGTCTGGTTGCTTTGAGTGGAGGAGCTGGGCTGTAAATGTCATGGTGCTGAAATTCACCAGAGTCCAGCAGGAAGCTTTCTTCTGCCCTCTGTCGTGCTTTTAGGAGAGGGGTGTTTGGGATCCTGCTTTGAGTTCAAAAAAGTTTTTTTGCCCCTGGCCAATAGGTCTGTGCTGTTGTTCTTTCACCTACAAAGTGTGGCCTTCGCTTTGAGCGTCTAGTGTGAACCTCACGGCCGGTAGTGGCGGCAGCTGGCAAAATCTGCCACCCCAGCTGTCAGAAAAAAGTATTTCGCTGTCAGATTTTACAGGGTGCAGGAGAACAAAGCCTGTTGCTACATCCGTGTCACAGAATGTGTTGGTTTCTCACATTCGGTAGAAAGGCATATTCAACAGACAAATATAATATTCTGTAAGACAAAAGCGTCTGTTGGGGTTTCCTTCTTTTAGACTGCTGATAATTCCATGGGAAAGGTGACTGCCAGCTTCCAGCTTTCACAGAACTGTTTGCTGAGTGTTTCTCCTCTCTGATGCAATGTTTGGTGCAATTTGGTGGTTGGGGAAAATGCTCCCTTCTCTGCACCCACAAAACAGATACTGTAAAAGAAAAGGCACTCACCAGCCTTCTCTGTAGATGGCTTTTTCCACAGTCACGGTTATCACCTGCAAAGGAAAGAGAAAAGGGTATTAGCATTTGTTGACCCAACCCCAGATGTTTGGGACACCGCTGAAGATTCATCTTGTACCTGTGATCTAGCGCAGCTGGAACTCCTGGGGTTCATTTTCAGATGTATAATTCATTGCAGAACTCCTGGGGTTCCTATCAGAGCAAACGACTATGATCCTGTGTTCTTTGTTGGAAAGGTAGATGGTGAAACATCGCTGCGTAGTTGCTCTCCGTCAGCTTCCAGGAGGGCTGGTTTTCATTCACTTTTAATCCTCTCCTAATTAAACAGGATCTTGTCCCCATGGGAAAATCTGATTCCATGTCCGGTACAAGCCAAGGGTCTGGATCCCATTGGTTTGGATCCCATTCAGCATCTTCATTTAGAATTGAGCCATGCAGGATAGATCCCACAACCTTTCAAAACCGCAACCGGAGAAAGACAATAGTTTTTGTTTGGATTCTGAATTGTTCAGCAACGCTGACCTTAGGGTCTAGAAACTTGAAATAATACACCATCTCCTGGCACTTTGTAAGAAGCCACCAGGGCAGAGAGGGGTGACAGGAGGTAAATTACTAGGCACCAGCCCTTCCAGAATGGGGACTGGAACTCAGGGATTTTGGGGCCGCTGCAAGGTTGTTGTTTTTATGCAGTGGAGACAGGAAAGATACAGAGGGAATTTGAAGAGACGGTGGCTGATTTCTGCCCCCTGCATTCAGTGGAATGAAACATTGGCTGTGATTCCTGTGGGGGGTTGGACTGGATGACCCTTAGGATCCCTTCCAACTTTGCACATCTAGGATTCTGTGACTGCCCCTTGTCCCATTTCCACGCACCCTTTCGCCACAAAGCAGGGTGCAGCCAAGGCCAGGCTGGGTGAGCAAAGTGGACACCTGTTGCCAGAGATTTCTCAGGGCTTGTTCCCCGATAACCCACGTATCGAGGGTTTGCCCCTGCATTTCTTTGCACAAAGTTTGCATCAACAGCTCCGAGGCTTTGTCACAATCAAGAGGGATATGATTCCTGTGAAATAAAACAAAAGCCTGGATTGGGGTCAGAAAACAGTCAGCTGTTTATCAAGCAGTGGTTCTGATTTGCAGACCCTCCAAGTGTCCCTATTTTCCAGGGACAGTTCTGGATTTACAGAAGCTGTCCTGGTTTCTGAGTTGATCCCAAGTGGTCCTGCTTTTCCTTAGGACAGGGGTCCCCAAACTAAGGCCCGGGGGCCGGATGCGGCCCAATCGCCTTCTAAATGCTGACCCGTGGACAGTCCAGGAATCAGCGTGTTTTTACATGAGTAGAATGTGTCCTTTTATTTAAAATGCATCTCTGGGTTATTTGTGGGGCATAGGAATTCGTTCATTTATTTTTTTTTCAAAATATAGTCCGGCCCCCCACAAGATCTGGGGGACCGTGGACCGGCCCCCTGCTGAAAAAGTTTGCTGACCTCTGCCTTAGGACATCCCTATTTCCGTTGCAGAAATGTTGGAGTTGTGCAAACCCTGAGCCACGGTGATAAATAACAATACAACTTTTAGAAGACATCTGAAGGCATCTGAAGGAAGTTTTTAAACGTTTAAGTTTTTATGTATACTGGAAGCCACCCAGAGTGGCTGGGGCAATCCAATCAAATGGATGGGGTGTTAATAATAATAATAATAATAATAATAATAATAATAATAATAATAAACAACAATAGTAATGGAATAGGATGCCCCTATTTTCATTGGTGAAATGTTGGAGTGTATACAATCCACTTTTAAAACCATCCAAGTTGATGGTCATTGTCGCCTCCTGTGGCAGGGAGTTCCATAGTTTAATTATATGCTTCATGAAGAAGTCCTGAGACCCTGGAGGACCAATGCCCGTCAGTGTGGTCAGTACTGACTTGGAGGAATCTGCTTCCTACTTTCCCGTGTTTGTGTTCCAAAACCAAGCCTCTTTCGGTCCCTGGCATGAGAAGTTCTGTCTGTGGAGCCTTTCCGAAATCAAATGGTCTCATCACACTTCCTGAGTCGCACAGGCAGTGGGAGAGGGGTGCCCGACATCGTTGGACCAGGCCCAACCCTTCACTGGGACCTTTTGGGGTCGCAAGAACCAGGCCCAGGAGATGCAGATGTTTATTCAGGAGCAGAAAATAAAAAGAGGAGCTCATCGCAACGCTCACGGAAAAGTTTCCCCATTGCCAAGAACAACTCTTGTTTGCGATGGGTCGTGTTACAGAGAGACCTGGGAACAGGGTCCTGTGTGGCAGTGGGAGGGGATGGGGGAGCCCCGATCCTCCCCACGAGGTCCCCGGTTCCGGCACCTTTTGCACGGCTCGCCCCCTGGTTACCACGCTGGCCTCTGTTCAAGGGAGGCAGGAATCGACTTCCCAGTCACTTCACTTGAGCCCTGATGCACTTTCCCTCGTTTAAAAATAGTTGAAAATGTATATATAGGACACGGGGCTTTGGGATTACAAGGCCTGTCCTCGCAGAAGGAGGAATGGCTGTGGGCCTTGGCTGACCGTCGGCTTCCTGTCGGCTTCTCCATGCAAAATGGGGGAATTGTGAGCAGGTCCTCACCATGCGCCGAAAGCACATCCATTGGAACATGCTGGGAAATGCGGGCACAGAGCTGTCATTCCCAGCAACCTTGACAAACGAAAGCAAAAGATGATGTGGAAATGTGGAGGACTGAACTTGGAAAACCGAGAAACCAACGGCAGCCTATTTGTCCACCCTGTAGTTTGGCAAACTGTTATGGAACTGCCGTGGCCTTTGGCTATTTCAATAAACTTATTGATGGTGATATTTCCCCATTCCTAGTTTTTACTGATCATAGGGCAGGTGCTGGAAGCACAGGCCTCCTGGGGCGTGGAAATGAGCGATGCCTGGCCTTTTCTCGGGGAGAAGCAACCACTTTGCTTCCTCCACCACAACCCCCCCCCAATGCTATCTAGAATCCTAGATACCAGTTTTGCATTGCAGGGGGTTGGACGAAAGGGGTCCCTTCCAGCCCAATTTTCTCTCAAAGCCACCCCTCATTCTGCACTGTGTCCCCAGCCATCGATATTCAGAAGCGTTCCCTTTCGAAGGCATCCAGGTTGGTGGCCATGGCTGCCTCCTGTGGCAGGGCGTTCCACAGTTCAACTCTGTCCTGCATGCAGAAGTCCTTGCTTTTCTCTGTCCCGGAGCTTCCAGCTTATAGCGACATGAGATGCCCACAAGTTCTAGCGTTAGGAGAGAGGGACGCAAACATTTCTCCACCCACTTTCTCCATCGTTCTATAAACTTCTACCATGCCACCCCTCCCTCGCCGTTTCCCTGGAGCAGAAATCCCCAAACGCCACAACCTTTCCTCGCTCCGCCATTCCCTGCATCGTTTTGTGCCATTTGATCTGCCGCGCAGTTGTCCATCCTCACCTCAGCCAAGGGAAGGGCTGCTTCGCTCAGGGAGTTTCTGCCTGGCCCAGTTCTTTCTCTCCCTCCCTTTGGGCCAGGATGGGGAAAACTCCCATTCCCACTGTCGCCGGGGGCCCCGAGGAGAGGCGTGCCAAGCCCAGATCCCAGCAGAGGAGGAGAGAGAAGATGTCTCTCTGGGCACTGAATGCCCAAGCAGGCGGAACAGAGGGGTCTTTCTGCCTCCCTGAAAAGCCCCGGAGGCCTGAATAGGCAAGGCTTGGAACAGGAGTGGTTTCGCTCTCTCCCAGCCTTTTCTGTCGCTCTCCGGGGTCCCTCGCCGCGCCAAGACATGCCCCGAGTGCTAATGACATCGCTCCCCTCTTTCAGCGCTGTGGAATGGTGTGGCTGGCATCCCGCCCTCCCTCCCGAAGTCAGGCCCTGGCAGTGAGTGATGGTGGCGCAGGGCAGGAAGAGAGGTCTGAGAGTCAGTGTGCCATAATGGTTAGAGCGTCAAACTGCAAGGACCTGGGAGAGACCAGGGTTCAAATCCCCACACGGTCATGAAGCTCACTGGGTGACCTCTCAGCCTAGCATCCCTCACAGGGCTGTTGTTGTGAGGATTAAATGAGGACTTGGACTGGGGTGAGGCCAGAATTCGAATCCCCACTCAGCCACGCTGAGTCTCACTGGATATGACCATATTTTGCAGGGTGCTCCTCCAGCCCAAAGGCAGAAAAAAATGCATATATTTGGGTAAAGTGTGCCCCAAAATGCACCCATTATTGAAAATTTATTCTAGAAAATTGCTTTGCAAAAATTTGAATGTTAGGCAAAATTGCAAATAGGCACGTGCAATCTAGGAGAAATTTGCCTTAAATGCTGGTGGATTTTCACGAGGACTCTTAAAAAGGGTAAGGGTGGGGGAGAATTGCATTTTGATGCAGAAATGTGGACAACTGAAGACAGAAAAGTGAGAAACTGAGAAACCCAACTCTGCAGATTTGCCTGTTCCTATTTTTACTGATGCTGGAATCCCAGATCCTTTGGGGTTGGCAAAACGAGCAATGCCTGGTCTCCTTTCTGGGAGAAATCGACAGCTTTGCTTCCACCTCCCAAGAACTTATTCTATACAAGCGGACAACCAGCTGTGTTGGCCACTTTCCTCGTACATCCAAATCTCAAGAGTTTTGCTGAGGTGGGGAGAAAAGCATTTGGCCGCCTCCTCCTGTGCTTCCTGCGTCCCCTCGGTCCGGAAATGCCGTGACAATAATAGCTTCTCCTGGCACTCTGTCCAGGACTGGCCAAATAGGATCAGTAGCTCAGTGATGGAGGAGGAGGAGGAGGAGGAAGAAGAAGAAGAAGAAGAAGAAAAAGACATCAAAGCTTTTGCATCAGGCCCATTGAAGGCAGGGTCCTGCCGGGGATGTTTGGCAAAGGCTGCTCTGCCGTGAGGCCACTGCTAAATGCGCACTCAGTGCTCTAGAAGGAAGGTCGTTCGCTGCCTGCTTTTTGCTGGAAATGAGTCAGGGACTCACAGAGTTGGAAGGGACCCCAGCGGTCGTCTCCTCTTCTAACCCCCTGAAATGCCGAGATCACAAATGAGTCTTCATTCAGGGCCTGTATATCTCAGCTGTAAACAGAGCAGATTTGTTCACAGTGCTTTTATTTATTTCATAAAATCTATACACCACTTGCTTGTTTAAAAAATGCCCCCCCCTCCAAAAGAAAAACATTAAGTTGTCAACAAGATGATAATTCAAGACTTAAAACAATAGACTAAGACCAGATTTGAAACTCGCACCAGCTCTCCAAAGGACATGTTTTGAGCCAAAGAGAGTACGGCAAACGCTCCTGCTTGGTGTCAACAGGCAGGGAGTTCCAAAGTTTAGGTGCTGCCACACTAAAGAATCAAGTTCCTACAAATTCATGAACGGGGATTATGTGGCACCGGCAACAGGGCCAATTCCGTCGATCGGATTCACAGGCCATACGCAGGGTCAGGCAATCTTGCAGGTAAACCTCTCCCTTGTATAATAACACGAACACCTTACTTGGGGTATATGGAGTGCTAGTGGGGGGGGGTAGTACTTCTGGTGGGGGGACACATCATGTTCACCCACCTTTGCCCCCCACCACCCTGCACGCAGCTCTCAATTGAAGCTCATAGAAACTGTCAGCATGCAAGAGCAGTCACACCCCGGGAACGGCTTCGAATGGCCGGCTAAACCAGGTGAGGGCAGCCGATGGGTCTCTAACCCTCAATGTGTTAGGGACTTCCCCTGCATTCGAAGACAGGCTCTGGCGTATTGAAGGGATGGGCGAGACCAAGAGGGGGTCCAACGGCCAATAAGGTGGTTTCTGCATGTGCTGTAGAGCAGGGGTCGGCAAGGTTTACCGGCCATGGGCCGGAGCACTTCCGTGGAGCTTGTCCGTGGGCCGGACGTGCACAGCGCAATGCCGGAAATTGCGTCTGCGCAGAAGTGATTTTCGGTGTCTGGACATGCACAGACGCGGTTTCTGGTATCTGCATGTGTGCTGATGCCATTTCCGGCACCACTTGGTGAGTCCCCGCGCCACACTGCACTGGTTAAGCGCAGCACGCGGAAGACTTGCCAAGCGGGCGGCTTGGTTTGCAGGCAGCTCGCAGGCTGGTAAAACAGTCTTCGTGGGCCGCATCGGGCCCATGGGCCGTAGGTTGCCGTCCCCTGCTGTGGAGGGAAGTGAGGGGCAGATGGGATTCGTCCACCTGGGAATGTACCCCATCTAGGAGAAGGAAGACTCTGAGCGTAAACCCACCAGGTATCCCCAGATCTCCCAACTTTGCAAGCAACTTGAATGGGACCTGGTGAAATGATGAGATGCGGAAGTTTGGGGGTTTAGCAACTGTTTTTTGTTCCTGGGAATGCAATGCTACAGAAGCAGGAAACTGAGGTGGGATTTCAGCCCACCCCCCACATTCACTCATTCATTCATTTATACCAGGGGTCAGCAAACTTTTTCAGTAGGGGGCCAGTCTACTGTCCCTCAGACCTTGTGGGGGTCCGGACTATATTTTTTGGGGGAAAATAAATGAATTCCTATACCCCACAAATAACCCAGAGATGCATTTTAAATAAAAGCACGCATTCTACTCATGTAAAAACACGGATTTAGAAGGCAATTGGGCCGGATCCGGCCCCCGGACCTTAGTTTGCCTACCCATGAGTTATACTTTTCAAGTTTATACTTTTCACTAATTGTATACATTTTACTAATTTTACAACCATTTTGACATTTCAAAACTTGACTTCCTTCCCCCTCTTTCTGCAGTTCCTTAAATTTATTTTTAATATCTTCTGCATATCCAAATTAACTTAATTTGCTCATTTATTCATCTTCTTTAAATATATACTCTTATAAAACTGCAGGTTGTTACAATAATCCTGCCATGTTCTTATCTGTTTATAATTTATCTGTAAATATTCAATAAACCATTTCCATTCTTTTATTTAAAAAAATGTTATCTTGATTTCTTATTCTTCCGGTAAGTTTCGCCATTTCTGCATATTCCATAAGTTTTTTGTATCCATTCTTCCTTTGCTGGGAGTTCTGCTTCTTTCCATTTGGGAGCAAGTAGCATTATTGCTGCTGTAGTGGCATACATAAATAAGTTTCTATGCAGTTTTGGTAGTTCTGTCCCTATAATTCCCAAAAGAAAAGCCTCTGGGTTGTTGTTTTTACAAAGGTTATTTTAAACTCACGCGGGATTTCAAGTCACCTACGAGTGAAGCTCGGTCTCCTGGATGGTATAGTGACACTTGTGGTTGTGTGTGTGTGTGTTAAGTTCCAGTTGCACGCCTTGTCTAAGTTCACAGACATAAGGGAAAGTTCAACAATTAATAATAATATAATAATACGTTTATTGTCAATGTACAACCTGTGTACTGTACAATAAAATTAAACTGAATTGCATACAGATTATTCAAAAGTAAAAGAAGTACAGAAACCGCAAAGAGACAGAGGGAAGTCAGAGAAAACAAATAAGGGACACAAACTGGTATAGAGGAACAGAAAGAATTTGAAAAGTAGAAAAACTAAGGTATTTCCCCCCCTAGGAAACCTGTATACAGATGAATTAAAATATGGTTTGTACAGGTGAAACTCGAAAAATTAGAATATCGTGGAAAGGTTCATTTCTTTCCAGTAATTCAACTTAAAAGGTGAAACTAATATATGAGATAGACTCATGACATGCAAAGCGAGATATGTCAAGCCTTTATTTGTTATAATTGTGATGATTATGGCGTACAGCTGATGAAAACCCCAAAGTTGAAATTGTTAATTTGGGGTTCTCATCAGCTGTACACCATAATCATCACAATTATAACAAATAAAGGCTTGACATATCTCGCTTTGCATGTCATGAGTCTATCTCATATATTAAACTCCAGTAGCTAATGAAAACAATTGCTTGCATAAATGGACTTTTCCACAATATTTTAATTTTTCGAGTTTCACCTGTACTCTTGAAATGATTTTGTGTACTGTATTAGAAAATATTTTGTGGTTTTTTCTTGTTTCTTTCTTCAGTGTTTTTTTTTCTTTTTCGCTTTCTTTCTTTTTATTTTATTTTTTGTCTTTATTAATCAGTAATTTTAATTGTTTTGAACATTGGTTGTTGTTGATTTTTTTGGGCAAAATTAATAAAGTATTTTTTTTTAAAAAAAAAAAATCAGTTCCAGTTGCAGTGGGTGGTGCAGGACAGAGGAGAGGAGAGGCCCCAGAGAAGTGGGGGGCTTGTGCTTGTGCTGGTTGAATCATAGAACTGTAAAGTTGAGAGGGAACCCCAACGGTCATCTAGTCCAACCCTCTGCAGTCCAAAACCCCCAACAATTGTCATCTAACTATGAATCACAGAATTGTAGAGTTGGAAGGGACCCAAGGGGTTTGTGTTTTAATGAGAAGTGACTCAATTCACCTTTGTCAAAGCAGCTCACAAACCAAAACAGCTCCACGTTTTGAAATCGATAATTCTCCGAATTTTGCAACGCAGCTCTCTGACCGAACATTCTGCGCAAAAGTATGCACACACTGGGTGGAAATTGTAGATTAAAACACATAATGCATGTGGAAATAATGTCCAGAATGTGCTAAAGTAGGGGGAGTTGCTTGCAAAAAAATAATAATGTATGTGTAGTAAAATTTGTGGCTATAAGAAGAATTCATCCAAAAAAGCTGGTAATTTTTATGAGGATTTATTTGAAAAATTCACAAATGGAGTTGAACAGAAGATTGGGAAAATATATTTCTCCCGTCTTTGGTGGGAATGCCCTCGGGTTCCCTGATCGAGGGTCACGAAATCGACAGATTCAGCCATCCTTGGCTGAGAGCCCTCTGGGTCTGCCAGACTCTGCCTTTTCCCTCTTGCCCACTGGGGCCACTAATGCTGTCTTCCCCCCCCCCCCCCCAGGCGGGACGAGAGTCTGCCCCACCGGGGGCGACAGCTGAGAATGGAGGAGGGAAGAAAAAGCAGAAGGAGAAAGAGCTGGATGAGCTGAAGAAGGAAGTCAACCTGGTAAGTCAAAACCCTGGCAGGGGGGGGCTGTTTGGAGGAGTGCTGGGGTCAAGGCTTTGCATAAAGGATGGTCAGTGGCCCCTCTAGTCCAGACTCCTCACGGTGGCCAAGCACCCCTAAGAAACTAGGGATCCAGATAGACTGCCACTGGAGCTGGAGGCTCCATGAGAATATAAGAAGAACCTGTTGGATCAGGCCAAAGGGGGAGTCATCCAGTCCAGCCTCCTCTTCTCACAACGGCCAACCAGATGCCCCAATGGGAAGCCTCCAAGCAGGACCTTATTTGCACTTCTCAACCAATATGCAAACCAAAACACAACCGTCTTTCCAAAATCCACACCTATCCAAATTTTGCAATGCACTTTTCTACAAAACAAACCAGTGGGCAAAAATTCATGTATTGGGGGGAAAGCATGCCGGGGGTGTGTGTGTGAATATAGTGTGTGTGTGTGTGTGTGTGTGTGTGTACTAGTAAAAACAGCATGCATTAAATTTGGGGAAGATGGCTTGCAAAAATATGCACCTTAAAATTGCATAACACAAAAATACTGTACATGAAAGAGAAATTTGTACTAAAATGCTAAGGATTTTAAAACCTCTCTCTCTCAAAACTGCTGCAGAACTGAAATTAATATTGCAAATATATATATAAAGAACAGGTTTTTTCTCCAGCTAAGTCCTGCTCAGTATAGACCTGCTGAAATGGACGAAAGCAAGTTATTAATGCCTATTAACTTCAGTAGGTCTACTTGGAGTAGGAATAGCACCACATGCAACTCTGAGGGAACTAGGACTGACCACCGCAAGCAGGAAGAAGCCCCCCCCCCGTCCCCTGATGAGGAGGCAAAGTGACTGAGGGTGGGGGATCATGGAGGGTGGTTTGCCCAAGGACCCTCTCTCTGTGTGCATCCGTCTCCTCCTCACGAGGAGGAGAAAGATGCTTTGTGCACTGACAGCGAGAAGGAATGTCTCTCCTCGGTTTCCCAGATCCTGTTCCTTTCCAGGGACGTTCAGCTCTTCTGCCCCCGTGACTAACAGCCTTTCACTGCCCCCCCCATCCTTCTTCTCTCTCCCCTTGCCGCAGGATGACCACAAGCTGTCGCTGGACGAAATCAGCAGGAGGTACCAAGTGGATCTGTCCCGGGTGAGTCCACGGGGAACATTTGCTGCTCCTCTTTGCCATGTACCCTCCATGCCCCTCCAATGCATTTTGTGACTCTTTGGCTTCTGCATGGGGAGGGGAGGGAGGGAGGCCGGGTATCAAGGCACCCTGGCTTTCATTTATCCCATGGGGGGGTCTTATATGCCGGCCTTCTGCCTGGGGCTGAGTTCGCACCAATGTCCAGTGGCTAAATATGCCCAAGAACTTAGGAATCGAGATAGACTGCCTCTGGAGCTGGAGGCTCCATAAGAACATAAGAAAAGCCCTCTGGCTCAGGTCAAAGGGGGTCCACCCAGTCCAGCATCCTGCGCTCTCCCCTCCTGCAATTTCCAGCAACTAATATTCAGAAGCATCGCTGCCCCCAACCGGGGAGGCAGAGCGGAGCCATCTTGGCTACTAGCCAGTGATAGCCATCTCCCCTGTGAAGCCTTATCCTCCGTAAAGCACACGGCTGCCCTAAAGAATCCTGGGAAATATAGTTCGCCCCTCACAGAGCTACAGTTCCCAGGATTCTTGGGCGGGGGAGCTATTTGTGTTTATGCAGTTGGTGCTTCTCGCTTGCTTGTAGGGTGGAGTTATTTTGTGTGTTTGAAGAAACCTCTGAATTTTGCACGGTTGGAAAGTAAAGAGCTGTAGCCGTCGGCCCCCAGGAAGTTGACTGCAAGGGAATGTGGCCCTTGGGCTCCCCCTGATTTCACCACACAGATCCAATATGCCCTCTCTTTCTCCTCCTTTATCTCCTTCCATGTCAGGGCCTGACCAACACGCGGGCAGCAGAGATCCTTGCCAAGGATGGCCCCAACGCCTTGACGCCTCCTCCAACCACACCAGAGTGGGTCAAGTTCTGCCGGCAGCTCTTCGGGGGGTTTTCCATCCTGCTGTGGATCGGGGCCATTCTCTGCTTCCTGGCCTACAGCATCCAAGCGGCAATGGAGGATGAGCCTGCAAACGACAATGTAAGTCTCGTGGCCCCAAGACAGGCACCCCCCAACTCGGCCCTCCAGCTGTTTTGGGACTACAACTCCCATCATCCCAGGGGTCAGGGATGGTGGGAATTGTAGTCCCAGAACAGCTAGAGGGTCAAGTCTGGGGATTCCTGCCCCAAGAAGATAGCATCCCAACCCAGGCTGGCAGCAGCTCTCCAGGGTTTCAGAGAAGAGGACATTGTCAGACCTACTTAGAAAAGAGGATTCTAGTCCTCATGGTTCTGAGTAAAGGGTTGAAATAGGAATGTAGGAAGCTGCCTTAGATTGCATCAGATAAAATTGGTCCATATAGGCAAGTTCTGCCTACACTGACTGGCAGCAGCTCTCCAGGGTTTCAGGAAGGCGGTGTTCACAGCAGCACCTGGATAAGTATTAATTTATTTTTCAAATCTTATGTACGACTTGGTTTAAAAACAAAACTCAAAGCAGCTTTTAAAAAGAATGAAACAGTAAAATTAGCAGTGAAAAACAGTTAAAAGCAACTATTTAAAATATGCAGGAAAAAAATTAAGATCAACAATAAGCTAGGTTAAAGCACATGTCCGCATCTCTACATATCTAGGCAGGCTTGCCTAAACAAGAATGTTTTTAGCAGAAGCAGTACAGCGAAGGCGCATGGAGGATGTCAAGAGGCAGGGAGTTCCAAAGTCTGGGCCCTGCCACACTGAAAGAGGGATTTCTTACCAACGCAGAACTAGTGCTAGTAGTGCAGATTGAAGCAGCTGCGTGAGCACATATGAGGCAAGGCAATATTTCAAATTGGTCCCAACTTATTAAGGGCTTTACAGCCTATTAGTGACACCGTGAACTTTGCCCAGTATCACACATGTATCACACATGTCAGGATAAGGGCAGAGGAGGCCCCCCTCATGGGTCAGACCCACATAGCGCTGGGGTAGCCAGTGGGGCTGGACTCCAACAACCCCACGAGTCAACATGGCCGTTGCTCAGGGAGGTTGAGGACGGGGTCGGGAGTCGGCTGTCCAACAAGCTGCCTGAGCTTGCAAGAAAAGCGTTGGGGGGGGCGCTTAGGCAGCAACTAACCTGTGACCCCCCAGGTGTCCAGCTCCCATCCCCATCCCTGACCCCCTGGCCATGTGGACTGGGGCTGGTGTCCCCACGCTGGCCACCCCTGACTTCGAGGGACTCCACCTCTGTTTTTTAAGCAGAGCTCAGAGGGTCATCTGTCCTGGATTCTTTAGTTGCGATTCCTGCATATTGGGGGTTGGACTGCATGACCCTTGAGGTCCCCTCCAACTCTACAATTCTGTGATCATACAGTTTAGCCTCAGAGATGCCACGGATTGAACTGGGACCCACAAGCTTAACATGAGTCCACAGGGTGATGCAGCAGCAAAAAAAGCTAACGCTATTCCAGGCTGCATCAACAGAAGTCGAGTGTCCAGTTCAAGGGAAGGAATAGTCCCACTCTATTGTGCCTTAGTCAGACCACACCTGGAATATTGCGTCCAGTTCTGGGCACCTCGGTTGAAGAAGGATATGGACAAGCTAGAAGATGGGCACAGGGGGGAGACTGAGATGATCATGGGTCTGGAAAAGAAGCCTTATGAGGACGGTTGAAGGAGATGGGCATGTTTAGCCTGGAAAAGAGGAGACTGAGAGGAGATAGGATAGCCATCTTCAAATATCTTAAGGTCAGTTACAGGTGGGTAGCCGTGTTGGTCTGCCATAGTCAAAACAAAATCAAAAATTCTTTCCAGTAGCACCTTAGAGACCAACTGAGTTTGTTCTTGGTATGAGCTTTCGTGTGCATGCACACTTCATACCAAGAACAAACTAGTTGGTCTCTAAGGTGCTACTGGAAAGAATTTTCATTTTGTTTTATCTTAAGGTGTTACATGGAGGTAGGTAAAAGGTAAAGGTAAAGGGACCCCTGACCATTAGGTCCAGTCATGTCTGACTCTGGGGTTGCGGCGTACAGCTTCCGGTCATGTGGCCAGCATGACTAAGCCGCTTCTGGCGAACCAGAGCAGCGCATGGAAACGCCGTTTACCTTCCCGCCAGAGCGGTACCTATTTATCTACTTGCACTTTGACGTGCTTTCGAACTGCTAGGTGGGCAGGAGCAGGGACCGAGCAACGGGAGCTCACCCCGTCGCGGGGATTCGAACCGCCAACCTTCTGATCGGCAAACCCCAGGCTCAGTGGTTTAACCCACAGCTCCACTCACGTCCCTTACAAGGAGGAGGGAGAAAGTTTATTTTCTCCTTCTCTGGAGGGTAGGACTCGAACCCATGGCTTCAAGTTGCAAGAAAGGAGATTCCGACTAAACATTCGGAAAACCTTTCTGACAGCAAGACAGCTGTTTGACGGAAAACCTTTCTGACAGCAAGAGCTGTTTGACACTGGAAGGTTCTTCCTCGGCAGGTAGTGGACTCTCCTTCCGTGGAGGTTTTTAAACAGAGGCTGGATGGCCACCTGTCCTGGATGCTTTAGCTGAGATTCCTGCATTGTGGGGGGTTGGACTAGATGACCCCTGGGTCCCTTCCAGCTCTAAGATTCCCTGACCCTCCACGCACAGAGCGGCTGCTATGTCCCCCAGCTTTGGTATCTTGCTCTGTGCGGACAGCAGGCCTCAGAAACGGACAAAGGTTGTGTTCTCGCTCGAGAATGTCCCGCAGGCGGAAGAGCGAGGGGCGAGGGGTTTTGAGGCAAGCAGCGCCAGGCACCCAAAAGGTCTTGGTCTCCGTCCAGTACCTTGGGACGGGGTCATCCCAGGACGGGCTGGTCACTCCCTGGGTCACGCCAGAAGCCCCAGCCCACCTGCCACGAAGCAGACGGCGAGGGTTCATCCTGTCCCCAGGGTGGCATTTGCAACCCTGCATGCCTCGCCCCCCCTGTGTAGGATTACATTGTAAGACTTCCTGAACAGAAAGGGGCCTCCAAAACAGACGGCACTGGGCAAGAACGGCCGTGCTGCTGCGCCCCACACTTCTTAAACGGGAATAAATGATGCCCCCGACCCCTCGCCCGGTCCTGCTGGGAGTCTTGGGTTTCTCCCACATTGCAGAGTGGGTTCATTTGTGAATGGGGAGCTCTTATCGCCAGCTTATTTCCTTTGAGGAAAATCCCTTTTTAAAAAGGAATGGAGGATGGAAAAGGCTCCCTTCTTCTCTTCCTTCTGACAAAAAATTCCCTCAGCGGCTTAAGAGAGACTCCCCTCAGAAGCCATTTTGGGGCCCACTCTGTGGTAGATAGAAAAATACAGATAAAGGGGGCTTATTCCCTGAGGAATTCATTCATTTTATTCATTTCACGAAATTTATATATCACTTGACTATATATACATATCAGCTCAGTTACCTCACATCCGTGAGAGAGAGAATCATGGAACTGTAG
This sequence comes from Lacerta viridis, assembly GCA_900245905.1. Lineage (NCBI taxonomy): Eukaryota > Metazoa > Chordata > Lepidosauria > Squamata > Lacertidae > Lacerta > Lacerta viridis. The sequence continues at coordinate 207,082 of OFHU01000765.1, forward strand.
AGTTGGAAGGGACCCCAAGGATCATCTAGTCCACCCCCCGGTCGTTTTTAGATTTTCCCTGATCTTCCCTTTTTCCCTTTCCAGCTTTACTTGGGGGTCGTGCTGGCGGCCGTCGTCATCGTCACCGGCTGCTTCTCGTACTACCAGGAGGCCAAGAGCTCCAAAATCATGGACTCTTTCAAGAACATGGTGCCCCAGGTAAGAAGGCCCCGCCATGCGTCTTGTGTCTTTATTTTCATAGAACGGTGGAGTTGGCTGGGACCCCCAAGGCTCATCTAGCCCAGCCTCCTCCAATGCTCTTAAAAAAGAAAAGGAAAAAAAAAAAAATGAATTCTCTCCTCCCCCCCCCCCAAACATGGGACAAGGCCTGCGGAAGATACCCTTCTCGATTCACAGAGTCTGAGCAACTTGATAGCAAATCTCACGCCCGTCCCCTCCTCGGCCCTCCAGCTGCCAAATTTCTTTTCATGCCTCCCTTTTTGCACGTCTAGATATTGTATTTTAATATTCTCAGCGAAAGGATGGCTTTGAAAGAGGGTTGGAGACCAGAACAGGACTAGAAATCCATGTCTGCTCAGGTATAACAGGCATTCTCCACTGCCCTCTTGTGGTTGAGACAAGGTGCAGTGTCCTTTCATTTACTTTTAAAAACGTGTTTGCTTCTTAATTAAAATATTGAAGCAGTTTGCACACACAGAGAAAAAGAGAGAGAGGGAGAATATGATTTTAGGGCAAGTAAATCTCTCTTTTGTGCCACCTTCAGTTCTTCCTAGGGATTATTGGTTTGTAATGATCACAGCATCATAGAAATGTATAGGGACCCTGAGGGTCATCTAGTCCAACCCCCTGCAAGGCAATGAAGGAATCTTTCGCCCAACGTGGGGCTTGAACTCACGACCCTGAAGTTAAAGGTCTCACGCTCCACTGACTGAGCTAACCGTTGTTCTTGTTTTATTTTGTGCTTTGTGTTCTCGTTTTGTATTTTTGTATTGTGAGCTGCCCTGTGATCTTCGGGTGAAGGGCAGCATTGCAAATTTAATAAACAACAATAAAAATAATAATAATTCAGCTTCTTTATTCTAAAGCGTCCTGGTTTTGCAGAGAAAGTCTTCGCACGCTTCACGTTTTGTGCTTTGGAAAGGTGCAAACTTGGGGTGGAGGGAGACCCCTTGAAGGCATTCACCTACAGCCCTGGTTCCCGACGTGGGGCACACATTCGAGAATGAGTTATTCACAGTGAATGGCCCTTTAGGCTTCCTCCGCGTGAACAGGGGTTCACTTTTTGAATCATAAGAATTATATGTCGGGATTTTAGAGAGGCTCAGGTGGGGCTGACCTACAGCATTAACCCCTTGTGCCCCCAGCAAGCCCTGGTGATCCGCGAAGGGGAGAAGAACCAGATCAATGCGGAGAACGTGGTGGTCGGGGACCTGGTGGAGGTGAAAGGAGGAGACCGGGTTCCCGCAGACCTGAGGATCATCTCCTCGCATGGCTGCAAGGTGAGACACCCCCAAAATTTTGACATTAAAAAGACACCCCCCAAATTTCGACATTATTTTTTAGAGAAAAAACCTAGTCTTATACATGGAAGAATACGGTAAATCATCAAACCATCGATTCTCGCACAGGCCATGTAAATGATATAATTTGGCATCAAATTATATTGGTATTAGTAATTGTATTATAATTTGGCATTGTTATAATGAGGCTATTATTGGATTATTGTAATTGAAAACTAATAAAAATTATTATCAAAAAAAGAAAGAAAATAAATGCGTTTGTTGCCTCTCGTGGAAGGAGGAGCAGGATATAAATCCAGTCGATAAATATGTTAGGGAAAATACAAAAAATAAAAAATAAACCCCACATCACGCAGCTTTTTCTGTTGTCTGGTGCAGGTGGATAATTCCTCCCTGACGGGCGAGTCGGAACCACAGACCCGTTCTCCGGAGTTCACCCACGAGAACCCGCTGGAGACCCGAAACATCTGCTTCTTCTCCACCAACTGCGTGGAAGGTGAAAGGGCAAAGGGGCTGGGGGGCCGTGGGGTGGGGGGAGGAGGGGGAAGAAGCCGTGGAAAATCAGAGAACTGACCCCCCCCCAACCCTCCTGGAAGGTCAGGCCTGGGCATCATAATCTTTGCTGCCAGGCTGCAGGAATGGTTGCCTCCGCCATCCCCGGGCATCCCCCAGGGCACACCGAATGGCACCCAGACCCTGCCCAGCTTATTCATTCATTCATTCATCTATTCATTTGCTAGTTCATGTCAAAATTGATCCAATAGCAGAGCGGCGGCATGTCAGACGGGGTGTGTGTAATAATAATAATAATAATAATAATAATAATAATAATAATAATTTTTATTTATACCCCACCCTTCCCCGCCAAACCGGGCTCAGGGCGGCTAACACCAATAAAATCACAACAAAAACATAAAACAATTCATTAAAATACAGATTAAAATACAATTTAAAATTTAATTTAGACTGCAGCCTCATTTTTAAGTAGCCCACCAATCACACCAAAAGAATGAAACATCAGGGTTAAACTGAAACCAACCCAAAGGCCAGGTGGAACAGCTCCGTCTTGCAGGCCCTGCGGAAAGATGCCAAATCCCGCAGGGCCCTGGTCTCTTGTGACAGACCGTTCCACCAAGTCGGGGCCAGTACTGAGAAGGCCCTGGCCCTAGTTGAAGCCAACCTAGCATCCTTGTGGCTCGGGACCTCCAAAAATTATTATTTGAGGACCTTAAGGTCCTACCTGGGACATACCAGGAGAGGCGGTTCCTTAGGTACGAGGGTCCTAAGCCACACACACACACACACACACACACAGTCATACCTTGGGTTACGGTCGCTTCAGGTTGCCCGATTTCAGGTTGCGCACCATGCACACCGGAACGGGTTACTTGCAGGTTTCGGCACTCCAGCATGTGCAGAAGCGCCAAATCGCGACCCGTGCATTCGCAGACGTGGCGCTGGGGGTTGCAAACGCTGCAGATTGCGAACGTGCCTCCTGCACGGATCATGTTCGCAACCTGAGCATCCACTGTATACACACATATATATGCAAATTTAATGAAGAAAGAAGTGAAAGAGAAACAAAGGAGGGGAAGGAAGAAAAAATAAAATGAGGGTGGGAGAGAAAGATCACCTCACATTTCAAATACAAGAAGCATTGTTACTGTGGCCTGAGCATTCTTTCTTCCTGCCTGATATTCCCCACAGGATTTAGGTAGGTTTCGAACCCGATTCTGACACGTAGCATCAGAATCTCAGGTTTACCTGAGAAACCAGGCATGCCCTGGAACATAAGAATATAAAGAGAGTCTGGCTTCTGGATCAGGCCATCTAGGCTAGCAGCCTGTTCTCACAGTAGCAAAAAGCCCCTCAGAACCGAGGGATGTGGATAGACTGCCTCTGAAACTGGAGGTTCCATAAGATCTTAAGAGCCTGGCTTCTGGATCAGGCCCAAGGCGGCCCACCTAGCCCAGCATCCTGTCCTCAGCGTGGCTGAGAAAATGTCCCCAAGGGAACAGTGCAAGCAGGATTCGAGTGCAACAGAAGTGAAAGAGAAACAAAGTTTTTAGGGAAGGGAAGTTTTGCTGTTTAGGGACGTTTTTAATGATTGATGCTTTAATGTATTTTTTTTATCTCTGTTGGAAGCCATCCCGAGTGGCTGGGGAAACCCAGCCAGATGGGCAGGCTACAAATAATAAATTATTACTATTACTATTACTATTATTATTATTATTATTATTATTAATAATAATATTACTACTGTCCAGTCCTCCTTTAAAGGCATCTGAGTTGGTGGCAATCCTTGCATTCTGTGGCAGGGAGTTCCACAGTCTAACCACATGCTGCGTGAAGGAGACATAGGCTCCCGGATCCCAGGTTCACCTGAGGAACACAGGTGCCAGGGACACCCCCGGAACCAGCAACCTCTCCCCGATTTGGAGAGGGGGAAACACCTCTTCCCTTTCCCTCCTGTCCTGCGCAGGCACCGCCCGGGGCATCGTCATCTCCACCGGGGACCGGACCGTGATGGGCCGCATCGCCTCCCTGGCTTCCGGCCTGGAGGTGGGCCGCACCCCCATCGCCATGGAGATCGAGCACTTCATCCGCATCATCACCGGGGTGGCCGTCTTCCTGGGCATGTCCTTCTTCATCCTCTCCCTCATCCTCGGCTACACCTGGCTGGAGGGCGTCATCTTCCTCATCGGCATCATCGTGGCCAACGTCCCCGAAGGGCTTCTGGCCACCGTCACGGTAGGCTCACAACTAGGTTCTGGGGGGCACCGGGGCGGGCGCTGTGAGAAAGGAGGGCAGCAATACACAGTTGTATCTCGCAGTGGCGAAGCTGCATGCTCCGCTATCGGGGGGGGGAGAGCAGGCGGGGGCTTGACTGGCACTCCTGGAGGGCATGGTGCGCCACCTGCGAGGGCATGGCGCACACCCTGGGGGTGTGGTGCCCGGTGCGCGGCATGTGTTGGGGCTGCTGCGATGGCACCCTACCGGAATAGTAGTGCCGGGGTGGTCCGTTCCCTCCGCACCCCCGTTCCTCCGCCAGTGGTACCTCGGTTTACAAAATTAATTGGTTCTGGAAGTCCATTCTTCAACCGAAACCGTTCTTCAACCGAGGCGCGCTTTCCCTAATGAGGCCTCCCGCCGCTGGTGCCCTCCCACCGCTCAGATTCCGTTCTTAGACCGAGGTAAAGTTTGCAAACCGGTTTTGCAGAGTTTGTAAACCGAATCGTTCCTAGAGACAGGACTGTTCTTAAAGCGAGGTACCACTGTATCTGGGGGGCTGTAAAATGTTTCCCCAAACCCTGCCCTAGAGGAATGTTCCCAGAAAGGAGGCAGTATATGCTTCCAAAAAGCAGTTGCTGGAAACCGCAGGAGGGGGAAGGGCTCTGGTGCTCAGATCCCACTTTTGGGTTTCCCAAAAGGGGCACCTGGTTGGCCACTGTGAAGACCGGAGGCTGGACTAGGTGGCGGGATCTAGGAGGCTCCTCCTCCCTTCCCTTTGCTTGCTCTCCCTTGCTTGACCCTCTCCCCGCCGCCCGGCAGGTGTGCTTGACCCTGACCGCCAAGCGCATGGCCCGCAAGAACTGCCTGGTGAAGAACCTGGAGGCCGTGGAGACGCTGGGCTCCACCTCCACCATCTGCTCCGACAAGACGGGCACCCTCACCCAGAACCGCATGACCGTGGCCCACATGTGGTTTGACAACCAGATCCACGAGGCAGATACCACAGAGGACCAATCTGGTGAGTGGGGGGCAGGGGGTGGGCACGTGGGGAAACAGAGCTGCTGTTGGGAAGCAGGATGGAAGGGGAGTTGGTCTGGGGTGCCCCCTTGACCCCCCCAGCGACCTAGCTAACAGGACCAGTGGTCAGGGGTGATGGGAATTGTTGTCTCAAAACATCTGGAGGGCCGAGTTTGCCTGTGCCTGTTTTATATGAACTGTGTCAAAATCGAAATCCTGAAGAGTGAGACTCCACCTTAAAAGCTTTTGGCTGGAATCCTTTACTCTGTCTAACCAACAAAACAGGGAATGATCTGTTTCAAGTGTAAACTGCTGACCCCAGAGGTAAGATTGTAGTTTATTATTGTAGTTGATTGTAGTTCAACTAAAAGGGATGCAGGTGGCACTGTGGGTTAGACCACAGAGCCTTTGGCTTGCCGATCAGAAGGTCGGTGGTTCGAATCCCGTGACAGGGTGAGCTCCCGTGGCTCGGTCCCAGCTCCTGCCAACCTAGCAGTTCGAAAGCACGTCAAAGTGCAAGTAGATAAATAGGTACCGCTCCAGCGGGAAGGTAAACGGTTTTCCGTGTGCTGCTCTGGTTCGCCAGAAGCGGCTTTGTCATGCTGGCCACATGACCCGGAAGCTGTATGCCGGCTCCCTCGGCCAATAAAGCGAGATGAGCGCCGCAACCCCAGAGTCGTCCGACTGGACCTAATGGTCAGGGGTCCCTTTACCTTTCCTTCAGCTAAACACACCTTCTCAGTCGCAGCGTAATTACGTTCTCTGGGCAAGATCTTCTTGCTGATAAATACAACAAGAAGTAGTTCACCTTCATCATCTTGCTGATGGCGCCAAGACCAGCTTCCGAAGCTTCGGTCTGAACTACAAAACGCTTCTTCTGATCAGTTGCCATTAACAATTCGGACTGCAGTAAAGTCGCAGGTTGATATTTTTTACATGCCAGTAAGTGGCATTGCAGTAGTAGAAAAATCAAGAATGAATTGCAAATCCTCACCGTCATCAACTCCTGCCTGGAAACCTATGTCCCCACTGTGGAAGGACGTGAGGATCCAGAATTGGCCTCCACAGTCATTTACGGACTCATCAAGACTCCTATTCCTGGAAACCTATGTCCCCACTTCATACTGTGGCCAAGGACGTGAGGATCCAGAATTGGCCTTGGACCACAGTCATTTACGGACTCACTGTTAAGACCGTATTCATGGAAGACAATCATACTCTTGCCAAAGAAAGAAAGAAAAGTTAGCGTGTTGGAATATGACCCGGGAGACCTGTGTTCGAATGCCCACTCAGCGTGAAGCTCACTGGGTGACTTGGAGCCAGTCACCATCTCTCAGCCTGCCTTGTAGGGTCATTGCTGTGAGGATTAAATGAGGAGGGGGAAGAACCATTTACCCCACCTGGAGTTCCTTGGAGGAAAAGGTGGGATATAAACATAATAAATAAGACATGGAATTGTAGCTCAGTGGAACAGGAACTTCCTTGCAAGCAGAAGGTCCCAGGCTCAGTCCCCAATGCAATGGCATCTCTACGGAGGGCTGGGAGAGACTCTCTGCCTGAAACTCCGGGAAGCCGCTGCTGCCAGTCAGTGTGGACAGTACTGAGCTAGAGGGACCAACCACCTGGCAGCTTCCTGCCCAGGAGAGACCCATCTGCTCTCCCCTGCTGGTGGCGGCGAGAAGGGCAAGCCACCCCCTGCCATACTCCGCTCTGACACCCCACCCCACCCCCCCCCCCACCCCACCCCGGTTCTCTCTCCGCAGGAGCCACGTTCGACAAGCGGTCGCCCACGTGGACGGCCCTGGCCCGGATCGCCGGCCTCTGCAACCGGGCCGTCTTCAGAGCAGGGCAGGACAAGGTCCCCATCTCTAAGGTACAGTGGGGGCAGCAGAGGGAGGTCGGCCCCAGACACAGAACCAAGATCCCCCTTGGCCCAGGGAGACCCTCCCTCCTCTTCCTGCACCATGCCAGCTCTACCGTTCCCAGAGTTCCCCGGGAAGAGGCACCGATTGTTAAACCACCCTGGGAATTGTAGCTCTGGGGTCTCCTAATGGTTCTCTGCACCCTGAGTGAACTACAGTTCCCAGGGGTTCTTTGGAGAAAGCCATGGCTGGCTAAAGTGGTGTCGTAGCGCTTTAAATGTGAATGTGGCTCTACAGTTCCCAGAGTTTCCTGGGAAGAAGGGTTGGCTGTTGGGCCACTCTGGGAATTATAGCTCTGGGAGGTGGAAGGTGGGGGGGCTCTTAATGACACTCTGCACCCTTGACAAGCTACAGTTCCCGGGATTCTTTGAAGGAAGCCGTAAACTGTCTAAAGTGGGTTGGTAGCTCTTTCCGTGAGTGGTGCAGATGGGGCACTGCATGCGGAGCCAAAACAGGAAATTTCCCTCCAGGCCACAGTGTGGGGGGCAGTAGACTTCCTCCCCTGACCCCTTTCCTTCCTTCGCCCCCCCTCTCTCTCTGCCAGAGGGACACGGCTGGCGACGCCTCAGAGTCGGCCCTCCTGAAATGCATTGAGCTCTCCTGCATTGAGCTCTCCTGTGGGTCCGTCAGGAAGATGCGCGACAGGAACCCCAAAGTGACGGAGATCCCTTTCAACTCCACCAACAAATACCAGGTTGGGGATGTGTGTGTGGGGGGGTGTATGTGTGTCGGTGGTGGTGCAGTGGTTAGAGTGTTAGGCTAGGACTTGGGGAGATGAGGGTTCGAATCCCCACTTGGCCATGAAGCTCACTGGTTTGTGACCTTGGGGGGGGCAGCCCCTGCCTCTCAGCCTAACCTACCTCACACTGGACACGTGGGGGTGGGGGGGGCTGTCACAGCTACAGGCGCTTTTCACAGTTTCCCCATTTTATTGTGTATGCCCCTGTTATTATATTGCTGGGTATTGGCATTTTTTAAAAAAATTAGGAAAACCCCAAAGCCACTGTAGGGACCTTTGGACTGAACAGCAGGGATTTTTTTGTTTTTTATTTTTAATCAAGTTTGTAAGTTAGTAAAGCAAGGCTTGGCTTTGCCCTGGAGCTCAGAGGCGCCAGTCCCCGTAGGCAGAGACCCAGAAGAGCTCCATGAAACAAGATCAGAATGAACGATGCCCCTTTTTCAAACTGGGATTTCTCCCGCTAACTCTTGCCAGAATGTGTTCATTCGACCCAGTGCTATGAGTGAAATGGCTGCGAGGGTCCACTAGAGGGGGCCAGAGCTCAACTGAACGGCAGAGATCCAGCCTGAGAGGAAGAGCTGAGGTGGCGTTCCTTGCACAGCCGCTACCTCTGAAGCCAGGAGGAAGCCCGGTTCTCCTCACTGGGCTTTTAAGACCCACTGTGAGCTGTGTTTTCACTCTGGGAAAACTCTGTGCTCAAGTGCTGAAGTGCAACAGGAGCATGGGCACCTATTTCACGGCAGGGACAAAGGGCATCACGGACGCCGTCCAGAGGAGCTCTGCTAGTGTGACAGAGGAGGGTTGCTGCTCCCATGCAGAGGGGCAGCAGACACCCTCTTGCTTTTGACTTTCAGACATCTCCCAAAGGCCTGTTTGAGCCTCTCTTTTTTTGACCACTCATTTTACCGACTGTTTTTAACTCTGTACAGCGCCCTCATATTTCAGTATATAAACAGTGGCATAGAAGTCCTTTTACAAATAAAAGTTGGTTTTATTCAGGAACCCCAACTAAAGCACCCCTGGCATTTGGCCCCCCAAGAGCCCCTTCAGAATAGACCCCCACTCAGATCTCTCTCTTCCCTCCCTCTCCAGCTCTCCATCCATGAGCTCGAAGACAAGCCCAACGGCTACGTCCTGGTGATGAAGGGAGCCCCGGAGAGGATCCTCGACCGCTGCTCCAACATCCTCTTGCAAGGGCAGGAGGTGCCCCTCGACGAGGAGATGCGGGACGCCTTCCAGAACGCCTACCTTGAGCTGGGGGGGCTGGGCGAGAGAGTGCTGGGTGAGGAGGCCTGGGTGGTGGGGAAAGGGAGGGGGGGCAAGGAAAGCACACAATTGATGTATCTGGCTCTCTCGAATGGAGTGTGGCGACTATTGTGAGAATTTAGAAACTAACAGCAACTTCAGACACCACGTTGCACTATTGCTCAGGGGAATTATGGCAGAAATCGCTAGCATTTGCTTCTTTGTCCTATGCCTGGAACAGAAGTCATTCCACTGGATACAACCAGCATTCGCTGTTGTTGTTTTCAAACTGAAACAATAAGCCATTGATTATCTTTCCCTGCACTGTGTTTCATAGAACTGTAGTGTTGGCAATCCAGACCAGCCCCCTGCAGTGGAGGAATCACAGCTAAGGATCCCTGACAGGTGGCCAGCCAACCTCTGTTGAACAGCTCTTGCCATCAGAAAGTTATTCCTTTGCACTCAAACGAAGGGCGCATAATAACACAACGATAATGTAACAATAACGTGTTTAATTACGTAAAAAACCCACCACTGTCAACATCAGGACAGATAACATCATTTTATTGCCAGAAGGCAAACTGCAGCACAGTGGAAACAGTGCTGAATGTGGCGAACCATCTGCCGCTGCATACCTCTAAGGGGAAAGGAGAGTCTGCAAGCACAGATATATGACCCACCAGGGAAAGGACACCCCCACCAGCAGACAGAGTTATGAGATGCAGGGGGGGAAGCAGCTCTGAGCTGGGGTGAGGTGCTGGCAACGGGGCTTTCTCTGTGTTGGAGAGCAGGGTGGGCAAGCTCTTGGGCAGAGGCGTGGGAAGAGGGGGCGGTGAGGGCGGTCTGCCCTGGGTGCCATCCCAGAGGGGGGTGACAAAATCCCCAGATGCTGTCACGCTGCAATCAGCCCCTGCCAGGAAGATCACACCTTTTACGCCACGATCGGACTCCCGGGAGGATCACGGCATCACGACGATCGCTATTGTGGGTGGGTCGCCCCGCCCCTGTGGGCTGAGTGCCCGCCCCCCGTGGGCTTATCGCCCGCCCCCCATGGGCGAATCACCCTGCCCCAGGTGCACGCAGCTCCAGGTGACTGAGACGCTAGCTCCGCCGCTGTTCTTGGAGTCTGACTCTCCCTCGGCCCGTCTCCGCAATCCCACAGGTTTTTGCCACTACAACCTCCCCGAAGAGCAGTTCCCGCGAGGCTTCAAGTTTGACGCCGACGAAGTCAACTTCCCCACCAGCAACCTCTGCTTCGTGGGGCTCATGTCCATGATTGACCCCCCTCGGGCGGCTGTGCCGGATGCCGTGGGGAAGTGTCGGAGCGCCGGGATTAAGGTCAGCCGTGCTGGGGGGAGCGGCTCCGCCTTCTGCCCTCCCTCTCCCCACCCCATACACCCCAGAGAAAGCAAAGCCGGGCTAAGGCCTGGGAGACGAGGGGGCAGATCCGCCACTTGGCTGTTGGCCACCGCTGCCTCTTGCGACGGAAGGAGGCCTTTCTTGTATCTCTCCTGAATCTTGCAACCTTGGGCTTCACTGGACGAGGGTTGTTTCCTGACTGCTGCCTCTGCCCCCTTCCCCCCCCCCACAGGTGATTATGGTGACTGGCGACCACCCCATCACCGCCAAGGCCATTGCCAAGGGGGTGGGCATCATCTCTGAGGGGAACGAGACGGTGGAGGACATCGCCGACCGCCTCAACATCCCCGTCAACCAGGTCAACCCCAGGTAGGGCAGCTCTTCAGTCCCTGGGCAGCCCCACACTTCTTCAGCGGGGCTGCCCAGTGTGGTGTAGCGGTTAGGAGCGGTGGACTCGTAATCTGGTGAACCGGGTTCGCGTCTCCGCTCCTCCACATGCAGCTGCTGGGTGACCTTGGGCTAGTCACACTTCTTTGAAGTCTCTCAGCCCCACTCACCTCACAGAGTGTTTGTTGTGGGGGAGGAAGGGAAAGGAGAATGTGAGCCGCTTTGGGACTCCTTCAGGTAGTGATAATGCGGGATATCAAATCCAGACTCTTCTTCTTCCCTCTCCCGCCTCCTACAACCAGGTATCTCCTGGGCTTCCTTCGCCAATGTGGCTTGTTCTTCCCCGCCCGCCCCCTCCCTGTGGGAATGTTGTGGGTAACAGGAGAGGATAGATTGATTCATATTCTCCTTCCTGACTCGCGCTAGCAAGTTTCTTCATATAGCAGAGTTTGTTCCCCTCTCACACAGCAGGAAGCTGGCTGCAGGCTCGTGTGAGCCTCTTAAGAGAATGAGCAATTCAGTCTGGCTTGCCCAGATTGGGATATGTTCTATTATTCCTGGTAAGAGGCCTTTGATCTCTCCTAAAAGAATAAAGACCCAGCAGCCTTATTCATAAGTAACAAAAAGAAGTTTACTCACGATCAGGCAGAGCACAGTGTGATCCCTGAAGGCAGGCTTAAGGCTTGAGGTTACAAATACATTTGTTGTTCAGTCGTTCAGTCGTGTCCAACTCTTCGTGACCCCATGGACCAGAGCACGCCAGGCACCCCTATCCTCCACTGCCTCCCGCAGTTTGGCCAAACTCATGCCAGTCGCTTCGAGAACACTGTCCAACCATCTCATCCTCTCTTTTCCAGGGAGTCTTCTCTTCTCATGTCCCCTTCTCCTTGTGCCCTCCATCTTTCCCAACATCAGGGTCTTTTCCAGGGAGTCTTCTCTTCTCATGAGGTGGCCAAAGTTCCTTCCAGAGCACTCAGCTTCAGGATTCCTCCTTCCAGTGAGCACTCAGGGCTGATTTCCTTCAGAATGGAGAGGTTTGATCTTTTTGCAGTCTGTGGAGTCTCAAAGGATACAAATACATAGGAATTGGTTTACCCCATATGGGAGATAACCCAGGGAGCAGGCAGGACGAAAAAGAAGGGAGGTGGCTACAGGACTTGGCCTTTTACCAGGTCTGGAAAGGTCACGCCCACCTACCAGTCACATGCCAAGGAAGGATGCCCCAGCCAGGTGTAACAGGAAGTTCGACTGGCTGGGCCAACATCCCCTGCATGTCCGCTCTAGCAAAACAAGGAATGTTGTACTTGACTGCTCCAGTGGATTACATCTCACACTCCCCTCGCAGGGAGGCCAAGGCTTGTGTGGTCCACGGATCTGACCTCAAAGACATGACCTCTGAGCACCTGGACGAGATCCTCAAGAACCACACTGAGATCGTCTTCGCCCGCACCTCCCCACAGCAGAAGCTCATCATCGTGGAAGGTTGCCAGAGGCAGGTGAGCAAGATGCTCAGTTTTCATTTTTTTGCCAGGTCCGTAATAATTTTATTCTATTGTTTAATTTTCCCACCAGTGCTATTTGCCAGTTTGCGAGGGAAACCCCCTCTAAGTCCTTCCAGGACCTTTCTGGATACCTGGATGCTAGTGGAAGAGAACTCATTACAGGTGTAAGCTTCAAGTTCATATTTTCTCCCATAAAAAGATTGAGGAGAGTCAGATCCGGACATTTAGAGACATTTCCCCTAGGCATTGCTTTATACGGTATGACCCTGCGATGTTCATCGGAGGTCTTTCTTCACGTGCCTCCTCTATGAGAGGTCAGGAGAGCGGCAACATGAGAATGGGACTTTTCTGTGGTGGCTCCCCATTTGCAGAATGCTTTCACAGTGAGGCTCGCCTGGGGCCTTCACGGCATATCTTTAGATGCCGGGCAAAAACATTTCTCTGTAACCTGGCCATTGGATCATTAAACCATCTTTGGCCTTTTAAATGTCTTTGTGGAAGGAGGGTTATTGATCTGTTTGTGTTTTATTAGGTATTTTGTGGTCTCATTTTGTATTTTCATGTGTGAACTGCCCTGTAATCTTCAGATGAAGGGTGTGTACAAATATAATAATAATAATAATAATAATAATAATAATAATAATAATAATAATAATAGGTTCAGTGCTTCCTGAGCCACGTTCCCACATGTCCACCACATCAGATAGATCCTAGCATTTTGCGTCTTCTCTAAACGTCCAGTGCTGACCGCCCTTCCCCCCCTCCTGCTCTTCAGGGGGCCATCGTGGCAGTGACCGGGGACGGGGTGAACGACTCGCCCGCCTTGAAGAAGGCTGACATTGGCATCGCCATGGGAATCGCCGGCTCCGACGTCTCCAAGCAGGCTGCGGACATGATCCTCCTGGATGACAACTTCGCCTCCATCGTTACGGGGGTGGAGGAAGGTGGGTGGAAGGGGCCAGGAGGCCCTGCTGCCACTCCTTCGCCCATCCCTCCAACCCCCTTGCCCCACAGGTGCCTGCCCAACCGATATATCTGCAGAACTGGCACTGCGGCAGGTGTTGCACAAGACCCGCCTTTCGCTTGTAAGAACTCGGCCTTTAGAGGGGTGGCACCAAACAAGCTATAGCTTAGGGCCCCACTCCCTTGGGGGCCCCCAACAAATTCAAAGGGAGGAAGACTGGATGTACATTTCCAAAATATAAGATAAAAAATAAATAAAATAAAACCTATTTTGAGTTGTGTAGGCTCCATATAGCATATATTCAACACAAAAAACAGCAGCAATTTGTTGTTGACAAAGGAGTAGCTTAGGACCTCATCAAACCTAAATCTGGCCCTGAGTGGCACCCCCACTTTGGAACTCCCTGCCTATTGATATCCAACAGGCACCTTCACTGTACGCTTTTCAGCACCCCCTAAAAACATTTTTCTTCAGACAAGCCTGTCCAGGCATGTAGAATTGCTGGTGTATGTTTTCATTCGTCGCTGATTTTGTCTTTTGAATGTTGCTTTTACTGGTGATTTTTCTGTTATCTTTGTAAACCGCTTTGACAGTGGTTGTGTGTTTACAATTAAGTGGTGTACAAATCTTATGAAACAAACGAACAAACGGCGCCTCCATCCTCTGGCCGGCAGGTCGCCTGATCTTTGACAACCTGAAGAAGTCCATAGCCTACACCCTGACCAGCAACATTCCAGAGATCACCCCTTTCCTGCTCTTCATCATCGCCAACATCCCTCTTCCCCTGGGCACCGTCACCATCCTCTGCATTGACCTGGGCACCGACATGGTGAGCCTCTCCAGGACCCAGGGAGGGGGGCAGGATAAACCCCCTCGCGTGGACTTCTCAAAGAAGGCTGCATTTAAACAAAATCCTGTGACATATTAGCCAAGGAAAGGTGGTACAGTTCTATACATAACCCAGGCACCCCCAAACTTGGCCCTCCAGATGTTTTTTTTTAACTACAGTTCCCATCATCCCTGACCACTGGTCCTGTTAGCTAGGGATGATGGGAGTTGTAGTCCCAAAACATCTGGAGGGCTGAGTTGGGGATGCCTGACGTAACGTGAATCGGTGGTTCCCAGAGCGGGCAGCATATACAGGGCGAGTCTTTGAAAAGGACATGTGTGCTCTGTATCCACGGGGCCCCTTTTAAAGGACTCACCCTGTATTTCATCCTATCTCATCCCAGTCATCCACGGAACTCTGAAATCAAACCCTAGAGCTTGCAGAGGTTCCTGTGGAGGGTGAGATTCTGCTCAAATGCCTGCCCTGAAAAACCCAGTGTGGATTTTCTTGTGAGAGCACCTCTCTCACAAACATGGGGATCATTAGCAAAATGTTATCTGTGGGGAATGGGGCTGGACCCCCAAGCCTTATTTCTGTTTCCAGTTCTCGCTGCCCCACTGAAATTCCCCCCCCCCCCCGCTGCTGCTGCTGCTCCTTCTCCCTTAGGTGCCGGCCATCTCCCTCGCTTACGAGGCTGCGGAGAGCGACATCATGAAGAGGCAGCCGAGGAACCCCAAGACGGACAAGCTGGTGAACGAGCGTCTCATCAGCATGGCCTACGGGCAGATCGGTGAGGGGCTCCCCCCACCACCAGCAGCCAGGCGGGAAGCAGTGGGGGGGGGCGTTTCCAGCCCACAGATTGGGGAATAAGAAGGGGGGGGTCCAGGGGGAGCGCCGTAGATGCCACTACACCACTATGGTTGGAGTATAGGACTAGCACCGGGGAGAGACCAGGGTTCGAATCCCCACTCGGCCCTGAAGTTTCCTGGGTGTGAGCTTGGCCAGTCACTGCCTCTCTTAGCCTAAACTACCCCACAAGGTTGCTGTTGTGGGGACTAAATGGGGGGGGGGAGAACCACACACGTCAGCTACTCGGAGGGAAAAGGGTGAGCTCATAAATCAGTGGTTCCCAATTAGCTAAGTGTTGCAGACCCCCTGTTTTTTAAAAGCCAAGCCATGGATGCCATACTTTTTTGGGGGGGGGGCAGGAATTGATATCTCTGTGGTAGCCATAGAGCACCCCGCTGGGGTCTGAGGAGCACCAATTTGGAACCACTGTCCTAAATCAATATTGCAGATGGGGCACTACAGAGACAGACACAGATGCCAGTAATACAACAACGTTGTGTAATAAAAAAGCATAATATCACTAGAGCGTAACACTATGACCAAGCTGATAATTTAGCATCTATCAACATTTAAGCAAAATAGGGCAGGTCACGAAAAAGAGAATCCCATGACCTCCCACCCGAAAGTAGAGCCCCAAAGCTGAATACCTTTGCAAGCTGCGATTTAGCTGATTACTACATTGCAGAGGGGGCTGGACTAGATGACCCTTGGAGTCCCTTCCAAATCTATAGTTCTGCAATTCTATGAACTTACACACACACACACACACACACACACTATTTTATGCCTAGCCAAAAACTTGTTCATCTCTTGCGAGTTCCTTATTAACTTGACTTCTCTTAATGGTTTGTTTTTATATTTTTCTTGTGAACTCCTTACTCGGGGTTCCTAGGGCTTGCTATGGGGAGGAGGCAGGTGGAAACAACCCCCTCCCGCCCACCCCATGGCCAACACAGGCAGCCGCTCTCTCCTGCTGCCACCGTCTTCCCCTTCTGCAGATTCTGCCCTGGCCCAGAAGTGGCAGGCCAGCCATTGAGGTCCCCTTGCGCGTCCGGCTGGCAGAGTTTTGCTCAGGTGCCCCTCGAGAGGACTGACTCTCTCCCGCTCTCTCCCCTCTCCCCCCAGGTATGATCCAGGCCCTTGGGGGCTTCTTCACTTATTTTGTCATCCTGGCCGAAAACGGCTTCCTCCCCTCCACCTTGCTGGGCATCCGCTTGGACTGGGACGACCGCTCCAAAAACGACCTGGAAGACAGCTATGGGCAGGAGTGGGTGAGTGGGGGGCCCTCTTCTCGTTGAGGGGAGCCTCTGCATGGAGATGCAACATAATCCCTGTTCCTCATTTTTAAGATTTAAAAAAAACCCAAAAAACAACACCGCAGCAGCATTTACATCAGGCATAGGCAAACTTGGCCCTCCAGATGTTTTGGGACTACAACTCCCATCATCCCTAGCTAACAGGACCAGTGGTCAGGGATGATGGGAATTGTAGTCTCAAAACATCTGGAGGGCCGAGTTTGCCTATGCCTGATTTACATTCTGGGGCTCCCTGCCTATTGAGATGCCTTCCCTCTACTCTTCTTGTCACCTGCTAGAAATATTCCTGTTTAAGCCTCTCCAGATGTATAGAAAGTCAATGCGTGTTTTAATCTGCTTTTCGCCTACTGTTGTTTTTAACTTTTTGAAAGTCTTAAATCACGGTTGTTGCTTTTTTATAGTGATGATTTTATTGCTTCATCTTCTTTTGGAAACAGAGTCGGGGGGCCCCCCAGACAGGTACCGTATTTTTCACTCCATAATATGCACCTTTTTCCTCCTAAAAAGTAAGGGGAAATGTCTGTATGTCTTATGGAGCGAATGCATGGTCCCTGGAGCCGAATTGCCTAGGGGCCAAAAGCAGATTGTGCTCTTTTTTTTTACAAAGAGAGAAGGGGCCGCTGAACAGCTGTTCAGCAAGTGATCGGGGAGAGAGATAAGGCTCCCTTTCCAGCCCCGCCCCCTTGCCCAGGCCTCCATTGTTGAATGCAGAGGGAGGCTGTTTGTTTCCCCAGCGACATGTGACTGGCTGATTAGATTATCTGTCTGGAAACTGTAGAAATGGCTGTAGGACTAGAAGCTGCAGAACTGTGAGTTGAACCCCATAAAAACGGGGCTTTTCCTCTTTGCAAAAAGAAGCTGCACCACTTTCAGCTGATCCTCAAAAAAGCAGGGCTTTCCCCCTTTCCTCCTCTAAAAATTAGGTGCATCTTATGTTCAGGTGCGTCTTATGGAGCGAAAAATACGATATTATTATTTTTAGCTGCGATTCCCGCATTGCAGGGGGAGTTTGAACGAGGTGACCCCCCACCGTTCTGTGATTCTTTCCCTCTCTGCAGACCTACGAGCAGCGGAAGGTGGTGGAGTTCACCTGCCACACGGCCTTCTTCGCCAGCATCGTGGTGGTGCAGTGGGCCGACCTCATCATCTGCAAGACCAGGAGGAACTCTGTCTTCCAGCAAGGCATGAAGTAAGTCCCTGCCCCACCCAAAATAGATACGCCTCTGAACTTGGAGGTTCCATGTACCTCTCCTGGGATGTGGGTGGCACTGTGGTCTAAACCACTGAGCCTCTTGGGCTTGCCAATCGGAAGGCTGGCAGTTCGAATCCCCACGACGGGGTGAGCTCCCATTGCTCTGTCCCAGCTCCTGCCAACCTAACAGTATGAAAGCTCGCCAGCGCAAGTAGATAAATAGGTACCGCTCTGGCAGGAAGGTAAATGGTGTTTCCGTGCGCTCTGGCTTCCATCACGGTGTTCCGTTGCACCAGAAGCGGTTTAGTCCTGCTGGCCACATGACCCAGAAAGCTGTCTGTGGACAAAGGCCAGCTCCCTCGGCCTGAAAGCGAGATGAGTGCTGCAACCCCAGAGTCGCCTTTGACTGGACTTCACCGCCCAGGGTTCCTTTACCTTTACCTTTTTTACCCTGGTTCATACCCAACTAATCCCTGATCATAGAAACCTAGAACTGTGGCATTGGAAGGGACCCCCAAGGGTCATCCAGTCCAACCCCCTGCAATGCAGGGCTCGCAGCTAAACCACTCCTGACAGGTGACCACCCATCAGAATATAGGAAAATGCCTTATCCTGAGTCACACTCTTGCTATGCATCGAGCTCAGAATGGTCTGCACTGACCGGCAGCAGAAAAAGAAGGTCTTTGGGGCTTGAGGCAGCTTCCTGTGTTGTACCTACACGATGTGAGCAGGAGCAAGCTGGAGGGTGGAGCGTGGCCCTAGTGGTCCTCAGTCCTCCTGAGTTCCTTCCTTCCTTGTGAACACCCCACCCTCCTCTCTCTCTTCCCCCCTCCAGGAACAAGATCCTGATCTTCGGCCTCCTGGAAGAGACAGCCTTGGCCGCTTTTCTCTCGTACTGCCCTGGAATGGGGGTGGCCCTGCGCATGTATCCACTCAAGTAAGCTCCCTGTCTAGACCTGGTGGGGTTGGATCAGTGGGTGAGATAGGGCGGGGGGGCTTTGTCTCTGCCCCTTATCCCTCTCTTGAGCAGAGCTCAGGCTTATGGGGTTTACTAGAGCCCATTTATTTATTTGCACAAATATTTGTATACCACTGCATCATAAAAATAAATAAATGCATCATTGTGGTTTAAAACACAAGACCACACAATAAAATCCATTTTTAAAAATTAACAACAGACATCAATTAACCATGGTTGAAAGAAGTCTTCCTAAGCGCCTGCCCTGGCAGAATAGAAAATGTTTTCAGCCGGCATTTAAGATATTAAGGCAGAAGGGGTGCCTGCTTAATCTCTAGTGCAGTGTTTTTCAACCTTTTTTGGGCAAAGGCACACTTGTTTCATGAAAAAAATCACGAGGCACACCACCATTAGAAAATGTTAAAAAAAATTAACTCTGTGCCTATATTGACTATATATAAAGTCATTTTTCAATTTTTCCCACGGCACACCAGGCAACATCTCGCGGCACACTAGTGTGCCACGGAACAGTGGTTGAAAAACACTGCTCTAGTGGCAGGGAGTTCCACAGGGCCAGGCTGATGGCGGCACTAAAAGGCTCGTTCCCCTCGTTGCCAAATGAGCCTCACCGCATACAAACGCCGGAGAAATTTGCGCAGAAGTGGTAACAGATTTCCATGGAATATTCACAAACTGGTGTGGAGGGAGCTGGGTTTAAGATTGGCCGGAGGAGAAAGTGACTTGCCCGTCTCCTGTCCTGCCTCCGCACTGCGCTCAGGAGCTCAATCCCCGGCTGGGACCACTTCTGCCCGCTAATCCCTTTAAGAGCCAAGTTCTTGAGGTGCCCCACATGCCAAGCCCTGGCAGGGCCTCAAGGCCAGGAGGAGGCAGCTGGGCACCCGCTGGGAGAAAGCACAGAGAAAAGCTCCTCTCCGCCTCTCGTGGTAACACTGGAACTCGCAGGTGCCCAGGGAAGTCTCAGGGCAGGTACAAGGAAGTCCTTCTCCATCCCGTGTGCGGTGGAACTGTGGAACTCCTTCCCGCAGGAGGTCGTGATGGCACCGGAAGCGGATCAGAGGCTTCAAAGCGCTTCTCTCCCTCCCTCCCTCCCTCCCTCCCTCTCTCCTTTCCAGGGTGACCTGGTGGTTCTGCGCTTTCCCGTACAGCCTCCTCATTTTCATCTACGACGAAGTCAGGAAGCTCCTCATACGCCGCTATCCTGGCGGTGAGTGTCTCGTCCTGGACGCCCCCCCCCCGAAGGATGTGCAGGCTTCCCTCGCTGGCTCCCCTTGCCCCCCCCCCCATTGGCCGCTGTGAGAACAGGAGGCCGGACTAGATGGGCCCCTTCTGAGGCTCCGATGGGTAAATTAAGGGAGGATCAATCGACCGGTGGCTACTAGCCACAATGGCTACCTCCTCCCTCCCCTGTTGGAGGCAGAGTGCCTCTGAATGCCAGGGAACGCTCAAGTTGGCCTGATCCAGCAGCCAGGCGCTCCCTATGGAGGGCTCCTGTGACAGCAGAACCTCCATGCCCAGTGGCAGTCTGCCCTGAAAACCAAGATAATTGGGGGGACACAAATGGAGAGATGCTGTTGCCCTCAGTTCCTGCCGGTGGGTTTCCTGCTGGGGCACCTGGTTGGCCTCTGTGGGGGCAGGAGTCTGGGCTAGATGAGCAGCTCTTTGGGTGTTCCTATGGAGCCTTCAGGTCCAGAGGCAGTCTATCTCGATTCCTAGGTTCTTAGGGGCTATTTGGCCACGGTGGCACAGGGCTGTGGGGCAAATGGGTCTCCTTGGTCTGATCCAGCTGCTGCAACGCTCTCCTCATGTTCTCAGGCAAGTGTATCTTCTCCCAACTCGACCATCGTCTGTTCCACACGCACTAACTCTTCTCTCTCTCTGTCTCTCTCTCTCCTCCCTCTTCCTTTCCCAGGCTGGGTGGAGAAGGAGACCTACTACTAAATCCAGCAAGCCAAGCCCCCTCCCACCCAGCTGGGAGGCCACCACCCCTTACAACCTGTAGACGATGTAGTCGGAAAGAGGCAATAAAAGTTAATTTAACCTGTTCTCCAGGCCTCGCCCTTGCTGTCCCTTCGGAAGAGGAGACCCTCCTGGTGCCAGGGAAAGTGGGGAGCCCCACACCTCTTGCAGGCTGGAAGTGGGGGCTGCGGGTGCAAATCAGAATCTGGCGGGTGTAATGTTTGGGGCCACAGCCACGGGCCTGTTGAAACCCAGTGGGTGGGGAGCTCCAGTGGGAAGGGACCCCCAAAGGGCATCTAGCCCAACCCCCTGCAATCTCAGCTCCTGATTCCGTTCCTTGGGCAGGCCAACTGCGTCCCAGGTGAATTCAGAGCAGTGTGCGCCTTCTCCCCGCCCCCCTCCCCGCCTGCCAGCTGCCGTTGGCCCCAGACCCGTTCCTAACTGCCCCAGGTGCTAATGGCACAGAAAGGGGATCTGGGCAGCCGGTATAAAAATAAGACCCTGGATCAGCAGAAAGGGCCGAAATAGTGTCAGAGCTCACTTAAGCTGCAGGGCCCCGAGGCGGCATTTGGGGCTGGTTAAAATAACAGCAGCTGTCTCCGGCCAAGTGCTGCAGCGAGGGTTAAAAATAGCCCGGCCGAGGCACCACTGGCCTTAAGGGCTACTGCGGGATGGAACTGGCGGAGGCGGCAGCAGCAGTAGCAGTGGCCCTTGACAGGTCCAGGCGTCTGGGCTGCACTCCGCATGGTTCCCTTAAGACGTTGTGCGGGGCTGGAGTGGATGAGCCGTGGGGACCCTTCGCACGCCACCGAGGAAGAGGAAAAGCTCTCCTTGAACGGAGGACGACAAAGGGCTGTAGCTCCGTGGCAGAACAGGTGCTGCTTCTGAAACCCTCGAGAGCCACCTGTCAGTCAGCGCAGACAACATGAAGCTGGGTGGACCAAGCTTCGGACTTGATAAGGCATCTTCCTATGCTCCCTAAAACCCTTTTTGTTGTGGCAACAGGGTGTGTGTAGCTGTGACCCCCCCCCCAAACACAAAGTTCCTCTGTTTGCATGTGTGTGTGTTTGTCTCCTTCTGTTCCAAGGTACATGCACCCCACCCCCACCCTGCACAGAAACAATTAAAATCCTGATAATGACGTACAGAGGGGGTTCGTCATTTGCAGAGCTTGCAAACAGAATTGTTATTTATTACGTTCCTTTCTTGCATATCTCTGGGGGAAACATTCTTGCATATCTCAGGGAGCCACCACTGAAAAGGCCCACCTTCACCCTGCCACCCTCTGGGCCTGTTTGTAGAACTAAGTAAGGCCTGGGACCTGCCCCCCCCCACCCATCCCAAAGGTGGCAATGATCAGGAGTCCAGCCAAGGTGTTTCAGCACAGCTGCTGGAAACTGACAAATACAATCTACAACAATGAGGTCTAGCAACATGTGTGACAGATTTTAAAGAAAAGCAGTAAACCCTGTGGATTCTACAGAAGGTGTCGCTGTGGCCAGAGTGTTTGCACTGTGCAAAGCATCTCCCACCCGAGTGATTCGATTTCTCAGAATTAGAGAAGTGAAAGGTGCCCAAGGGCCATCTAGCCCTGGAATGCAGGGGTCAGTTTACCAGCTCTCAAACGCTGGTCTTTGTCTGTTAAGACTGAAATGCTTCTGCTGTCAGCAGGAGAAGGAATTGCAGGAGCCAGGGGCCTCCAGCGAGAGAGGAGGAGGCTGAACTGCAAAACAACGCTTATTCCACGCAACCCAAGAGCCCCTCGCAAAGGGGGCTATTCATCAGGAATGGCAGGTGGATATTGGCAAACACCAGTGCAGGGAAGAGTTCGTTCCCCAGGCTAATAACAAGACTAGCCAGGAGAGCTAGGGAATGTGGCAGGCTAAGACAGGCAAGCGTGGCTAGAATCAGCAGTCAGCATGTGGTGAGGAACAAATTGTGACCGAACCTTGCAGGCAAACATCAGCATAAATATTTGTGTGCGCCACCCCAATCTCCGAGTGGTGAGAGATTCCAGGGGTCCCAGCGCTTACTCAGGTTCAGTTTCCTTGGAATGAGGATCAGCAGAGACTGTGGTGTCTTTAGAATATCTGGTTTTCTTTACACACACACACACACACACACACACACACACACACACCACCCAAGGAGGGGCTGGCACTTTCTCCTCCAGGAAACACAGCCCCACTTCTGACACCAGTGTTGCACACCAGCCCAGTCTCTGAGCAGCAAGAAAGTTCAGGGGTTCCAGTTGCTTACCGGGTTCGGTTTCTTTGCAATGAGGGACAGTGTGTGGTGTCTTTAGGATATATAGGATATATGTTTAGGATACATGGTTCTATTTGCACATATATACAACCTGGGCACAGGGTGGAGAGGCTCACAGCATCAACACCCGAAAAGATCTCGCTTCTCCATTAGTCCCTGCTTTGGAGCAAACAGGTCTCTGTGTCTCCAGCTTCCAGCCTGCTTTCTGGTCAACTCTCACACACAGCACTGGCTACCATTCTCCTACTCAGCAGGTAGGTGAGTGGGCGGTGGGGGCAGGGGAGGAGAAAGACCCATCCATTTTGCCCTATGGCACAGGACATTTTTGGTTATCCTAGTCTTGGTTGCCTAGACAAAAGGGCTGGACATTCCCAGCCCTTCCTGGAGATGCTGTACGGGATGGACACAGGTCCTTCTGCGTTCCAAGCTCTCCTACTGAGATGTAGCCTTTACCCTAAGCATAAAGTAAGATTCTGGTCCTCATGGTTCTGAATTAAGGGTTGATTTAAACAGGCACTTCAGAAGCTGCCTTTCCCGGAGTTTGGCAGACTGGTCCGTCTAGCTCAGTACTGCCTGCATACACTGGTTGGCAGCAGTGGCTCTGCACCTGGGACACTCCGTGTGGGAAAGCCACACACCCCAGGCCCACCAACTCTCCAATCCCCACCCCAAAAAACAAGTCCGCTTTGGGTACAAGATGTGCTTGGGAGGGGCAGGGGGGGTGTCTTCTGGAGCCAGGAGCCTTGGAGGTGCTGACTGCGGTGAGCCCAAAATAGAGAGGGTGGCAGGGGTGGGCCTGCAAGGCAGAGCGAAGGTAGAGGGAGAGAGAGAGAAGGAGCCGGGCAGGGGGGGGGCCTTGCTCAGGTTTCGTTTGCTGGAGGGGCTTAAATATCCACCTGGGGTTAAAAATAAGGATGCTGGGGCTCCTGCAGGTCATTTGAAACCAGCCTTGGCTCTGCAAGGTGTGTGGGGGGGGGACAGAGGGGGTTGGCAAATTTGGGGAGGGGGTTGGATAGGAGGGCCTGGAGCCTGCTGGGTGGTTGAGTGGGTGGGTGGGTGCTGGACATTTCAGGGGGGAGGGTATTATTTACTTTCTTTAGGCACTCTCTGTGGCAGAGACACCCCTTCCCCAAAGCACCCCGCCGCCCCACTTTCCTGTCTCAGTCTTTATTGATTGATTGGTTTCATAAAACTTTTAAACCTCATAAAAAAAACCCTCAAAGCAATTTACAAAAAGAATAAAACAGTGAAATTGTCAATCTGAAAAACAGCTAAAAGCAAGTATTTTAAAAACATTTTTTTAAAAACATAAGCGTTAAAACACATGACTGGATATAGGCTTTGACTAAACAAAAATGTTTTCACCATGCACCAAAAAGAGTACAGCAAAGAAGGCGTCTGTCTGCCTGGTGTCCACAGGCAGAGAGTTCCAGAGGGTCATGCACAAGGCGGACGAGGATTATGAGACAGTTCCACGTGGCCCGTGGCAGCAGTCCCAAGCAGTTGGAGGGTTTCTAGACAAACACCTTGAACTTGGGGGGCAGCTCTGGGTAATGGGAGCTGGCTGTCCAGCAAGATGCCTGATCCTGCAAGAGAAGGGTTTGATGTACGAACACCTTGAACTTGGCCTGGTACGGCATACGCTTCACACATATTGGGACAACTATTTAAGACATGCAAAATAAATTAAGATCAACAATAAGCTAGGTTAAAGCACATGTCCGCATCTCTACATATCTAGGCAGGCTTGCCTAAACAAGAATGTTTTTAGCAGAAGCAGTACAGCGAAGGCGCATGGAGGATGTCAAGAGGCAGGGAGTTCCAAAGTCTGGGTGCTGCTGCCACACTGAAAGAGGGATTTCTTACCAACGCAGAACTAGTGCTAGTAGTGCAGATCGAAGCAGCTGTGTGAGCACATATGAGGCAAGGCAACATTGCAAATTGGTCCCAACTTGTTAAGGGCTTTACAGCCTATTAGTAACACCGTGAACTTTGCCCAGTATCACACATGTATCACACATGTCAGGATAATGGCAGAGGAGGCCGCCTCACAGGTCAGACCCACATAGTGCTGGGGTAGCCAGTGGGGCTGGACTCCAACAACCCCACGAGTCAACATGGCCGTTGCCCAGGGAGGGTGAGGACGGGTTCGGGAGTCGGCTGTCCAACAAGCTGCCTGAGCTTGCAAGAAAAGTGTTGGGGGGGGCGACTAACCTGTGGCCCCCCAGGTGTCCAGCTCCCATCCCCATCCTTGACCCCCTGGCCATGTGGACTGGGGCTGGTGTCCCCACGCTGGCCACCCTTGACTTTGAGGGACTCCACCATCTAGCTTTCAGGAGGGGCTCCCCCGCCTCACCCACTACCTGAGGATGCTGCCAGCGGGGCTTGAACCTCAGTTTTTCTGCCTGTGAGGCAGGTGCTGCACCATGGAACTACGGCCCGCCCCTGCTGTCCTTGCGTCACAGCACCAAAGCGTCACTCTTCCTGTCCAGCCCAGCGCCAGGCGTCAATCAACGCGGCGGCTGGGTGCAAAGAGGAACAGGCGAGGGCCCAGGCGCAGTCAGCTCCCTGTGTTTAGACCTTTGATTTATGGCGCCCTGGATTCCCAGGCCTGGCGGGTTCCTTGCGCTGCTCCATCTCCCGTCCACTGAGGGCCTCGGAGTCACGGCATCTTGCTCTCTTTCAGGACCAAAGAAGAGGCCAGGGCAGAATTAGTCTGCATTGTATATCTGTGGCTTGCAGCCAGACCGGCTGTCACCAGAGGATGGGGAGAAATGGGGGACTTTTTCCTTAGCATCTAGTTTAAGAAGGCCTTGCATATTTCAATTTTGGAAACATTGACTCATTGACTGCCGGATCAGGCCAAAGGGATCCTGTTCTTTCTGTGGCCACCCAGATGCCTGTGGGAAACCCGTGCACAGGATCCAAGCACAACAGCAACTCTCGTCTCCTGTGTTTTCCAGCAAATGGCATTCAGAAGCACGGCTGCCTCCGACCGTTTCTAGTGGTCTTCGATAGCCCTCTCCTCCTCCACGAATTTGTCCAGCCCTCTTTTGTAGCCATCCTTGGTGGACATCACTGTATCCTGGGAGAGGGGCTTCCATAGTTTAATTATGAGTTGCATAAAAAAGAACTTCCTTTTATCTGTCCTGAATCTTCCAACATTCAGCGTCATTGGACGTCCGCCAGTTCTAGTGTTCTGGGAGAGGGAGGGAAAGTTTTCTCTGTCTGCTTTCTCCGCGCAGTAAACTTCTATATGTCATTTCATTTTTCATTTCACTTTTAATCTAACCCTTCCTATATTGCTATACAGTGGTACCTCGGGTTACAAACACTCCGGGTTACAGACTCTGCTAACCTGGAAGTAGTACCTTGGGTTAAGAATGGTTTCAGGTTAAGAACATCCTAGGCCAAGAAGAATTACCAATGATTGAAGAATGGCAGATGAAAATGATGGACTATATGGAGCTTGCTGAGATGACCGGGAAACTTCGTGACCGGAGGGATGACGCGGTGGAAGAAGAATGGAAGAAATTTAAATTATATTTTTAAAAGTCTTGCATGATTGACAATTAGATATAATTTGGAAGAAAAGTTAAAACTGTAGATGTAGAGTA
Organism: Lacerta viridis; assembly: GCA_900245905.1. Taxonomy (NCBI): domain Eukaryota; kingdom Metazoa; phylum Chordata; class Lepidosauria; order Squamata; family Lacertidae; genus Lacerta; species Lacerta viridis. Next base: position 233,476 of record OFHU01000765.1, read on the forward strand.
TGATTAAGTGTATACGACGTATGAGAGAAAGAGTTTAAGATATTAGTTAAGTTTAATGATTTTGTTATAGTAAAATAAGATTTTTCAAGATGGTAAGAAATTACTAAAGATGACTGACAAGGAACGTAGGAAGTGGAGAGGAGAGGAAGTCAAGAGACAATGTAAAGGATAGAAATGAGTGATAGAAATAAGTTTTTTGTCTTATTGTAGGTTTTTTTGTTATTGTATTGTTTTGTACTTGTTTGTTTTAGAAAATTTTAATAAATATATATATAAAAAATAAGAACGGACCTCCAGAATGAATTAAGTTCATAACCAGAGGTACCACTGTACACAAGGCCGAATACAAGCTGAAGAAACAACAAAATAGACAGGGAAGACCACACACCTCACAGCAAGGACAGTGTCTCCTTTGAAAATTTGATTTTATTTGGCGCTGCTTCCCTGTGTGTAGCCATTACTGATAGCCCTCTTTGGTTCTGCAGACACGATATCCCCATTCTCTGCGCGGATCCTGCATCTTTAGATGATCCGAAGTAAGCTCTAGCCTTGTGTTACGGATCTATAATGGCAAACCGCCACTTGGTTCGTTGTTCTGCTGCGTTGTGAAATGCCTTGATTATTCAATAATTTCTCAGCAAGGGCCCAAGCCACGGGGGAGAGCGCCCACCGGGATGTCACTTCACCACTTTGCACAGAAAGAACACGGACGCACCCCAAAGCAATCTGCAGGTGCCACTTGTAGGAATGCCCACGACGTGCCAGACCTCCAGTTAGCCTTCAAAGCTGGTGCACCCCTTGGCTCTGCAGAAATAAAATGGATCAGGCCCTAATGCTTTGCCACATTCTCAGATGGCAGAGCAAACAGGCACAGCTGTGAAATTGAGGGGGGGTGTGGAAAAAGAAGGGGTGCTGGCACCCAGCCACGCTTCTCCCCTCTCACATCATTCCCCCCCCCTGCTGAGCACCCAGAAAGGCCCCCCTCCCTCAGAGAGAGAGAGGGGCTCATCACTCTGTAATCTGAAGGCAGCTCCAGTTACCTTGGCATCTGCTGACATACCACCCTCCGTCTTGCAGACTGGGATGGGCCAGGGGAGGGAGCCAGAAAGAGATTGCTTTTCCACCCATCCCCTGCTGAAATGGAAGGAATGGATAGTGTGTGTGTGTGTGTGTGTACGTTAAACGGAAAGAAATGATAGCGTCATGGAGTTGGGACCCTAAGGGCTCATCTAGTCCAACCCCCTGCAATGCAGGAATCACAACTAAAGGATCCCCGACAGGTGGCCATTCAATCTCCAAAGAACTGGAGAGTTGAAAGGGACCCTGGGGGTCAGCTAGTCCAAGAATACAGGAATATAGGCACATTTTCTATTTTTTTGTGCAAGAGAGGGGAATAATCTCAACACCCCTTTGCAGGGCACCTTGGATAAAGGGTCTCCCGTGAACTTGGTGATCTCCTCTCCTGGTGAGACCAAATATTCACATTTGCTGTGCCGTCATTTCAGGCTCAAGTAACTGGTTGGGATGATTCGGGTTAATTCAAGTAATTTGGATTAGAGAATTCAGGTTTTTTTTAGCATTTTCCACAAGTCGTACATTATTGATATTAATTCTTCTTATCGGTAACTTTCCTGTTTCATCTTTTTTTATTTTTGTAAACCTTTTTGAGATTTGTTCATGTTTTGGCTATCAATTTTGTGTACAAATCTGACGGGGGGGGACAAATAAATGAACAAAACAGAAACAGGAGAGGTAAATGAACAGTGTCTGCTTTTTCTTCCCCCTTGTTCGAAACGGAAATCAATCTGGCAAATGCGATAAAGGTTCGCTGCTGTTGCTGCTTTGCAGCTCACAAATATCGTGCAAATGATTATGTTCCACTTGGAATAATGTAATGAAAACGTAAGTTACGTAATCAATTGCAATGTTTTTCGTTCCCCTTTTTGGCGGCTGCAAGTTGGAAATTTCATTCTTAAAAAAAAAATAAAAAAAATTGAGGGGGGGAATTGCAGAAATGTATCCTGAGGGCTCGTTTGGTCTGTATTTTTTCCAAAAAGTATGTGCATGTTACATTGCAATCCTGTGTTTGTCTACTGAGAAGTAAATCCCGTTGACCGAAAATTGTCCAAAGGTGCTGCCCTGCCCCCACCCTCCAAAAATGCTTTGTTTGCAATTTTTCTGGATACCTTTAAGTTGGGCGGGGATTCGAGGCCATACCAAGACCTGTTTCTTTTCCACGTGAGACACCTGCACCTTTTCCAGCCAGGCCAACATTTCTCTATCTCTGGCTCAACTGCCTGAAAAAACTGCAGTCCTCTAAGCCAAGCAGCTAGACCTCTTGAAGGCCCTCTTCCCCCCCCCCACTCCAATGGAGCACAAGATGGCTTCCGCTGCAGGAGGGCCGACTTCTCGCTGCGGATGGTGGCTCTGTGTGGGGACTTCGCCCGTACAGTAGCCTCCCCTGACGCAAGCAAGGGGCGCTCTCCAGCGGAGCGGATCCCTTTACAGCCCTGGCTGAGGACATTGTCCCTGAAACCTGGCATCCCTCCCCATGGAAGAGGTGACGTCGGGCGGCTGGAAGAAAGCGAGGAGGAGGAGGAGGAGACCAGTGGTGAGAGGGGCTGCGGGGAGACCATTCTCAGAGCTGGACGCATCATACCCAGTGCATAGCCTTATCCAACCACCCCCTGTGTAATTCAAGAACACCAGAGAGAGAGAGAGAGAGAGAGAGAGAGAGAGAGAGAGAGAGAGAGCCTTCCCTTCTGGGCCCTGTACAGTATCTCCCCCCCCCACACCCAACGCTCTCTAATTTCCCTGCCATCCGCACAAGTCCATCTTGATTTACCTCCGACTCATCGTCTCTTATTTTTAGACCTCCTCCAAGCCTCCAGGCCTCCGCCTTCCCACCCGGCCTCACATACCTCCCCTCCGCGCCCCCCCCCTTCCTTAATATGGCAATAAGGAAAGGCCGTCAAATATCAGCCTCGGAGAGAGGAAGACCTGGCCAAGGTGAGGCCCTGATAATAAACCTGAGGGCGAACAGAGGCAGGTGGTTCGGTCGGGCAGGTGAGGGTTCAGAGGCTCCCCGGACCGGGATGCAGGTGGCTGTTGGGCAGGGCGGGGGCCCCTCCATCTCCCATATACATATATAGGCAGGAAGCAGAGGGGTGGGGTGTCTCTTGCAGGCAGTGCCAAATGCCTGGGGATAAGACAGCCCTCCATCCCCGGGGCACCTCCCCTCCCGGCTGCTTTTATGGGCTGCCCGTTGGTCCCTGCCTTTGCTTTTGACGCCCCTCGCCCCTCGGAGAGGTTGTCGCCACCTTGACGGAGCAAGGGCCCCCCTCGGCCAACTCTCCGGGCCGCCTGCCTGTGTCAGCAAAGAAGCCAGACGTCCTTGCCCCCCGGAGCCCCCTGCCCTGACAGCCGCCTTAAAGGCAAAGGCGGGAGAGGGGAAGGAAGGGAGGAAGAGGAGGAGGAGAGGGCCACCTCTCCTTCCGCAGCCGTCTTCCAGGGGTCGGGTTGACTTTCTGCATTGCCAGGGGAAGGGCGAAGGACCGGAGAGCCCAGAGGGACGTCTCCGCTATTCAATCTCCTTCTCTCCTCCTTCAGTTTGGGGCTTCTTTTCCCGGAAAGGTCAGGCAGGATGAAGTGGCTAGGGGTAGCTCTTGTGGCCTTGCTGCTGGCCGCTTTTGGCCCGCTGGGCCGGGGTGAAGACGGGCTGGATTTCCCCGAGTACGATGGCATCGACCGGGTCATCGACGTCAACGCCAAGAACTACAAGAACGTCTTGAAGAAGTACGAGATCCTGGCTCTGCTGTACCACGAGCCCATCGGGGACGACAAGGCATCCCAGAAGCAGTTTGAGCTGGAGGAGCTGATCTTGGAGGTAAAGACCAGGGATGTGCTGGAGGGAGGTGGCCGGCAGGGGGACACAGGTGCCCTCCCCGGAAACTCTTGTCCCGAAACAGACATTTAGCAAGGAAGGGCCGCTATCCACCAAGGCAGCAGGCAACTCAGGTTGTGGAAAGGGGTGAAGTGAAGGAATTTCAGGAGCTTGGACAACTGTGATTCCATCTCTGTGATTCTACAGCTTGGGCGGTGCAAGTGCTGGGTGGCAAAGGGGCAGGTGTCCCAGGGGGTATTATATTGGGGGGGTCCGTGCTGTAGATCGTGGGGGAGACTACCCAAAAGCAACAGCATTCAGCTGGTTTGCTGAGTCCTCTGATTCTGCAGGAATTTTGCACCACCTGCCGTTTTCTGTGGGAATTTCTACCACGACAAAACCCAGCCTTCTCCTCTTCCCCCCCCCCACTGCCTGCTCCCTCCCCAAACCCCAAGGATGGGTGCAAGGCAACCCCTCCTCCTCCGATCTTTGCCCTGAATGCGTCTCAGGGGAGGAGCGTGGATGTGTGGAAGGAGTTGTGGAAGATCAGGGGAATGGGCAAAGAGGGACTGCCCCTCGTGCTCTCCATAAACGGGGGCGCTCAGCTAAACCTTTGGGTCGGTTGTTGCTGGGGCTGTAATGCTGGAGGTCCGTGGAACTCCACTGCCTGACCCACCTTGCAAAGTTGTTGTTGTGAGGATTACATGAGGAAGAGGGAGGACCACAAAAAGATGGGGTGCAAATGGAATAAATATATAATCATAAATTCGGGTCAATGAGGCAAGGGGGTTCTCCTCATTGTGTGTCTGCCTTGTGAATGGAAGGCAGGGGCAGAAAACCTCATTATTATTATTATTATTATTATTATTATTATTATTATTATTATTATTTCATAAGATTTATATGCTGTTTCACAGTTTGTTTGTTTTTAAGAAAATGCTCAGGCAGTCCTGAGGACTGTTTGCCCTCTGCAACCGGCCCAACCTTCACGTGCGATACACAAGCATGTTCTTGAGGTGCTGCCACAATCGCACCTCCGTGCAAATCCGGGGTGCAGAACCAGGCGAAAGAGATGGCCTCCCCCCCGCAGGCCCAGATCTGCAAAAGTCCACTCAGGGCTGCGTCCTCCTGTCCCAGACAGAGCGCCATGCGCTTCTCTCCCAAGAGAGGAGAGCAACAGCCAGGGCTAAAATTGCCATCTCCTTAATTGGCGCCTTCAGACGGCTGCAAGAACCTCCTCCTCCTCCTCCTCCTCTCCAGAAAGGCAGCCTTGGAATAGTTTCCTTAGGAATCTTGCCTGGGGGGCAGGAAAGCAGGGAGGGGGCCGAGGCCAAGGGCTGCCCAGGGAAGGGGGTGTGCAGGCAGCCAGCGCAGGTCAGTGGAACTTTCTAAAAATGGCCCCAAGGAAGGAGGAGGGGGAACGAGACACATTTCAGAGATGGTCTCCGCTTGGGAAGCGTCATTTTGGCATTCCTCAGACCAAAGCAACTTAGCCGGGGGGGGGGGGGTTTGAAGGTGTTGGGTGGCCTGAGGAGGGAGGGGTGGGGTGAGAAAAGGAGGTCAGTCAGAAGTGGGGACACTTAGGAACAGGAAACTGTGGGCAATCTGGCCTGCCATGTAGCCGGAAGGGATCGGAAGGGCCTGGCTTAGTTTTGCAATATTGGGCCATTTAGAGACAGAGGCAAAATTCAATTGAGTTTCTCAACTGAATTCTCAGTTGCCAATTCACATCCTGAAAAGAAACCGTCATATTGGAATTCACACTGCTCTGAATTTTGCAACGGGGTTTTTCCAGCGAAGCAATGGTTCCGAAAATTGCATCGAGTGGGGTAAAAACCAGAGGAAGGAACGCAGTGAGCTGGTGTGGTGTAGGGGTTAAAGGGCTAGGTGAAGACCTGGGAGAGCAGGGTTCAAATCCCCTCTCAGCCAGGAAGCTCCCTGGGTGAGCTTAGGACAATCACAGTCTCTCAGCCGAGCCTACCTCGCAGGGTTGTTGTGAGGACAAAATGGAGCGGGGAGAGCTATGTGCACCACCCTGAGCTCCTTGGAGGAAAGGGGGGGGGATAATGATCATGATCATTATAACAACAGTAATAATAATGTGTACAGCAGAAATTCGCACTAAAATTGGGGTGAATTTTCAGAAATTCCTTTTATTTTATTTTATAAATGACATACTGAGGAGGAAATGTGAGGAACAGAAATTAAAACGAGAGAAAAATGAAAAAAGTTATAGAAACCAAAAACTGACACCATCACCTAGTGCTGTTTCGTACTCCCCAAGTGAAAAGGGCGGCCACTTAAGACATCACCCCCCTCCAAAAAAAAAGGAATAAAAACTACACAGATTTGCATCCAATGTGCATATGCTAATGTAGCTATAATTTAAGAGCCTGGCTGCTGGATCAGGCCAAAGGGCTCCATCCAGTCCAGCCTCCTCTTCTCATGGTGGTCAACCAGATGCCTCAAAAGAGCCACTCTCCCCTCCTGTGGCTTCCAGAAGCTGCCGTTCAGAAGCAGGGCTGCCTCTGACCATGGGGAGCAGACCAGGGGCTCACCGATGGCCCTCTCCTCCTCCTCCATGAATCCCTCCATTGCTCTTCTAAAGCCATCCAAGTTGGTGGCCATCCCTGCCTGCTGTGGCAGGGAGTTCCACAGTCTAACTCTGTGCTGCCTGAAGGACTTCCTTTAAAACTTTAATAGGGAGACTGTGCACTTCACCCCAGGGATGACCAGGCTGCTGTCCAACTGCTGATCCGGGTTGAGGAGCAACATCAAGGGGAAAAACACACACACACGGCCGTCCCCCTGCTTAGGGTCCATTTATCTTTAAACGAGACTTGGTCACACAGCTCTTCAAAGACAGGGCTGTCCTCCGTAAAGCAGGACACAGGGCCCCCTTCTCTAGGCTGCTTGGGGGGGGAGAGGAGGGTCTAAATTCATAGAATCGTAGAGTCGGAAGGGACCCAAAGGGACTTCTATTCCAGGCCCCAGCAGTGCACTAAATAATAATCTTGGCCACAGGGCTTTGTACTGGCTGGGATTTTTCTTCTCCCAGAGAGTCAAAGGTGCTTCGATGTATAAGCCCAACGATTCTGTCTCAGTCTAATCCGGGGGTCAGCAACCTTTTTCAGCCGTGGGCCGGTCCACCGTCCCTCGAACCATGTGGTGGGCCCATGGGAGCTGCAGGCTGTGGGCAGACGGTCTCACCCCCCTCTAGGCGCACAGATACCACGGCAGGTCCAGGCGCTGAGCTGGGCTCCTCAGGTCCTTCGAAAAGGACACCCTCTCCTCCCCTGCCCACCTTGAAGCCTTCTCCCCGCAGAGAGACATTCCAAGACGGCTTCCGAACGTCGTCATTGCTTCCATCCCTAAATATTCTCCGCTCCCTGGCACTAGAAGGGCGATGTTAATTCCGGCTGGGTTATTGGAGTCACCTTTAATAGGTTTCCCAGAACGAGGCCTGCAAGGTGGAGACACATCGCCTCTGCCTGGGCTCTGCACAGGGCGGATGTATTCAAGAGAGGGAGATCATAGAGTTGGAAGGGACCCTGAGGGTGATCTCGCCCGACCCCCTGCAAGGCAGGGATGGCAGCTGAAGATGGCAATGCAAGCCCTGCTTAAGCACCTCCAACGAAGGAGAGTCCGCCCCCTTCTGAGAGAGGCCCTTCCACTCTCCAGATGCTCCTACCCGCAAAAAGTTCCTCCTAACGCTGAGCCCTTTCCTGTAATTCGAATCTGTTGGTTCGGGTTCCACACTTTGTTCCTGCTGTCCTTTGATTTCTTGCAGCGCTGCTGCAGGGTGAAGTTGAATGAATATTTCCCTAATAGACGTCTCAGGGAGCCAATGCTGGCCGAAGACATTTTCTGCCCGAAGCCCAGTGCTAGATGGAGGGATTCAATTGTCTGACCTGGCACAAGGTAGCTTCCTATGCCCATCAAGCTTAGTGATGCCAACACCGGCTGGCAGCAGCTCTGCAGGGTTTCAGAAACAGGGAATTCTTTCCAGTAGCACCTTAGAGACCAACTAAGTTTGTTCCTGGTATGAGCTTTCGTGTGCATGCACACTTCTTCAGAAACAGGGGACATCCTACTGAATCAAGCCCAAGGGAGGCCTTCTAGCCCATCCTCCTGTCCTCATCACAGTGGCCAAATACCCCAGAGAACCTTGGAATCGAGATAGACTGCATCTGAAATTGGAAGCTCCATCAGAACCTAAGAAGAACCCGACTGCTGGATCAGGCCAGTGACCTGATCCTGTGCTCACAGTGGCCACCCAGGTGCCTGCAGGAAACCCCCAAGCAGAAAACCCCAGTCTCAAACCCCAATCCTATAAGAATCTTTACATGGTTGCCCTTTTGGATTCCAAGCTGCCAAGCATTTGCAACATGTTCTCTGTTTGGGCGGAGGCATCTGGGATCCAACGCTTACTGCCTTCAATATTTGTCAACCTCTCAGAGCTGATATTCAGCAGGATTCGATATCCAGCATTTTGTGTTTGGCGATAGCTGCCTTCCCACGGAATTCAGCGCTTGAAAACGCTTGGAACCCTGACAGATTTTTATTTTATTTTAATTCTTTTGCTAGTTGATTGCTAGTTAGTGGATATATGACACTGGACACTGTGCCTGAAAGGAAATTCCTGCTCTCCTTTTTAAAACGGGTGTTGAAACCCAACAACCAAATTCTGAATGGAGGGCAACTTTTTGAATTTTAGGGGGAGCATCTAAAATTCATCTTAGCTTAGTTTTTGGGAATTTCTTGCGCGTGCGCACGCACACACACACACCACAATTGGCTTTCAGTGCTAGATCACAGCCCTATGATGTGACAATGCCCAAGCACACCATGCCTCTGACCATGTGCAGAGTGTGTTTTGTGCATCCCTGAGTAACGAGCCCTCCAGCCAAAACACACATCTGGGGCAGCCCGTGAGGCTTCCGAGTCAAGAGGTATGCGGCTGCTGGACCTCCCTGAGCGCCAGAACCTGCCTGTTGAGAGCTTAAGCTCCCTAAGGAAGGTGGACTTGGCAAGGCCGACGCATTTGCCGGAAGGGTGTCCTTGTCCTGCCTAGCTTCACAGCAAAGGCCCCAACCTCTCCCCATTCCAGAAATTACGAATGACTCTCGGACTTGACTCAAAGGCCTGGAAATGATGCCTTATGAGGAACGGCTTAGGGAGCTGGGTATGTTTAGCCTGGAGAAGAGAAGGTTAAGGGGTGATATGATAGCCATGTTCAAATATATAAAAGGATGTCATATAGAGGAGGGAGAAAGGTTGTTTTCTGCTGCTCCAGAGAAGCGGACACGGGGCAATGGATTCAAACTACAAGAAAGAAGATTCCACCTAAACATTAGGAAGAACTTCCTGACAGTAAGAGCTGTTGGACAGTGGAATTTGCTGCCAAGGAGTGTGGTGGAGTCTCCTTCTTTGGAGGTCTTTAAGCGGAGGCTTGACAGCCATCTGTCAGGAATGCTTTGATGGTGTTTCCTGCTTGGCAGGGGGTTGGACTGGATGGCCCTTGGGGTCTCTTCCAACTCTATGATTCTATGATTCTATGACTTTGAGAAGCTGGTGTCCCTGCATCAAGTTCATTGATTTTGTTGAATTCGCTAAAAAGCATTCATTGAATTTTGAAATGTCTTGAATTCAGTTAATTGTCTTGAATTCTGTTCTGTTTACCTTCCTTAGTAGCTTGTGCAAACTGCTCCTTTTAAAGGGTAGGGTTGGGGGATTTTGGGGGTGAGTTCATGGGACCAAGAGGACAGATTTGGAGCCTCTGAAAAGCAGCAGCTCGCAAGCACAGCAAAAGTCCAAAAGGGCGGCAAGTTTTCCTGCAAAAAGCCTTTCCCTCCACCGTCCGGGAGCTTGTTCATTCCCATCTTCTCTCTCTCTCTCTCCTCTCTCTCTCTCTCTGTCTCTCTTGCTTCGTCTGCCTGCCCTCCTGTTGACTCTTTCTCCTAGTTAGCAGCCCAAGTCCTGGAGGAGAAAGGCGTGGGGTTTGGCCTGGTGGACGCAGAGAAGGATGCCGCGGTGGCCAAGAAACTAGGTAAGTGTCTGGCAGGGAGCAGAAGGGGGGGCTGGCAATACCTCCTGGGGCAGCGGGGGGCGGGCTGCAAGGCGCTGCTAGAGTATCTGAGTATCAAGGCAGCTTCCTATTTAAATCAACCTTTTCTTCAAAACCATGAGGACTGGAAACTTGGCTTTGAGTTTAAAGGCTCAGCACGTGGACGATTTCTGCTTTGCATGCAGAAGGCGCCATGTTCCGTCCCCAGGGGCATCTCCACATGGTGCTGGGGAAGAGTGCCTGCCTGGAAACCCCAGGAGGTGCTGCAGTGCCAGGCAGTGTAAGCCGTACTGAGCTAGAGGAGCCAAGAGTCTGGCTGGCAGGAGAAGGCAGGTTCCTGCGAGATGTCAGTGGTATGCCAACCACCAGGGGGCGCTAGAAGCTCAGAGATCCCTGCAGAACCCCTTGAGCCATTCATATGCAGTGCAGGACTTATAAGCAGGATTCTACCTCCATCCACTGAGATGCATGGGTGCTTTGTGGAATTAGAGAGAGGAGTCCCTGACCCAGAGGCAAGGCTGTCAACTTTTCCCTTTTCTTGCGAGGAATCCTATTTGGAATGAAGGGAATTTCCCTTTTTTTTTAAAAAAAGGGAAAAGTTGGCAGCTATGCCCAGAGGTGGCTGTCAGCCTCAAGCAGCCTTTGCCAAGCTGGCGTCCTGCAGATGTTTTGGACTACAACTCCCATCAGCACCTGCAGCTCCTGATTTATGGCACGGTCCCCCAGCACCGGGCACCAAGCCAAGGGAAAACAAAATTGAGGTGGTCCAAAATGGAGATGATCCATTTTGGGGCGGCAAATCTAGACCTCTCTCAAGGGTGCCATACAGTATTACCAAAGATTACCCCAAGCCCCTGGGCTGATGGGAATTGTAGTTCAGAAGTTTTGGAGGGTGCCAGGTGGGGAAAGAGTGGCCTAGAGTATGTGTCCCCATGGTATATGCAAGGGTGAAATAAGTCCCCTTGCCCTCCAGCTCCTCTCTCTCTCTTTCCTCTGTCCCCTATACCTTACAGCAGGGGGTTGGGCTAGATGACCATTGGGGGTCCCTTCTCAAGTGATTCCATGCCTGTCTCCCCTGCGCAGGCCTGGGGGAAGAAGACAGTGTGTATGTGTTCAAGGATGATGAAATCATCGAGTACGACGGGGAGTTTTCTGCCGACACTTTGGTGGAGTTCATCCTCGATGTGAGTCCTCTTGCCCCCGCTTTGCCCCACAGCCTGTCCTCTCAACGCCTAGGGGGGCTAGGGAGTCGGGGTCAGGGGCGGAAAGGTGTGTTTGTGTGTGGACAGAACCCTAGAATTCTTTGCGTGGCTCTGCACACTTTGGCCTCCAAGCCCCTGGCCCCTGGAGGGTTGGCCGTGAAGGAATGCGGCCCTTGAGCCCCAAAAAGGCTCCCCACCCCCACTGCAAAGCCTTATTTAAGGGCCTGATCGCTGAGCAAGTCCACCCTCCCTGTAGAAACTAGCCATGCTCTGAAATTGACTTTGAGGGGGACCCTGCTTTGCGGGGGGGGCAGCGGGTTGTTGGGGAACAGCCTTCCTAAGGAGGCCTTCCTCGCTTGCTCCATTGCTAAAGCCACAGCACTCGGGTCATTGGATAAAAAATGCTCTGGTCTGTTGGGCAGTGGAACAAGCAGCCTTGGAAGGTGGTGGGTTTTCTTTCAATACAGGGGGTTAGACTAGATGACCCTGGGTGCCCCTTCCAACTCTGTGATTCTATGAAAGCTGATGGGCTCTCCTTCATTGGAGGTTTCTAAATAGAGGTTGGTTGGATGGCCACCTCTCGGGGCTTCTTTGGCTGTGGTTCCTGCACCGCAGGGGTTGGACTAGATGGCGCTTGGGGTCCCTTCCAACCATGACCCTGTGACTTTGGCCTGATCCTTCCCTTTCTCCTTCTCTCTCTCCAGGTGATGGAAGACCCCGTGGAGTTCATTGAAGGGGAACACGAGCTGCAGGCGTTTGAGAACGTTGAAGACGAGCCCAAACTGATCGGCTACTTCAAGAACGAAGACTCGGAACGTAGGTGCCTCTCTGGGGCAATGGGAAGGGGGGTGCTGGTCCCCCCAAGAGGCTCTGCTGAAATGCACCCCCCCACACACACACACAAACACACATGTACAAGCACTGGACAGCTCTACCAGTTGGACCGTGCAGGCAGCCCATCTCAGTCCTGGTGGCAGGAGGAGGAGGAAGAAATGCAGATGGAGGCAGAAATGCTTCTGAATCTCAACTGCTATACACAAACACACATGTACAAGCACTGGACGTCTACCAGTTGGACCGTGCAGGCAGCCCATCTCAGTCCTGGTGGCAGGAGGAGGAGGAAGAAATGCAGATGGAGGCAGAAATGCTTCTGAATCTCAACTGCTATGAGCCAGAGGAGAGGAAGAGAGTTCTTGTGCTCGAATCCTGCCTTTGGGTTTCCCATAATGGCCATCTGCTTGGCCAATGTGAGGCCAGGCTGCGGGGCTATATGGGACCCCCCTTTGGCCTGATCCAGCAGCCGGGCTCTGCTTATGTTCCTACGGGGCCTCCAGGTCCATAGGCAGCAGTCTGTCTCGATACCTAGGTTCTCAGGGGCATTTGGCCATTTTCAACAGGTAGACTGCAACTGGTCCTGGAGGCACCGCGCAGCTGTATCTGCCCCGTAGCCATGGACAGATCAAGCTCCTCAAAGCACAGCCAGATCTCTTGCCAGCCACACAGAAAGTCAGCTGCCCAAGACATTATTATATTTATCTATTAAACCAATTAGTGATTTCTCCCCGCTACCCTCAAAAAAGTAACTCAAGACAGCTTACAACCATGAGACGAAGCTGGCTGCTGGACCAGAGCCCAATGGGTGGGGCATCTCGTCCCACAGGACAGTGGCCAGCAGGTGCCCCTAATGCAAGCAGCACCTGAAGAGTGGAAAGGGGCCCGAGGGTCATCTAGTCCAACCCCCCGCTGCAATGCAGGAATCTCTGGTAAAGCACCCCCAACAGGTGGCCATCCGACCTCTGCTTCGTACCCTCCAACATTTCTCTGATGAAAATAGGGACGTCCCTTTCCATAATGATAATTTCACTATTTATAGCCCACACACCTTTCTGGGTTGCCCCAGCCACTCTGGGAGGATTCCAATGTATATAAAAGCATAGTTAAGCATTTAAAAAACTTCCCTATACAGAATTGCGTTCAGGCGGCTTGGGGGGTCGGATAACTCCATGCCCTCCAGTGAAAATAGGGACATCCTACCATACCCTCCAACATTTCTCCAGTGAAAATAGGGACAGCGGGACATTCCAGGATCAAATCAGAAACCGGGATGGTTTCTCTAAATCAGGGAAGTCGCTGGAACATAGGGACACTGGGAGGGTGTGCCGCTTAAAGGCCTCCAGTGAAGGAGATTCTGCCACCTTCCGAGGGAGTCTGCTCCACTGCTCAAAGGTAGACTGCCCCTGCTCCTGGAGGGAGTACTCCACCATTACAGATCTATCCTTCTGTTGGTTCTGCCCCTGTGGGTTTTCTCTGGGAGAGACACAGCCCCGGACGAGACACGCAGTGCTGTGCATCCATCGTCTTGCTGTGTGGGTGCTTTTTTAAGAAACAGAACGCAGCCCGGAGTTAAAGTTTGCAGATTTGCTCTGATGCCTCGTGTGCTTCCAGACAGCTCCTGTCAGCTCCTCCTCCCCCCCCCCATCTTTCGCCAGTCCCTGCTTCGGGGCGGAAGCCCCAACCAGCTGACACCCGCATTAAACCAGCTTAACATGTCAGCCCTGTGACCCATCACAGCTCAGCAGCAGAGGGAGAAGCAGCCGCTCTCTGGCCTGGACGGCAGGCCTGGTGTGGCTACACAGATCCTCTCTCAGGAAACCTCGGGGAGGGGCTGCCCTTGAGGGCCTGGTCTGGGGGGCAGAGCTCTGCGGATGGGTGGCTGATGGGGACAGGCAACTGCAGGACTTGAGAACTAGGAGGGACCCCAAGGGCCCCCAGCCTTCCTGCCTGCTGCTCAGCCGGGCTCAAGGTGCTTGCATTAATTCAAAGTTTGGGTCCAGGATGCTTCAAGGACTGCCTGGTCCAGGGGTTCCCAAGCCTTCGGGGGAAATGTCCTATAAACTCACCCCCCAATCCCCTCCCACTACCCTATAAGAAGCATTATTCAGAATAGCCGTTTGCCTGTCCCAGTGGTTTTAACCAGTGTGCCGTGGTACCCTGGGGGTGTCTTGAATGGTGGTCAGGGGTGCCGAAGGCAGCACTGACCTCTGTCCCTCTTTCCTTCCCTCTCTCCTCTGATGCCCTCTTGCATCTCTGCCTCCTAAAGACCCACACGGCTGTTTGCTGCAGCAGCCCTGGCTACAAGCTCCCCAGGTGAATAGTGCCTCTGGGGCTGGCCAGGGGGTGCTTCCGAGGCCCCCATGGGGCACTGTGAGGAGGCACCTCTATTTGGGGAGGGGGGCCATAGCGGCTGCCCAGAGGACTCCCAAGGAGAGGGGAGAGAAGGCGGAGGGAACCCTCCACAAGGGAAGAGGGTGAGGGGCTGCCAGCTCTGCAGGTAAGGGGTGACCTAACTGGGCGCCTGAGCCCCACAGGGGTGCCACACAAAGAAGGTAGTTGGTTAAGGGAACCGTGGACCCAAGAAGGTTGAAAACCTCTGCACTAAGGTAATAACACAGTAAAATTCAGCAATCCATTGCACATTTGTTCAAAACCCGATTCAAGTGATTTAATTTGCAAAATGGATGGACTGGGTCCTGCAAGGCCAGCTTTCCAAAGTCTGAGAGTCATTTAAACCTCCCGCCCAATTGGCTCTTAGCTCCCCCCCCCCCCAGGTTCTTAGAGGTATTTGGCTCCTATGATAACAGGATGCTGGACTAGAGGGGTGATTGCAGGGGGGTGGACTAAAGGACCCCTTGGGGTCCCTTCCAACTCTAGGATGCTATGATGACCAGATCTTCTTATGTTCTGATCGTGGATATTGATAATAGTATCAGCCCAAGGCAGGCAGGATCCCCTCGCTCACCCACACACCCCAGCAGCTCCTTTCAGCCTTTGCCACCCCGGAAACAAGGCTCTGACCCCGTTATTTCCCCCTTTCCAGATTTCAAGGCCTTTGAAGATGCGGCTGAGGAGTTCCACCCCTACATCGATTTCTATGCCACCTTTGACAGCAAGGTACGTAGCTGGCCACAAATGCCATCTGGCTTTTGCAGGCAGCAGGGGCAGCAAAGGATGGGGCAGGAAACTTGTGTTATAAGGAAGCTTGCAAGCTGCAGGGGGGGGGGCGTTGCGGCATGAGAAGTTGTTTCAAAACAAGAGCAGCCAACCCACCTGAGAAACTGATTCCTGCATTGCGGGGGGTTGGGCTAGATGACCGCTGGGGGTCCCTCCCGACTCTGCAGTTCTAGGATTCCACCCCTTCTGATGCTCCTCTCTCTCCCCATCGCAGGTTGCAAAGAAGTTGTCCCTGAAACTGAACGAGATCGACTACTATGAGCCTTTCATGGAGGAGCCAGTCACCATCCCAGACAAACCCAACAGCGAGGAAGAAATTGTTCAGTTTTTGGAGGAGCACAAGAGGTGAAGAGAAATTGAGGAGGGGGGAATTGGAGGAGGAGGAGACACCCCCCCCATCCGCCTTTCTGGCTCTAGACAGAGGCACACACAAGCACACACACACACACACTCCCCACTGAAACGGGCAACTCTTGCTCTTTCTCCCGGCTGACTGCTGTGGATGGGGAGGAGAGTCATCCGTTGCCATGGCAGCAGCAACACCAAAGTCCTTCTCCTGCTGCCATGGCAACGGCACATTTATCGGCTGAGATTCCAAACCCCAAACGGAGAAGTCTTTGCAAACAGGGGCTGGGCTGCGGGGTTGGGGGGGGGGGGCGAAAGATGGCATTGCTGCCCATCAGAAGCACCCCCCAGCCAGGCCTCTTGCAGTCAACACTGGCTGGCAGCAGCAGCAGTGAGGCGGGGAGGGGGGCGGGGGCCAGTCCCAGTCCTAGTTGGAGATGCTGTCTGGAATTGAACGGACCTGTGTGGAAGGAGTCCTTCCCTTTTAGATGTAGAGGAGACGCCTGGGCTGGCTGCTCAACCAACGGCAGCATCGGTGAGGCGGCGTCCTCGCCCGGGGTCCCCTGAGGACAGCCAGCTGGTTTCTGGAGCGCAGGAAACATGTTGCACCTGCAGCTCTGGCGCCCAGCGGAGGGTCCCCTCCACCCTGCAGTTCTGCGAGAGGAATGGCCCGGGGGCTAACGGGGAATAAGGCAGAATGGCGATCAGTCGCCCTGGGGATGTTTCAGAAACCCGTGCCAAAGCCCCAGGAGAAAGATCCTCGCTCAAATCACCCCCCTCTTCCCCCTAACTGCCATCCCCACCACCGCCAGAGCGCTTATGGGGAGGCATAGGCCCAGCCCAAAGCTCCCCTCTGCTGCAGATGTTTCCGATGACCCTAATCCCCTGGGATTAACCGGGAGGTTTCCTAACCCCAATCCCTCTCCTTCCCTCTCTCTCTCTCTATCTCTCTCTCCCCAGGGGACCTCAACCCTGGCACAAACAGGGAACATTTTGTGGCATAAATCCCCTTCTCTGTCTCTGTCCCCCCCTCCTCATCTTGGGGGTGCTGCTGATGTGCTTCGTGCCCCTGTTTCTCAGGCACTTCCCCCCCACCCACACCACCAATGGCATCTCCATCCAGCTGCTTCTAACACTGGGCAGACGAGGGGCTGTGCGGTTGCTATGGCAGCCTGGCCTTTGCGATTCGCTCACGGGACCGGATTAGGCCTGTTTTGCACAGCGATGCTTCCCTGCCTCTCGCTTGCTCTCATCCCTGGCATTATCCCTGAACCTCGCTCTGACCCCAAACTGACTCTCCCCCCCCCCGCCGCCGCCGCCGCCTCTCTCTCCCTTGCCTACCTGCGTCAAAAGGATTTGCTCAGACTTCTAAGGCTGCATACACACCCAAATGCATTTTTGCAGATATGGGGTCTTCCGTGAGAATATAAGAGGCTGGCTGCTGGATCAGGCCAAAGGGGGCCCATCTAGTCCAGCCTCCTGTTCTCACGGTGGCCAACCAGATGCCCCCAAAAGGAAGCCCCCAAGCAGCACCCGAACACAAGAGCAACTCTCCCCTCCTGCGGTTTCCAACAACTTATACTCAGAAGCATCGCTGCCTCTGGCTGTGGAGGCAGGGCAGAGCCATCCTGGCTAGTAGCCACAAACAGTCTCCTCCTCCATAAATCCGTCTCATCCTCTTTTAAAGCCATCCAGATTGGTGGCCGTTGCTGCCTCCTGTGGCAGGGAGTTCCACAGTTTAACTATGTGCATCGTGAAGAAGGACTTCCTTTTATCCGTTCTGAATCTTCTGACACTTGGCCTGATTGGATGCCCCCCCCCCAGCACTGGTGTTATGGGGGAGAGAGAGAAACTCCCCTCCATCCACTTTCTCCAGGCCACATATAGAATCATAGAATTGTAGGGAGGGACCCTGACGGTCATCTAGTCCATGGGTAGGCAAACTAAGGCCCGGGGGCAAGATGCGGCCCAATCGCCTTCTCAATCCGGCCCACGGACAGTCCAGGATTCCGTGTGTTTTTACATTAGTAGAATGTGCCCTTTTATTTAAAATGCATCTCTGGGTTATTTGTGGGGCATAGGAATTCATTCATTTTTTTTTTTCAAAATATAGCCCGGCCCCCCACAAGGTCTGAGGGACCGTGGACCGGCCCCCTGCTGAAAAAGTTTGCTGACCCCTGATTCTAGTCCACCCCCCTGCAATGCAATACCAGTAATTTTACCAGGGCTGGCCCACCCATGAGGCAAGTTGAGGCAAGCGCCTCAGGCAGCAGAATCCACAGGGGCAGCAGATCCAGCCTCCGAGGGATGCATTGCCCGCTGCTGCTGCTGCTGCTGCTGGTGCCGCTTCCGCCTCCTTAGCACCCCTCCCCAATCCACCTCTACTGCAAGCTCTCAGCAAATGGGAGGCACTGGGGGGTCTCCTTCCACCCTTGCAACTGATGTAGATCTTTACCCCCCACCTGTCCCTGATGTAGATCTTCACTCGTCAGTGTGGTGTAGTGGTTAAGAGCGGTAGACTCGTAATCTGGTGAACCGGGTTCGCATCTCCGCTCCTCCACATGCAGCTGCTGGGTGACCTTGGGCTAGTCACACTTCTTTGAAGTCTCTCAGCCCCACTCACCTCACAGAGTGTTTGTTGTGGGGGAGGAAGGGAAAGGAGAATGTTAGCCACTTTGAGACTCCTTCGGGTAGTGATAAAGCGGGGTATCAAATCCAAACTCCTCCTCCTCTTCTTCTTCTTCTTCCCTGCAGGGGAGCCATTTTGGGGTTTGCCTCAGGTGCAAAAATATCTTGAGCCAGCCCTGAATTTTATACACTTCTATCATGTTTCCTCTTCCTTGCCTTTTCTCCAAACTAAAAATCCCCTGATGCTGCCAGCTTTCTTCCCAGCCCCATCTGGAGATGCCATGGGGCACCGAACCTGGGACCTTCTGCATGCAAAACAGGTGCACTGTCGCAGAGCTACAGCTCTTCGCTTAAAAAGAAAGCAAGATTCTGGTCCTCATTGTTCTGAATTAAGGGCTGGTGGCCTACAAATGTGAATTGAACCTGGGAGCTTCCAAATGCCCAGAAGCCGGTTCTCTAACCGCTGAGCTGTGGCCTCTTCTCTCCCCACCAATGGCTCATTTTTGGTCTTCTCCAAACTTGCATGTGTAGCCTAACCAAACAGCTTTCCGGTCCAGCAAAGGTATTCGCCAACCACTCACAGCCCCAAGATTTTTGCTGCCATCTGCAGATTGGGTTAATTGAAAGATGAGGATCTGGCGGTTCCTTCCGAAGGATTAGTAGGATTTTGCAAGGCAGCGTCGGAGGGGATCTTACAGAATTTCAACAGAAGCTCCACTGAAGATCATTAGTACCAGGAGCCTTAAAGAAGTTTGCGTGTGTTTTCCCCTCTTCCTCAAACTCTCTCTTCTGCCCCTCTTGTCTTACAGGCCCACACTGAGGAAGCTGCAGCCGGAAAGCATGTATGAGACTTGGGTACGTCTAGGCGAAGCTGGGGGGGAGGGCGGGGGGGGGGAGAGGAAAGCCTCTGGAATTCTCTGCATCCAAACCTGTCCCTGGATTTTGGAGTTTCAAATTTCCTGGAGTGCTTCTGCAGATGTGTTGCTGATGCTCCTCACCCCCCCCCCAACACCCCCATTAGCTGGAAGCAGAAATAATGTGAGGATTTCACACAGCATTTTTATCATGCAGCAATGCCCTTCCCTGTGGCCAAGATCTTTCTAATAATGTCTACTCACAAGTATAAACAGAACTGTTTTTCTCTTAAGGAGTGGGGTGGAATTGAGCAGGACATCTGAGTGATTAAGGATTCCACCAGCTACCTAACTCCCCACTAGGTGAGGAAACGGACATGGGGCAATTCAGAGAAAATATTTTCAAGGGGAAATTGACCACTAAATCCCCCAACCAGTACAAATGCCGAAATTTCTTTGCTTTTATAATTTTGTGATGATTTTAATGATTTCATTGTACGCCCCCATGCTATTTGTTTAATGAGCTGGAAATTTAGAAATACCAAGACGTCTCTGTCTTTTCGGGACTTTTGTTCTCTCTGTGCATGCCTTTCTTCCACTGCTACACCACCAAGGTACATTGATAAAACACGGTGATCTCGAGACCATTGTAAGCGAGATGCCTGCAGCCTCGTTCATTCAGAAAAACGTATACCCTGCCACCCCACCCAGCTATTCACAAAGACACACCAAATGGCCTCACCATAAATAATTCACCCGAGTGCAAACAGCAGAACAGCAGCGACTTTTGTGCAAACTGATACTGCTGTGCTGGCCAGCTGAAAATGACCAACTTCCTTTTGTTTTGAACCCATGGACATTCGTTCCAGCTCTCCCTTCGTGCTACGGACGTAGGTGACAAAACCTTCCCAAAGGTCGCCATCACGGTGCAGACATGTCCCTCAAAAAATCTCCCTGTTGGTGTAAGAAAGTGCCCTTCACCAAGGAGTTCTCCCACGAAGGAGAGCTGTACTTGAGAGTCACTGTGAAGAGCACCGAGTGGCTAGTGCCTGGGATGTCACCGATTACTATGCATGCTCCTGCACAACTTGCGTTCCTTGCAACAGGACTTGCGTAGGGGAGTTGCCATGGGGCCTTGTAGTCAGTGTCTTTACCACTGGTAAGACAGAGGCCATGAGCAGGGATACTGGAGAATTCTGGCATAAACAAAAAGGGGAGCTGAAATTGTGAGTGTTTGGTGGGAATTTGTCTGGCAAATATGGGAGCAGAGCTTCGAGTCCTAGTCAGGATTTGAACTCTGGTCTCCCAGGTCCTCATAGCTGTCAACTTTCCGTTTTTTGTGGGAAATTCCCTTATTCCAGTGCCGTTTCCCAATGCTTAAAAAAGGTTGACAGCTCTGCTCTAACCTCCACACCACATTGCCTCTTGATACAAGGCAGAACAGAAAGCTATGCTTTTTTACATCCCCTGCTAGTGAGTAACATGTCTCTCTCTCTCTCTCTCTCTCTCTCCCTCTCTCTTTGTCCCTCCAGGAGGATGATATAGATGGCATCCATATTGTTGCTTTTGCAGAGGAAGACGACCCTGGTGAGTTGTCCCTACAGAGAACTGAGAGCAGAGCTTTGTAGCCACGGGGGTGGGAGGGGGGCGGCTTGCCTGCATGGCACCGTCTCCATTCTCTTCCCCAATGGTTATTTCCCCATGTTTCCATATCTACAGTAACTAAAAAAGCCAGGCGTGATGAAAGGAACATGGTAACATTACACCAGAAAGGGGGATTCAAAACATATCATAAAAACGCATCCAAACTAATAATTGAAAGAAACTGAGGAAGAACTGATATGGCAGCAAGAGAGTTCATGCTCAATTGTGCTGTCTGGAACAGAATTAAAATAGTATGGAAGCTGATTGTCGGTCTTACCGTCGACAGACATCCTCAGCAGAGAATGTTTGCCCACATTCCGGAGCTGCAATACAGATAATATACATTTATATTTGCTAGTAGCCAATCCAGTTTTCCCTGGCTTGCACTACAGTCCCTCAAAACAGGATAATTAAAAAGGTTAGCCTTTGGGTTTCTTTAACAGAGCACCTGAGCCAGCAATGGGTCTTGCCTTCTGCATCTCCAGAAACACAAAACTTTAGCTTGCTGTGAGTACAAAGGTAGCACTCGTCCCACACCCTAAATTTAAAGCACTCTTATGGCTTTAACAGTCATAAAGGTAAAGGTAAAGGGACCCCTGACCATTAGGTCCAGTCGCAGACGACTCTGGGGTTGCGGCGCTCATCTCGCTTTACTGGCCGAGGGAGCCGGTGTTTGTCTGCAGACAGCTTCCGGGTCATGTGGCCAGCATGACTAAGCCACTTCTGGCGAACCAGAGCAGCACACGGAAACACCATTTACCTTCCTGCCAGTGGTACCTATTTATCTACTTGCACTTTTTGGCGTGCTTTCGAACTGCTAGGTGGGCAGGAGCTGGGACCGAGCAACAGGAGCTCACCCCGTCACGGGGATTCAAACCACCGACCTTCTGATCGGCAAGCCCTAGGCTCTGTGGTTTAACCCACAGCGCCACCCGCGTCCCATGGCTTCCCCCAAAAAGCCCTGTCATGTGGTTAAAGAATACTCTAAGCCCCTGGCATGGATGTGGAAACCGCAGCAGCCTTCCTAGAGAGGAAGTGATTTTGATGGAGAAGTTTGACAAAATCTATCAAGTGATTCTCCTGTCCGTAACTGGGGCAGATTCTGCCACGAGGCTCTTTTGGTTCCTGCCGCCTCTCTTTGCTGTTATCATCCTGGAGCCCCATGGGTGCCTCGTGGGGAGGGAGGAGCCATCCCAGCGGTTGCCTGAAACTGGGTTGAAATGGTGACTCTGTTTAGGAAGGGCAGGAGATGGGTGGGGTGGGCCTTGATTTTGGGGGGGAGGCCTTTGCACAGGAAAGCTGGCAGACAGGACACTGGCTGCCCTCTGAGCTCCCTCTCTCCTCAACACTTTCTGGCCACAGATGGTTATGAGTTCCTGGAAATCCTGAAGGACGTTGCCCAAGACAACACAGACAACCCAGACCTCAGTATCATCTGGATCGACCCCGAGGACTTTCCACTGGTGAACAGGCAATTGTGCTCTTTAGCGGGGGGGGGGGGCTGTCAAGGGCGCCATGGCTTATTCTAGCTGCTATGGCCGCCACCAAGGCCCCCTTAAGTTGGATTAGACCCATTTCTTGGAAGAAAGCCACTATCAGTGGCCAGTGTCCCCACCACCACTTTGTGACCCACCCACCCACCCTCCACAAAATCGGACGCTGCGCATGCCTGCAAGTCTTTGTGGACCCTCATTCCCCTTTCTCTCTTTTTCTCTCTCAGCTGATCCCCTACTGGGAGAAGACTTTCGACATTGACCTGTCCCGGCCTCAGATTGGCGTCGTCAACGTAACGGACGTAAGTGACCACGGGCAGTGGAGAGGCGGGCACCTCTGCCGCTGTTGCAAAGCCCAAACCGGGCGCATGCCTCTTGAGAACGCCTTTGTAGAACTAGTAGGGAAGTGTTTCTGAATCCCAAGGTGGGAAATTCAGCGGTTGTATGGCAAACAAGCTATGGATACCCCCTGTTTCTGGAAGCCCCCATCAAAGAAAAAATCCCCAATACGCAATGAAGCAACATTTTAAGGTTCTTGCCTTCAAGGCTGTGACTTCCAGGGCTCCCCCTCGCCCCTTTTTTCAGATAGCTCTGTTATAGACAGCGACAGAGGGTGGGAAGTTATGGGGGAAATGTTATCTGACAAAGAGCCCCTGAGCCCCCCCCAGTCACCTGCTGAGGGTTCCCTGGACACCAGGGATGAACAGGGCTGGATTTAGGTTGGATGAGGCCCTGAGCTCCTGAAGGTAACGGGGCCCTTTATATGTCCAGCTGTCCTTGGTCAACAACAAACTGTCACTGTTTTTTGTGTTGAATATATGCTTTATGGTCATTTATGGACCTAATAGGTATCTAAAGCCATTTGCACATGCAGAATGTAGGCACCCTGTATATAGAAATGAGCAAACCAGTGATATTTGAGGGAGCAGGCAGGGCCCATTACTCACATCATAGGAGCCTACACAACACAAAACACTGTTCCTGTATGTAGGTTTTATTTTATTTGTTTTTTTATCTTATATTTTGGAAGTGTACACCCAATTATTTTTCCCTTTAATTTTTTTGGGGGGGGCCAAGAGAGTGGGGCCCTAAGCTATAGTTTGTTTACCTTATACATAAATCTGGCACTGGGGATGAATCAAACGCAAAGTGTTTCGCGATTCCTGCATTGCAGGGAGTTGAGCTAGACTTGGGGCGCCTTGCAACTCTACACTTCTGCGATGCTATGACTAATATGAACTTTTCCACAGTCTTGCGAAAGCTCAAGGGTGGGGTGGGGGGTAATCAAAACATCATACACATTCCCCACCCCACCCCAAAAACCCTTCACTACACCCTATATCCATTCTTACATTCAGAACAGATAAATGTAAAGTATTTAACCTGCACAGAACATCACAAATCAGTAGGGTGATCTCCAGCTGAATTTTGTATTCTCTCTCCCCAGGCTGACAGCATATGGCTGGAGATGGACGACGAGGATGACTTGCCATCCACAGAGGAGTTGGAAGATTGGATTGAGGATGTGCTGGAAGGAGAGATCAACACAGAAGACGACGACGACGATGACGATGACGACGACGACGATGATGACGATGACGACGATGACTAGAGGCTCCCGTTCTTCGTGGAAGGCGGGCCCTGCCTGTTGAGGTCCACCTACATCCCACCTGTCCCCAGAGTGCCACTCAGGGGGCCGCAGTGCCAGGCGCCTCTGGCCGAGGCGAAATTCAACGCTTTGCCACCAGACCCTAACAAGAACGTGTATTTTTATATTGATCCTATTTAAGTCAAGGGCCCCCACCCTGTGCTGAACCCCACGTGTTCCCACCCACCCCCGGGGACCCCGCTCTGCCCTCTGCCAGCGCAGGGGGAGAACGGGGTGGTTGCTGGTTCTGGCCAAGGGGCACCCCCTGGCCCCTCTCTCCCCTTTCCGCATCAGGCTCGCCAGGTGTCCTTCAGGCTCCGGTCCTGAGGATGCTGTTCCTGGATGGACCATCAGTTTTCCATGGGATGCTAAGCCCAGCTCAGGTTTTCCAGGATGGATCCCAGCAACGAGCAAGGCTCTTTGCCTGTTCCTAACCCTCAGCATCCTGGTTCACCAGGGCACTTGATGGACCCCCAAATCAGCACAGGCAGAGATGTGTGTGACCCAACCCTAAGTGTTGTCGGCCCACTGAATTTCCCATCATGCCTCTCTCTCTCCCCCCCCCTCTCCTTCCCCTGTGACATCCACTCTGACTGGCAGGGGCTGTCCAGGTAAGACATCCTTCCTGGAGATGCCACTGGGGGGGGGTGAAACCTGGGACCTTCTGGGTGCAGAGCAGATGCATTATTTACCATCTCTTCCCAAATTCCCTGCGTTTCCACAAATGCCTTCCTCTTCCTCACACCATGACACAAAGGAATAGTTCCCAACTTCTCTCTTGGACTTTGTCAAATCTATCACTCACTTGGCTCTGAGTTTCTGTCAGGAAACATCTCCCCAAATCATTTCATCAGTTAAACTGAAGTGGGAGGGCAGAAATCAGCCAATAACATACATGGGGGGCGGAATAGAAACAAATGTAATTCCTGGGCTTTGGGGGTGAAAATATTAGGGCTAAAACTGTCTTGTTAATATTTCGGGAGCGGGGAGACAATCAGGGAGGGGTGGGGAACAACCTGTTCAGCACTCGGTGGGGGTGACACAATGTACAATTTGTATATTTTTCAACAACTTTGTACAGATCAACCAAAGCGATTAAAAAAAAAATCAAATAACAATGCTGGTGAAATATTGTTTTCTGCCCACCAACGCTACCCTTCTCCCCCACCCCCCAAAACTGTCATAACAATGGCCTAGTTCCAGTTACCGGTAGGTAGCCGTGTTGGTCTGCCATAGTCAAAACAAAATAAAGAATAAAAAATTCCTTCCAGTAGCACCTTAGAGACCAACTAAGTTTGTTCTTGGTATGAGCTTTCGTGTGCATGCACACTTCTTCAGTGTATCAGAAGAAATGTGCATGCACAAGAAAGCTCATACCAATAACATAAGAATGATGTCCTACCCTAGCCACCCGTCAGTTATGATGGAGAGAAGGGGCTCAGAGTCCTGGAGGCGAAAAGGACCAAGGAAAGGAATTAATCCTAGATAACTCTTCTTGATAAGAACATGAGAAGAGTCTGCTGGATCAGGCCGAAGGGGGCCCACCTAGTCCAGCCTCCTGTTCTCACAGTGGCCAGCCAGATGCCCCAAACAGAAACCAGCAAGCAGGATTCGAACACAAGAGCCCTCTCCCTTCCTGTGGTTTGCAGCAACTGGTATCCAGAAGCATTGCTGCCTCCGACTGTGGTCATCCTGGCTGGTAGCCGTCTATAGCTGTCTCCTCTTTTTGAGCCAGCCAAGTTGGTGGCCATCTCTGTCTCCTGTGGCAAGGAGTTCCATAGTTTAACTCTGCGCTTCGTGAAGAAGGCCTTTCTTTTATCCGCCCTGAATCTCCCAACATTCACCTTCACTAGATGTCCACGAGTTCTCGTGGCAGGAGAGAGAGAGCGAGGAAAACTTTTATCCTTGTTCTTCCCCCATGCCGGGTGTAGTCGGATCAAAAGGCTACACCGGGTTCTGTTTCCATGCCTATTTCATTGTGATTTTGCGGGGTGGCTGGGTGGGTGTTGGGGAAGAAAAACCTTCCCTTGGAGCCTACATGGCCAGTGGGAGATTGTTTGGGGATTTGGGGCAGGGGGCAGAGAAAGAGGTTTTTGAGGATGGAGGGAGGGAACCTGATCCACCCCAAGACCCGTTATTTCTGTCCTCCTTTGTTTTCCTGCGGTTGCCACGGTCACCGTCAGCTCTGCCATGGAAACGGCATGCTGCGGGGGGGGGGTCTGCTTAGAGAGAGGCCGCCAGCAGTGAGCCGGACTGGGCCGGTGGGGTGAGGCGGGAGGGGGCACCTCTGGGCGCTGATGTGTGCTGTGGGGGGAGGGGAGGCTGCCCATGCGCCCACTAGGCTCCTGTGCACATCTGGGCGCACAAAGCGGCTAGACTGGTGATGGAGCGGCCGCCGGGACCATATGACACTGGTCCTGAAAGACCTACATTGGCTCCCAGTACGTTTCAGAACACCATTCAAAGTGTTGGTGCTGACCTTCGAAGCCTGAAATGGCCGTGGTCCTGTATCCCTAAAGAAGCGTCTCCACCCACATCGTTCAGCCCGGACACTGAGGTCCAGCTCCAAGGGCCTTCTGGCGGTTCTCTCACTGTGAGAAGCGAAGTTACAGGGAACCAGGCAGAGGGCCTTCTCGGTAGTGGCACCCGCCCTGTGGAACGCCCTCCCTTCAGATGTCAAAGAGATAGACAACTACCAGACATTTAGAGGACATCTGAAGGCAGCCCTGTTTAGGGAAGCTTTTAATGTTTGATGTTTTATTGTGTTTTTAAGTGTGCTGGAAGCCGCCCAGAGTGGCAGAGGCAACTCAGTCAGATGGGCAGAGCACAAATTATAAAATTATCGCCATCGCCATCATGGGTGCACAGAGAATACTGCTGGCTGTGCTCCCCCAGGGATTTTGCCAGCCTTGCCACAGGGAGCCCTTTTCCATGAGAGTGGCCAAATTCTGCATCAGTTTCCTCTGAAGGGGCCTCCCCAGATCAAGCCAAACAGGGAGACATAATATCATAGAATTGTAGAGCTGGAAGGGATTCCCAAGGAATCTCAACCCAAGCATTCCTGATGGTTGACCATCCAATCTCGGCTTAAAAACACCTGAGGAAGGAGAGCTTGCCATCTCCCAAGGCCATCCATTCTGCACCATAGACAGGAATGCAAGAAGCTGCTTTGTATCGAGTCAGAGTGCAGGCTTCATCTAGCTCAGTCTTGCCTACACTGGCTGGCAGCAGCTCTCCAGGATTTCAGCCCGGAAGTTGCTACCAGCCCTGTCTGGAATCCTGGGATCTTCTGCCAGCAAATCAGGTGCTCAACCCCTGAGCCACAACCCTTCCTCCACATTAGGGACATGACAGATCCTTCCAGATGTTTCTGGAGTCCAGCTGCCACCACCACCATCATCCCTGACTGTGGGAATGTTCAGGGAGGCAGGAGAGGGTATGTTGTTTAATTATATCCTTTCCAACTTGTGCTAACAAGTTCTACAATTTAGCAGAGTAACATTCCCCTTTTAAACTTGCACAGCGGAGAATGTTTGCCAGGCTTGTATAAGCCTCTAGAATAAGTTTCCTGGTAAACTCCCCTTTATTCCCTCATAAAAAGAATAGACACCACACAGTCTTCTATAAAAGTACAGTCAGACCTCGTGTTATGAACGCTGCGTGTTGCGTTCGTCACGGGTTACGAACCCACTGAACCCGGAAGTACTGGAACACGGCGCTCAGGATGCGGACTGCTCATGATGCTAACGGGGCGCTGGAACGTATCCCGTTTGCATCCAGAGGTATCACTGTATATAAAATAGTTTACTCACATTCTGTTCACAAATGGATCCCAGAAGGCAGACTTCAGTTACAAAATATGTACGCATGGAATCTATCCCATAAGGAGCCAAGAGAGAAGCCAAGAGAGCATCTTAGGCTAAGAAGATGTTGCTTCTTTGACGAATGGAGTCACGAGAGAGAGAGAGAGATGGCAGCCTCCGCTGAGGTATTTTGTTAACCTGCGCAGGTGATGCCATGCCCACCTCTGGTCACATGCAGAGGAAGTCTGCCCCAGCCCAGGAGGAAACAGGAAGTTCTGACTGGCTGGTCCAGACATCCCCTTTTATGTCCACTCTAGGAATGTTGTA
>OFHU01000626.1:0-198497 GCA_900245905.1 Lacerta viridis
ATGCCAACATCGGATGCAGTCACAGTAGGCTGTCAAAGAGTCAGGTAGTCGATATCAGCGAGCTGCCAAAGAAGGCAAACGGGGAGACGAGGGGTGCTGTCAAATAGCTGTCAAACGTTAAGCAAACAGAACAGGGATAACTGTCAAAGTGGTAAGTCCCTAAAGTGCGGAGAACCGTCAAGCAACTGTCAAACGCTGTCAGCAGCGGCAATTCCGAAAAGGCAGAGAAATGCAGAGAAATGTCAAGCAGCTGTCAAAAGCTGTCAATAGCGGCAAGTCCGAAAACACGGAGAGCTGTCAAGCAGCTGTCAAAAGCTGTCAATAGCGGCAAGTCCGAAAACACGGAGAGCTGTCAAGTAGCTGTCAAAAGCTGTCAATAGCGGCAAGTCCGAAAACACGGAGAGCTGTCAAGTAGCTGTCAAAAGCGGCAAGTCCGAAACACAGGTGGGGACGATGTCCGGAGACTTGGGAACGGGGACACAGGAACTGGGGCGCGACGAACAGGAACTGGGGTACGATGAACAGGAACTGGGGCACGACGAACAGGGACTGGGGTACGATGAACAGGAACTGGGGTGCGATGCTGGGGAGCGACGCTGGGGTACGGTGAACAGGAACTGGGGTGCGATGCTGGGGAGCGGCGCTGGGGTACGGTGAACGGGAACTGGGGTACGGTGAACGGGAACTGGGGTACGTTGCTGGGGAGCGGCGCTGGGGTACGGTGAACAGGAACTGGGGTGCGGTGAACGGGAACTGGGGTACGGTGAACGGGAACTGGGGTACGTTGCTGGGGTGCGTTGCTGGGGTACGGTGCTGGGGTACGGTGCTGGGGTGTATGAAGGGTGTGAATTGAGCGCAGTCCGAAGGGGAAGGGCTGGAAAGGTCCTGTTGGGGTACTCCTCATGTTCTCGAGTTGGAGGGGAGGGCTTGAGCGGATTGCGGTTCAGTTTGAGCTGGCAGAGGGGCTTGGAAAGGACTTGGAGGGTGCGACCCTGCGGTTGGTTGGGCCGCCGAGACCTGGGTGCCTTGGGGTGGCCAGTTCCCCGGTGGAAGAGGAGGCACCATTTGCTGGTTCTCATAACCCTGGGCCCAAGGAGGGTGCGAAGGAAAGGTGGGGTATGGCGTGTTTCCTCCGGGGAATGGGTAAGAGTTGGCTTCAACCCATGGGCTCCCCGGGTA
The DNA here is from genome assembly GCA_900245905.1 of Lacerta viridis. Taxonomy (NCBI): domain Eukaryota; kingdom Metazoa; phylum Chordata; class Lepidosauria; order Squamata; family Lacertidae; genus Lacerta; species Lacerta viridis. Next base: position 1,180 of record OFHU01000626.1, read on the forward strand.
TAAATATGGGCAGTTTCGTCTTAGGTGCCCTGGTTGGAAACACAGGTGACAAAGGCCAGTGGATGGGCCCCAGGGTCTTGGCATGGATGGGATTGCATTCAATCCTCCCCCTCTTCCTTGCCCCCTGCTCCCTCCCCTGGCCGGGAACCCTGGAGCTGGGATGTGAGGGGTTTCCATACTGAGGGCAAGCACTGCCTCTTCCTCTGACTGAGTGTATCTTGTCCTCTTCTCATCACGATTATTAAAGACGGATTTTGCTATTGACAAGATCTCACTAAAGGTTTTTCCATCGTATCCAATGAGAAGGTTTAAGGCTTTGCGAATATCAGGTGTCGCTTGATCTTTAAAGAAGCCTTTGACTATTATGTCGTGGTGAGGGTTTTCAGGGTCTATTCCACCCCAGGTCTTAATAGCCGCCACCAACCGAGAATAATAGTCCGAAGGGTGTTCACTGGGTCCCTGTATTACAGTCTGGACCCTTGTCCAATTTATGGTGCGCTGTCCTGAAGCCTTGATACCATCTAGGATGGCCCTTTTAAACAAGTTCAGGCACCAGATACCATTAGGGGTATTATAGTCCCAGGCAGGGTCGGGTTCGCTCCGGAGGTCTCTAGGTGTTAAGGCCTCCACCCCTTGAGGTCTCCCTTCCTGGTAATTATCTTGATTTAGAGCTTCCTCAGCCTTACTCAGGATATCAGCTTTCTCGGCCTCATTAAATAGAGCGTTTAGGAGCACATGGACGTCAGTCCAAGAGGGATGATGTGAGGAGAAGATGGTGGATATTTGCCTATGGCATTTGTCAGGATCGTCTCTTAGAGAGGGCATCGTGTTAGCCCAGTTGATCAGATCGGCCGTACGGAAGGGTTGATGGGCATAGATCATACGTGGGGCCCCATCCGGGACTGTCGGTGGTATGGGGAAAGCCCTCAGTGGCATCTGGAAGGAGGTCGCCTGGTGACTGTTTCCCTCATTGCCCTTGGTCTTTGCTTTGACGGATTGTCGGTGAACAGATGGGGGGTAGGTGCCATGGTCACCGACAGGAGTTGGAGTAGAGTCAGGACCCACAAACACATCGGGCACCGCTAAAATCCCTTCCTGGCCGGCGGGAGGAATCAGAACTTGGTCATCCTGAGCCTCCGCTTGGCTACCGGGACCGGCATAGTTTTCAGGTCCCCGGGGCCGATTCTGTGCCAGGATTTTATTTTGGGCTGGAGGAGCAATTGGGGCTGCCCCGGGACGATTATAAGAACGTGCCAGGGCCTGATCCATGGAGTCCTCATAGGGGGGTGGCGCATGACCTTCCTTCGGTTTCTTAGGATCTTTTCTAGCGGTTTTAATCGTGGGCATCTGGAGCGACAGGGACGGCTTTAGAGTCTTAAGGACTTGATTCACAGCCTCGAAAGCCTTCAAATAGTCGAGCTGGCGAGGCTTTTCTTCCAGTAAGAGCTTCTTTAATGTATATAGTTGATCCTGATCAAAGGATCCCTCCGGTGGCCAGCGGAGTTCTGGTGGTACTCTTTCGGTAAAAGACGGCCAGGAATTCCTACAAAGATCTTGCAACTTCTGTCTAGACAAAATCTCATGGTCCGGAATTATCTTCCAATGATCCATGACAAGCAGGAGGGGAGAGTCGGGTTCCGGCTGGGCAAAAGAAGGCTTCCGTGAAGCCTTCTTCCCAGTGGAAGTACGACCATGCTTCGAAGCCTTGGCACCCATTGTTCCTTGGGGTTTAAGAGGAACCTGGGTTTTGGAAAGGAGGGATGGGAAAGGTATCTTAGTAAGTCGGGTTTTCTCACAAAGGGAGTGGGACAGGGGGGTTTCTTAACATAAACAAAGTACAGTACACGACGTTCCAATAATCTAGCCTGGTCCCTTGCGTTCACTAGTTCGGCTAGCGGGGCGGCTGACCAGGGGGATCTACTCTAAACTACCTCTTCCTTTCCTTTTTCTGGAGCTCCCTTTTCCTCTTCCTTTCTCTTCCGTTTCTTCTCATCTATTCCTATTCCTCAATCCCCATTTCCACCCATTACAGGGTATCCCACCTGGCAACCTCCTGCCTATCGTCACAGCTAAGGAAGGGAGCCCTACTGGACGCCTGCCACAGCAGTGCCAGATCGGGCAGCCCTTTTGATAGGGTTAAACGGTCCGGAAAAACCTCCCTTGCGTTCGGAAGCGGGCTCACGCACGACCAGCGTGTTTTACATGGCCCGACCGGGGCGGCTGAGGCTTGAGATAGTGCAGAAAAGTCCTTTGCCCCTTGCGTTCGTTAGGATCTTTCACCTACTCGGGGCGGCTGGCAAAGTAGAAAAAGAGCCCAGTCCCTTGCGTTCGTTAGACCAGCTAACGGGGCGGCTGACTGGGTATTGGAGAAAAGAGATAGAGCTCAGGACTCCCCTTTCGAGTTGAGCAACAGTCCACGGGACGGACTGAGAGACAGGCAAGAAATGATAGGCAAGAGAGCAGTAGATTGCGGTTGCCAGGCTTACCTCCCCCCTCCCCCCAATCACCAGTGCACTGGATTTATACTTACGCGTCTTCCACCGCGATCCGCTGGATCGTTGGAGACGAAGCCGGCTGAACTTTGCCTTTGCTCCCCGGTTGGCTCCCCCTGAGACCTGCAATTACCGCCCGGAGGATGGCAGGGATCCGTCGAGTCTCCACGGGAGAAAAGGGTCCCGTTGCCGGCTGAAGGCTCGGTGGGGGTCCCCAACCACCCCGGGAGAACGCAGGTCCCGGGTTTCGGCACCAACTGTTACGGAAATTACCGGGTCGAGGCTGCTCAGCTCCCGGTCCTACGGAAGAAGCCCGTGGTTCGCTGCGGAGGTAATGGAGACCAGCCGGAGATCGGAGCAAAAGCAAAGACGTTTATTGCGCAACAAGGTTCAGGAGGGTCCGAACCCCGAACAAAGGGTGTCCTGGACTTTTAAAAGTTCCCGCGATAGCCCAGAATACATTGCAAAATACATCACAGAAACGTCAGAGATGGGGAGGGGAGAGAGGAGGTTCTGGCAATATTTACATACGGGAAAAACAAGTTTTACATGTCAAGAGGGATGGCAGGAACTGGTGATGGGATTTAGGGTGGGTGCAATACACATTGATGGTTTCCACTGGGGAAAGACAATAGAAAACTCCTAGGAGGATGTCTGCTGTCATGGTTACTGATGGATGGGTGCTTGAATGGATTACCGGGAGGGGTGCATTTCCTCCTGAGGACGTGACTCTCTGCTTAAGGGATTATGAAAGCCACTGAGTTAGGAGTCCAAAAATTACACAGTATCAAATAACATACTTCTGATGATCGGAGGATGGCGGGGACCGAGGGGTTAGAAAGGTTATTTTATAAGGAGCAGATAGACACTCGAACCATGCAGCTAGGACCTTGCGTTGCTGAGATATTGATTTTTATGTTATTTAACCTTAGAGCTGTCAAACTGCCCGCCCACAGTCTAAGCGAGTCCACTGGTTACAATGTTGCAAGTTATAATTAATAACTTCCCTTGCTAGATACATTTTACTTTCGATTCCATTGTTCTCGCAGCAGGGAAGCTGTCAAAATCCACTTAGCATGCAGTCAAGCGTGAAGGTGTTGAGAAGCAGAGCTGAACGTTCCATTTTGGAGGCCTGGCTGAATGCATGCTCCTGATTGGTCGGCTTGCCGTTCATTGAGAAAATGGAGCGCACGAGGAGCGCTTTGACAGGAGGCTTCGCGGAGGGTTTTCGGGGCGCAGATCGGAACATTTTGGGGAGCCCTTTATCGCGAGGGCTTGTGTGGTGCTTGTGCGACTTATGTGAAGGGGCACCCGCTCATCGTCGGGGGGGAAAAGGAAGAAAAGAGGCTCCCAGGTCCCGCACTCGGCAGCGCGGGAGTCCGGCGAGGAGGCTGCGCGGTGGGGGAAGGTGGCGGCTGGAATTTTTCCTTATCAACAGCTAGGGAATATGAAACTGATTTGAAGCTTGGTTTCTTCTTTACATTCAGCTGGAAACATCACTGGTTTCACTTCCTTTCTCCAGAGTCATCCTCTTTCTTTTCTTCCCACAATCAGTGTTATTCACCTTTTTAATTGTCACACATATTTTTATCTTGTGATCTTCAGATGAAGAGAGGTATACAAATTTAATAAATACTTCCTAGTTAGAGGAGAGATAGTATATCCAGAAGCCCTAGGCCACCCAAAGCAAAGGAGGAAGAACAGTGAGAGAGGCCTGGACAGGAAATCTCCACCAAGATAGGCCATTGTCAGGAGGTGGGTGCGAGACCCGGTGGCATATAATTGTAACAAATAATAATTGGGGTGGGCATTTTAATCTGGCCTTCCCAGCAGTCAGGCTCCAGCTTCTTTCCTTCTGCATCTCCAGCTCTCTCCATGTTATTTCTCTTAAGATTTAGTGTCAGGAAATAACGTAGTCCTGGACACAGCAGAGTGAACCGCAGGTTTTCTGGAAGCTTCTGGCTGTAGAGCATTGACTGGACAGCACAACGCAGGAACTCAGCAAACTCACTTGGATAACTATATATAGTATTACTATGTACAGACTTTACAAATAAAAGAAACAAAACATAAAACCTCTCCTCTCTGTCTCTCTCTCTCTCAACCTTCAGTAACCAAACTACAAACACCACACCACTAACAACCACAACCAGCTCTCACACAGAGCTCATTCTTTAGGAACTCATTGACCAATCACAGGTCGTTGCTAAGGGTCTGGAGAGAGAGCAGATCTTGGCTTTCAGCCAACTGGTAATTGCTACAGAGGTGATAAGCTGACTTTCTGCACGTAGGCACTTTGAAATCTCTAACAATTTCAAGGATGAGAGATGGAGGTCCAACCCCAAGAACATTCTCCTACCTGAGCACTCCTTCAGCCAACCACAAACACCAAGCCTTGTCACTAGACTTTATGGATCCCCAAAAATGGTCAGTATGGACCTCCTGAGGGCAAAAGGACTGTGCCGGTGCTTAATAAACATCTAGATGTCGAATGGTACAAAATGTGGCCCAAGGGGTGGAGGATTATAGTGCAGAGGATGAAAAACTTCATTATGAACTTATGACCCTGATGAATAGTGGGCAGGTTCATGGACATAGAGTAGCTCGCTTTCCTGTGAGAAACCACTTTATTAAAAAAGGAAATTCCACAATGCAACAATATTCTAAGATAATGCTGGTTCATTAACGATGAGGGTTATGAAAGGCTGATGATGTATTGCCATTATTTAACATTATTTCATTTGCCTTTCCTAAAAATTTGGAATATATGGAGGACAAGAGAGAATGTACGAGATGTTAAAATAAGAGCAGGTGCTGATTGATGTGTGTAATATTTCTTTGTTCTCTTCCTAGAAAACAAATAGGATTCCCTCCCCCCTTTGCCCTCCTAAGCAGACAATGGAGAAGGCAGTCAGAATTCTGGAGGGCCATGCTCAATGGGAATAATGAAGAAACCATTTAAATTCATGTAGTGTGGAAAGAGAAAGAAGAAACAATTAGAAAGTATGGAGGGTGGAAAGAGCTTCACTGGAACAATTACAAAACATCAACGGACTCACACAGGAGAGAAACCATTTAAATGTATTGAGTGTGGAAAGAGCTTCAGTCAGAATGATAAACTTAGAATTCATCAACGGAGTCACACAGGGGAGAAACCATTTAAATGTATTGAGTGTGGAAAGAGCTTCAGTCAGAGTGGAGACCTTAGAATTCATCAACGGACTCACACAGGTGAGAAACCATTTAAATGCATGGAGTGTGGAAAGAGTTTCTGTGAGAGTGGAAAACTTAGAATTCATCAACGGACTCACACAGGGGAGAAACCATTTAAATGCATGGAGTGTGGAAAGAGCTTCAGTCAGAGTGAACACCTTAGAACACATCAACGGACTCACACAGGTGAGAAACCATTTAAATGCATGGAGTGTGGAAAGAGCTTCCGTGACAGTGGAACAATTACAAAACATAAACGGACTCACACAGGAGAGAAACCATTCCAATGTATAGAGTGTGGAAAGAGCTTCAGTGGAAGTGGAGGCCTTAGAAGACACCAACGGAGTCACACGGGGGAGAAACCATTTCAGTGCATGGAGTGTGGAAAGAGCTTCAGTGACAGTGGAAAACTTAGAATTCATCAACGGACTCACACAGGGGAGAAACCATTTGAGTGTATGGAGTGTGGAAAGAGCTTCAGTGGAAGTGGAGGCCTTAGAACACATCAACGGACTCACACAGGTGAGAAACCATTTAAATGCATGGTGTGTGGAAAGAGCTTCCGTGACAGTGGAAAAATTACAAAACATCAACGGACTCACACAGGAGAGAAACCATTTAAATGCATGGAGTGTGGAAAGAGCTTCAGTCAGAGTGAATACCTTAGAACACATCAACGGACTCACACAGGTGAGAAACCATTTAAATGTATAGAGTGTGGAAAGAGCTTCTGTGACAGTGGAAAACTTAGAATTCATCAATGGACTCACACAGGAGAGAAACCATTTAAATGTATAGAGTGTGGAAAGAGCTTCACTAATAGTGGAAACCTTAGAACACACCAACGAACTCACACGGGGGAGAAACCATTTACATGTATTGAATGTGGAAAGTGCTTCCGTGACAGTGGAACAATTACAAAACATCAACGGACTCACACAGGAAAGAAACCATTTAAATGTATTGAGTGTGGAAAGAGCTTCAGTCAGAGTGGAGACCTTAGAATTCATCAACGGACTCACACAGGTGAGAAACCATTTAAATGCATGGAGTGTGGAAAGAGCTTCAGTGAGAGTGGAAACTTAGAATTCATCAACGGACTCACACAGGGGAGAAACCATTTAAATGCATGGAGTGTGGAAAGAGCTTCAGTCAGAGTGAACACCTTAGAACACATCAACGGAGTCACACAGGTGAGAAACCATTTAAATGCATGGAGTGTGGAAAGAGCTTCAGTGACAGTGGAAACCTTAGAACACACCAACGAACTCACACGGGGGAGAAACCATTTACATGTATTGAATGTGGAAAGTGCTTCAGTGACAGTGGAAAACTCAGAAACCACCAACAGACTCACACAGGAGAGAAACCATTTAAATGCATGGAGTGTGGAAAGAGCTTCAGTGACAGTGGAAAACTTAGAAACCACCAACAGACTCACACAGGAGAGAAACCATTTCAATGCATGGAGTGTGGAAGGAGCTTCAGTACAAGTGGAATTCTTACAAAACATCAACAAATTCATACGGAACAAAATAAAAAACAAAAAATTCCTTCCAGTATTACCTTAGACACCAACTAAGTTTGTTCTTGATTGGTCTCTAAGGTGCTACTGGAAGGAATTTTTTTTATTTTGTTTTGACTATGGCAGACCAACACGGCTACATACCTGTAACTGAAACTCATACAGGGGAGAAACCATATACTGTATTTTTCAGTCCATAAGGCACTCTGGACCACAAGACGCACCTGTTTTCTAAAGGGGAAAAACCAGGGGAAAATATTTTCCTGGCTTTCCTCCTCTAAAAAGCAGGGGGAGCTGGAGGGGGAGCCCCTTCTCCCTTCACAGCGGCTCATCCCTGCTTGCTTTGAAGGGACATGGGGACGAGGGGAGAACGCTCCGTTTCTCCCCTCGTCCCCACGTCCCTTTAAAGCAAGAGGGGATGAGCCTGCTTTTGGCATCGGTGTGTGGGGTGGTGGAGAAAGCAGCAGCATCCCCGCTGTTTTCTCCACCACTCCGCACCTTGCACCGATCCCAAAAGCAGGCATCACAGCTGCCTCCTCCCGCCGAACGCAGTGGGGGATGGGGGGGAGGAAGCAGGAAGCGAAGGGAATCTTGCTGGATTGTGCCAGCAGCTGGCACGACCCAGCAACATCCCCTTCGCCTCCCGCTGCCTCCCCCATCCCCCGCCGCGTTTGGCAGGAGGAGGCAACGTAGATGTTGCTGGATTGTGCCCAGCACCTCCGTTCGCCGAAAGAAGTACTGGCACGATCCAGCAACATCGCTGCTGCCTCCTCCCGCCGAACGCGGCGAGGGGTTGGGGGGAGGCCGCGGGAGCGAAGCCTTCACTCCGTAAGGCGCACGGAGTTTCCCTTTTAAGGAGGGGAAAAGTGCGCCTTATGGAGCATAAAATACGGTAAGTGCTAGGGAAGTGGATAGACGTTCAGTTGTAGTGGAAGTCTTACAAAACATCAAAAGACTCTCGGGTTAGAGCTGTAAGAGTGGATACTCTACAGGTCGTCAATTAACTCGAAGAAGAGAAATGGTTTAAATAGAGGGAGAGTGGTTATTATAGAACGATTTTTAGAGTCTAGAACCTGTTTCTCTCTGAGTTGACACTTTCTTTCACATCAATAACAGGAAATCAATCTTAAATGCATGCAGTGTATGTGAGCCTTTGATGTTTGTATGTAACGTCTAGACATGTATTTAAAGTAATGAATATAACATTTCACAGTAGTAAGCATAATATAATATTTAAGGTACTGTTAGATAGGGAGGGGGAGTGTGTGAGTCTGGAGTGTTGCTTCTGAATGAGGATGGACTGAGAGTGAGCTCGTTTTGGTGTTTGGTGGAGGGAGTTGGAAATGTTTGTATCTGGGAATGGAGAGTTGCACAAAGTGATTAATATTGTAGGAACAACAGCATAACTCCCACTGTTCTAATTGCAATAATGGAACCATGAGGACACAGAAAGACTGAAAGCACCTACTTATATGCCCAAGGTAATCTGGAGACCCTCATCTATTCTTTTGATTTATCATAGAATCCTAGAGTTGGAAGAGACCCCAAGGGCCATCCAGTCCAACCCCCTGCCAAGCAGGAAACACCATCAAAGCATTCCTGACAGATGGCTGTCAAGCCTCCGCTTAAAGACCTCCAAAGAAGGAGACTCCACCACACTCCTTGGCAGCAAATTCCACTGTCGAACAGCTCTTACTGTCAGGAAGTTCTTCCTAATGTTTAGGTGGAATCTTCTTTCTTGTAGTTTGAATCCATTGCCCCGTGTCCGCTTCTCTGGAGCAGCAGAAAACAACCTTTCTCCCTCCTCTATATGACATCCTTTATATATTTGAACATGGCTATCATATCACCCCTTAACCTTCTCTTCTCCAGGCTAAACATACGCAGCTCCCTAAGCCGTTCCTTATAAGTCCTCGTTCGGCAGCAGCAACCTCCTCCGACTTCGCCTCTTGCACGCCATTGCAGGCAGCGGTGGCTCCTGAGACGCTGCGTAGGGTGGGTGGGGAAGGAAGGTTCCCGCGCTCTGCTCCACCACCAGCCGGGCTTCCCGCTGCCCGCTCGGCCTCCAGGGGACTGCTTTAGCAGGAGGTCGGGGGCATGGAGAGGCAAGAAGCGGTTTCTCCGCTTCAGCGGAGAAGCCGCTGCTTGCCCGCCCCGCCCCCTGCCAAAGCCTGCTTTAGCGGGAGGTCGGGGGGGGACATATGTTCTAGCGCCCGTTATTTTAACGGGCTGAAACCACTAGTATTATATAATCTATATATATAAAACGCAAGTGTCTGCGTCCAGTCCCTGTGTCTCTGGGTTTGCGCTACTGAGCATGTGCCCCAGGGACACGGATTGGATGGAGAGACATCGGGCCGGGAGCGGCGGCGGCAGTTGAAGCGGGGCAGTTGATTCAGAACGCCGGCACTGCAGAGGACGAGGGGAGGCCAAGGAGGGAGGCCACGGTGCTGCTGCTCTACCTGGCCGTGGAAGAGCAGGAGACGCCGCTCCCGCGCTCCTGGAGCCTGAAGGACAACTTCATTTGCATTAGCTTCTCACAGAACAACCTGCGCGTCCACTACAAAGGTGAGAGGAATGGAGGGAGGCTGAGGCCGCCGCAATCTCCAGGCCCCCCCCTCTGCCTCCTCCTCCGAAAGGCAGGCTGAAAAGCCTGGGGGGGAAGCTGAAAAGCCGGGCCGGTGGGGGGGCGGCCTTCTGTTGCTAGGGCCGCGGAGTTGGTTAGCAACGGCGAGGAGAGGCTGCAGGGCGCGCGCCTAGTCGTTAGGCAGCCGGGTTTAAAAAAAAAAGGAACAAAATCCACAGCACCCTCCCCTCTGTCTCTTCCTCTAAAAGCCACTCCGTTCATTCCTGACCGGAGTGGGTGTGCCACTGGAGCCAAAGGTGCACAGAGCAGGCTTCTTAACCCTTTCCTTACTGTTGCTGTTGCCATCATGGACTGGCTGGATGCAGAGGAGGAGGGGGAGACCTTTTCGCTTTCTTAAATCTTCCACCATTCCTGCTTCATTGGATTCTATGAGTTCTAGTTTTATGAAGGGAATGGGGCTTTCCCCTCCTTCCTCGTCTTCTCTCCAAAGTAAAAGGTCCCAAAAACTGAACTGTGCACAGTACTCCAAATGTTCTCACACCATAGATCTGCACGATTCCATTAGGATAGTGGCAGGTAATGAAAAATGGTTCTTTCATTAGATTCAGAAGCAATACAAGTGCAAGTGAGTGAGAAGTTTTACAGATTTTTTTCTGGTTACAGGTGGGTAGCCGTGTTGGTCTGCCATAGTCAAAACAAAATCGAAAATTCTTTCCAGTAGCACCTTAGAGACCAACTGAGTTTGTTCCTGCATGCACACGAAAGCTCATACCAGGAACAAACTCAGATTTTTTTCTGAACAGCAAGAAAAATATACGTTACCATCTCAAGCTACCTGGGGGTCACTTTGCAATTTCAACGCTCCTCAGGTGGCACTTTCTACCCCCAGGTAGCTTGAGATGCAAACTCCTAACTGCTATGATAAAAATCTAGATATTATATACAGGCTGTTCTCATGTTTTATGGCCAGACAGGCTTAGCTAGGTCACTCTTCATCTGAGGCTTTTACTGAGCAGTGCATTTGTCAATAGATAACACATCAAAGACTGTTTACAAGGGATAGAGATAGAGTAATAAAACATGGGAATGCAGAGCCAAGAACTCCCTATCAGATCACTATCTCCTCGAAATACAATAATCTTCCGCAATTAATTCATACAGTATATTTCCAATCCCTTCCCTAAACATCCCCAGCGTGGGATTTGCAGTTTACCAAGCCACTGCACACGGGGTCAACATCTTCCCTGAGTTTCCTAATATGACCCCAAGGTCTCGCTCCTGGTCCCTCACCTCCTCCCCATCAGCCTCTATGTGAAATTAATTTTTTTTTGGCCCAACATGCACCTGTTTAATCTTGTTGACAATGAACTGGAACCCTGCCAGAACAAATGAATGGTGCCAACATGGGTTTAATGACAAAGGGATATGTAAATGTTTATTATTATTATTAGTATTATTATTATTACTAGTACTACTACTACCACACCCATATATTACTTCCAGCATAATATAAAAGATAAGAAAATGTCAAACACAAATAAATTCCCTGAACAGGGCTGCCTTCAGAGGTCTTCCAAAAGTTATGTACAGTGGTACCTTGGCTTATAAACATTTCAGGTTACAAACTCCGCTAACCCGGAAATAGTACCTCGGGTTGAGAACTTTACCTCAGGATGAGAACAGAAATCACGCGGTAGCAGCGGGAGGCCCCATTAGCTAAAGTGGTACCTCAGGTTAAGAACGGTTTCAGGTTAAGAATGGACCTCCGGAACGAATTAAGTTCTTAACATGGGGTCACAAAGAGTCGGACACGACTGAACAACAACCAACCACTGTAATTTCTCTCTCTTTGACATCTGATTGAGGGGGCGTGTGTTCCACCGGGAAGGTGCCACTACTGAGAAGGCCCTCTGCCTGGTTCCCTGTAACTGAGTGAACTTGCAGAAGACCCTCGGTAGTGGACCTCAGTGATGATGGGGGGGGTATTTTCTTTTCCTTGTGTCGGATGGATGTTGAAACAAGGTGTGATTGACAAGGGCATCATGTAATCTTTGTTCTAGGCATCTTCTTCTTTGCTCTCCTTAGAGATGAGACGTTTGTTGCAACAAATAAATGACTTGTTTCCTCTCCAGGAAGCGGAGCTCACTGACCCAGGGGAGGAATGAGTGGCAAAAAGGGATTCTCCCTCTACCCCCAATCCCAGAAAACATAATTTTCCTCCCCTACAAACAAGCTCTATAATTTCCATTTCTTTCCTGAAAATATGTTCCAAAGTTGAATTCTGTATCTCTCAGAGACACACAGAGACACAACAGGGACCCTCTTGTGAGGGGAGCAGAAAGGATGGCTCTCAGAGAAAGGGGTGGCAAGGGGGGGTCTCTCTCTCCCTCACAACCCCATTGCATTCCTCTCATGGTGGAAGGGGACCCCACCCTCTCACCACCTGCCTCAGACCGAGGAAGAAGGGACAACGAAAAGGATTATATATATTTTATATAATTAGATCTTTCAAAAGTTATGTACAGTGGTAACTCGGGTTATAAACACCTCGGGTTACAAATACTTCAGGTTACAGACTCCGCTAACCCGGAAGTAGTACCTCATGTTGAGAACTTTACCTCAGGATGAGAACAGAAACCATGCAGCTGCAGTGGGAGGCCCCATTAGCTAAAGTGGTACTTGAGGTTAAGAATGGACCTCCGTAACAAATCTTAACCCGAGGTACCACTGTAATTCTTTCTCTCTTTGACATCTGATGGGGGGGGTGTTATTCCACAGGGAGCGTGCCACTACTGAAAAGGCCCTCTGCCCGGTTCCCTGTAACTGAGGGAACTGCCAGAAGACCCTCGGAAGTGGACCTCAGTGATGGGGGGATATTTCCTTTTCCTTGTGTTAGATGGATGTTGAAACAAGGTGTGATTGACAGGGGCATGTCCGGGTCACAGATTTCTGCCCAACACCCCTCCTCTTCTGTTCTGTGACATAACTGATGTTTTGATGACACTGTGAGAAATGTGTTGTGGGAACTTTTTAAAACTCATGTAATCTTTGTTTTGGGCATTTTCTTTTTTGCTCTCCTTAGAGATTGAGACGTTTGTTGCAACAAATAAATGATCAGGCCTTCTGGCCGCTGATTTGCTTCCTCATTGCTTGGCTGCAGTCTGATCAATCCAGCATCCTCAGGGCTAGACTCCAGCGAATTGTTCTTTTCACCTGGATGGAGTTGGGGAGCTGTCAAAACCAAACCCTATTTTCTCCCCATAACACAGAAGTCAGAATCCAGCCTGCTGCTGGATGTGCCCCAATCCATAAAACAGTGTTGGAGCGGCTGCGTCTAAGACCCCGCCTTTCCTATTTGGAGGGGAGAAGATAGTTGTCCCCAGGTGACTGCTAGTGTTCCAGTAAGGCTGCTTTGGGGGGGAGAGCCCTCTTCTCTGGTTCCTCTCAGGCTCCAAATGTCTTTGGCTCCCCCCTCCCTCAAGGCTGCCTCTATCTGTGAACTTCAAAGAGGACCTTGCAAGGCAAACATTGGGAGGAGTCCCCCCCCCATCAGCCCTTCTCCCACTCTTCTGATCCACAGAAGGAGTGGGGAGGGGAGCCCTTCTTTCTCTACCTTCCTGTCACTCCCCAGCCCCCTCACCCCATCTGCCCTGTTTGTAGATGCGAGGGGAAGAGAAGCACCCTCTTCTCTCCCTCCCCACACCTCCCAATTATGTGATCCCTCTTCCTCCTCCTCTCCAGGCCTCTTCTCTTCCGAAAATGAGATGGAGAGCCTTCACTTCTAATCCACCACCCCCCCAAAATACAACTTATTTCCTCCCTAGGAAGCAGAGCTCATTGACCCAGGGGGAGGAATGAGTGGCAAAAAGGGATCCTTCCTGAACCCCCCGCCCTGTCCCAGAAAACATAATTTTCCTTCCCTCCAAACAAGCTCTATAATTCCATTTCACACACCCCCCCCGGCAGCGGCACAGAAAAGACCCCCCACTCCCGGAAAAGACTCCTCTTCGGCGAATGAAGGTCACACAACTTGACACCCCAGTCACTCTGGAGAAACCCCCTCCTGCTCCTATTTCAACTCTTCGCTATGGGGTGCAGACCCCCGCAGAACTCGCACCAGCACCCCGCAATGCAAGTCAGGTGCAAATCTGCAGTGACGCCCCCAAATGGGGGGGGCTGCTCTAAGGCCGTAGCTCTATGGGCACACGTAATGTTTCCAGGTTGGAGGGGCGAGAGGCACGAAGAGGGGAGGGGTGACAGTGGACAACGCCCCCCCCTTTATATTACAGAAAGGGAAATCGGAGTGCTGTCGGCAAGCGAGGGGAGGCCAAGAGAGGACACAGAGGTAACAAGGCCAAGTGGGGGAAGGAGGAGATGGGGCAGAGACTCCTGTAAAAGTGGGGACCCAACATCTGCAGGGTCTGCATTGCACTGTCGCCTTGGAAGCACCATCACCAAACTCCCGTTCCTCTTTCCTGGGGGGCCGAGAGATGCTCAGCTGCCCTGCAACCCCTTGGGTGCCTTTGCGAGAATTGAAATAGGGTGCCTGCCAAGGGGGTCCCCATGAGGGTCCCCATCCCCAAGCAGGACTGGGTTTGAGCCAAGCCCCCAGATCCGCTGCCCCTCGTGACACGCCCCGTCTGGGCGCAGGAGACAGGGGTCAGAGGAAGTTGGGGGGCTGAGGGAGGAATGGAAGCATTATCCCTGTTTTGGGCAGGTCCCAAAGTAGATCTCTGTCCTCTAGAAAACGGCTATATTCCCTGTTAAAGCTATCTAAGGCTGTATACACACTCATAGAATCATAGAATCATAGAGTTGGAAGAGACCACAAGGGCCATCCAGTCCAACCCCCTGCCAAGCAGGAAACACCATCAAAGCATTCCTGACAGATGGCTGTCAAGCCTCTGCTTAAAGACCTCCAAAGAAGGAGACTCCACCACACTCCTTGGTAGCAAATTCCACTGCCGAACAGCTCTCACTGTCAGGAAGTTCTTCCTAATGTTTAGGTGGAATCTTCTTTCTTGTAGTTTGAATCCATTGCCCCGTGTCCGCTTCTCTGGAGCAGCAGAAAACAACCTTTCACCCTCCTCTATATGACATCCTTTGATATATTTGAACATGGCTATCATATCACCCCTTAACCTTCTCTTCTCCAGGCTAAACATACCCAGCTCCCTAAGCCGTTCCTCATAAGGCATCGTTTCCAGGCCTTTGACCATTTTGGTTGCCCTCCTCTGGACACGTTCCAGCTTGTCAGTATCCTTCTTGAACTGTGGTGCCCAGAACTGGACACAGTATTCCAGGTGAGGTCTGACCAGAGCAGAATACAGTGGTACTATTACTTCCCTTGATCTAGATGCTATACTCGAACCAGAGACCAAATTGCAAACATGCGCTGGATTATGGAGAAAGCCTAGAGAGTTCCAGAAAAACATCTACTTCTGCTTCATTGACTATGCAAAAGCATTTGACTGTGTCGACCACAGCAAACTATGGCAAGTTCTTAAAGAAATGGGAGTGCCGGATCACCTCATTTGTCTCCTGAGAAATCTCTATGTGGGACAAGAAGCTACAGTTAGAACTGGATATGGAACAACTGATTGGTTCAAAATTGGGAAAGGAGTACGACAAGGCTGTATATTGTCTCCCTGCTTATTTAACTTATATGCAGAATTCATCATGCGAAAGGCTGGACTGGATGAATCCCAAACCGGAATTAAGATTGCCGGAAAAAATATCAACAACCTCAGATATGCTGATGATACTACCTTGATGGCAGAAAGTGAGGAAGAATTAAAGAACCTTTTAATGAGGGTGAAAGAGAGAGCGCAAAATATGGTCTGAAGCTCAACATCAAAAAAACTAAGATCATGGCCACTGGTCCCATCACCTCCTGGCAAATAGAAGGGGAAGAAATGGAGGCAGTGAGAGATTTCACTTTCTTGGGTTCCATGATCACTGCAGATGGTGACAGCAGTCACGAAATTAGAAGACGCCTGCTTCTTGGGAGAAAAGCAATGACAAACCTAGACAGCATCTTAAAAAGCAAAGACATCACCTTGCCGACAAAGGTCCGTATAGTTAAAGCTATGGTTTTCCCAGTAGTAATGTACGGAAGTGAGAGCTGGACCATAAAGAAGGCTGATCGCCGAAGAATTGATGCTTTTGAATTATGGTGCTGGAGGAGACTCTTGAGAGTCCCATGGACTGCAAGAAGATCAAACCTATCCATTCTCAAAGAAATCAGCCCTGAGTGCTCACTAGAAGGACAGATCCTGAAGTTGAGGCTCCAGTACTTTGGCCACCTCATGAGAAAGAAAAGACCCTGATGTTGGGAAAGATGGAGGGCACAAGGAGAAGGGGACGACAGAGGATGAGATGGTTGGACAGTGTTCTCGAAGCTACTAACATGAGTTTGGCCAAACTGCGAGAGGCAGTGAAGGATAGGCGTGCCTGGCGTGCTCTGGTCCATGGGGTCACGAAGAGTCGGACACGACTGAACGACTGAACAACAACAACAACAACAACAACAACAACAGAATTGCATTGGCTTTTTTAGCTGCTGCATCACACTGTTGACTCATGTCAAGTTTATGGTCTACCAAGACTCCTAGATCCTTTTCACATGTACTGCTCTCAAGCCAGGTGTCACTCACTCCATGAATTCTGATAGCTGTAGCTTCCCCCGAAAGAGCTATAACTCCCAGCACCCTCAACAAACTGCAGCTTCCTGGGTGCTGCTCTTTCTAGGTGCTTTAAATGTATGGGGTGCACTCAGCCTAAGCCTAGACTCCACTTTATTTTGGGGTGGGGTGGGGTCTGGAAGATTCCCTCCCTCCAGTTTCCTTCCAAATATTAGAATGCATAGGGGTTTTTTCCCTTAATTTTAGAACAGTTTCCCCCTGTGATCACTGCTGTGGGTTTTGTGTTTCAGCATTAATCTTACACTGACCGCTCTGTAGACATGGCTGTTTGAACAAGCTGATCTCTCTCCTTCTTGCAAAGCAAATTGCGAAACATCTGCAAGTGAGCATGGCTAGCCTTGTTCCAGGGCTTAATTGCATTAAACAGGCTGATCTGCCAAAGAAAGGGAATCAGTGCCCCTCCCCAAGCTAAAAAAAACTCTGTGCAGCCATCTCTAAATAACAAGGTAATATTGCAAACCTCTTATATTCTTCATGTTTTGTAACTTAATTGTATCGTAACACCTGCTCATTCTTGGCTACGTGAAGTATCCAGATAAAATGATAGGATTTCAGATTTGGGAGCCCAAATTTGGGAGCCTTCCTTTGTTGGAAGCTACATTTTATGTAGTGATCTTTTTGGTGGCTTTATACCCCACAGACACAATCTAAATAGTTGATTTATTTTTTGGAAGTATAATTTCGGGCACAAGGAGAAGGGGACGACAGAGGATGAGATGGTTGGACAGTGTTCTTGAAGCTACTAACATGAGTTTGGCCAAACTGCGAGAGGCAGTGAAGGATAGGCGTGCCTGGCGTGCTCTGGTCCATGGGGTCACGAAGAGTCGGACACGACTGAACGACTGAACAACAACAAAGTGTTACGGAAATTACCGGGTCGAGGAGGCTCAGCTCCCGGTCCTACGGAAGAAGCCCGTGGTTCACTGCGGAGGTAATGGAGACCAGCCGGAGATTGGAGCAAAAGCAAAGGGTTTATTGCGCAACAAGGTTCAAGAAGGTCCGAACCCCGAACAATGGGTGTCACGAACTTTTAAAGCTTCCCGCCATTGCCCAGAATACATAGCGAAATACATCATCAAACGTCAGAGAGAGAGGGTGGAGAGGGGAGGTTCTAGCGATATTTACATACGGGAAAAACAAGTTTTACATGTCAAGGGGATGGCAGGAACTGGTGATGGGATTTAGGGTGGGTGCAATACACATTGGAGGTTTCCACCGGGGTAGAACAATGGGGAACTCTTGAGAAGATGTCTGCAGTCATGGTAACTGATGGATGGGTACTTGAGTAGATTACTGGGAGGGGTGCATTTCCTCCTGCAGCTGGATGAGGACGTGACTCGCTGCTTAAAGGATTATGAAAGTCCCTGAGTTGAGTGTCCAAAAATCATACAATATCGAAATAACATACTTCTGATGATCGGAGGATGGCGGGGACCGAGGGGTTAGGAAGGTTATTTTATAAGGAGCAGATAGACACTCGAACCATGCAGATAGGACCTTGCATTGCTGAGATATTGATTTTTATGTTATTTAACCTTAGAGCTGTCAAACTGCCCACCCACGAATCCACTAGTTACAATGTTGCAAGTTATAATTAATAACCTCCCTCGTTGGATACATTCTAGTTTCAGTTCCATTGTTCTCGCAGCAGGGAAGCTGTCAAATATCCACTTAGCATGCAGTCAAGCGTGAAGGTGTTGAGTACATTATAGTAGCTGAGCTGAACGTTCCATTTTGGAGGCCTGGCTGAATGCATGCTCCTGATTGGTCGGCTTGCCGTTCATTGAGAAAATGGAGGATACGAGGAGCGCTTGACAGGAGGCTTCTCGGAGGGTTTTCGGGGCGCAGATCGGGACATTTTGGGGATGCCCTTTATCGCGAGGGCTTGTGTGGTGCTTGTGCGACTTGTGTGAAGGGGTACCCGCTCATCGTCGGGGGGGGCAAAAGGAAGAAAAGAGGCTCCCAGGTCCCGCACTCGGCAGCGCGGGAGTCCGGCGAGGAGGCTGCGCGGTGGGGGAAGGTGGCGGCTGGAAATTTTCCTTAACAAAAGAATGTATAAAAGCTTTGGAACAACATTCATTTTGAGGACATTAACCTTTCCCCAAAGGGAGAGGTTTAGAGGTCCCCTCCTTTCAATATCAAAAGAAATCTCATTTATAATTTGATTCAAATTTAATTTTACAATTTGGTCTACATCTGATGAAATCATTATACCCAAGTATTTAGTAAAGTCCTTGCACATCCGAAATTGATGATTTCTATACAATGTAGCCCTTGGCCCTATTGGTAAAATGTCTGATTTTGTCCAATTTATGGAATATCCCGATATTCTGCCAAAGGTTTTTTTCCCCTCCATAATTTTTGGAATTGTATCTTCTGGTTTTGTAATAAACAAAAGGATAGCGTCCGCAAATAATACAATTTTGTAATTATATTTTTTGTCCTTCACACCCTTGATATGCTCATCCTGAATTATTGCTCTTGTTAATGGTTCCAGGCAGAGATTAAATAATAACCGAGAAAGAGGACATGCTTGTCTCGTTCCTCAATTTAAACAAATCAAATTCAAAATTCTTCCATTTGTAACAATCCGGGCGAGGGTCAGATTTTGAAAGGCGGGAAGTTGGTCTGGCGGCCGTTGGAGAAGGGGCGGGAAAAGTCGTTTCCCTCAGAGCCACTGAGGGAAAGAAGCAGCGGGGGGGGAGGGGCTCCTCCTCTCTTGTCTCTCAGAGACACAACAGGGACCCTCTTGTGAGGGGAGCAGAGAGGAGGGCTCTCAGAGAAAGGGGTGGCAGGGGGGTCTCTCTCTCCCTCACAACCCCATTGCATTTCTCTCATGGTGGAAGGGGATCCCACCCTCTCACCGCCTGCCTCAGACCCAGGAAGAAGGAACAACGAAAAGGATTATATATATTTTGTATAATTAGATCTTCCCAATCATTTCTCTCCTCCATCCATTCCTGAGCAAAAACAATGTTATCTCAAGGGCCCTTGATGACACGGGGCCAAGGCAAATAAAATACTGTTTGGGGGGCAGGTAAGCCGCACCCCACATAATCAAACACGTGACACGACACTCGCGCGCGCACACACACCATTTGAACGACAAATCCCCTTTAACTTGTTCGGAGAAATTCCTGTAACGAAGTTTGGAGGCGAATCCCTCAAATATTTTATGGGGGGGGGGGCAGATCCCTCCGCCCCTAGGATTTGGCTCCTATGACCACCAGCCCCATTTCCCCCGTTGCAACACCCCTGCGAGGTAGGCTCTGTTGTCGCTCCTGTTTTTCTGGGGGAGGGTTCCTTATGGGGGACTCACATTCAGAGCTTGGCAGGGAGAAGGAGACCCCCCCCCCTTGATGGCACAGCCTCGCCCCCTCCCCTCTTTTTATACCCCCCACGCGAGAGGGACCTGGATAGAGACCCCTCTCTCTGCTCGTCTCCGGGGGGAGAGAAGGGCGAGGGGGGAGCCTGTGGGGAGGGAGGGGGCAGAGGAAAGGAAGCGCCCCTTCCGTCTCAGGCTGCTGGGGGGGAGGAGAAAAGTGAAGGGCAATGTGCCTATATGGAGCCCCAAGAGCAGGAGGCCAAAGGCAGCGCCGTCCCGTCCGCTTCCCATCCCGACACAGGAACGAGCTGCTCTACAACCTTAGCTCTAGGGTTTCCAGTTCGGAAGGGGGGGGGCCAGAAGGGAAGTTTCGGGGAGGAGGGGAGGGGCGTCATTTCTGTTGCACATAAGGGAAGCGGAATAATCTGGAGCGAGGGAGGCGGAGGACCAAGAGGTAAAGAGGGAAAGTGGGAAAATGGGGAGGGGGCGGGATAAGCGGGGGAGGGGAGAACAAAGAGACCCCCCCCCAAAGAAAGCGCCCTCCCTGGTGCTGATCAACAGAGGCCCGGATCCATGCGATCCAGGTGGGAAGTGGGGACCCAACACGTCGAGGGGTGGGTCCCTTTTGGCTGGGGAAATGGAGAGAGGGAGTCCATGGAAGGGTTAATGGAAGGGGGAGGAGCCTCTGCAGAGACCCCTCCCCTCCCTTCCCAGCACCACTTATTCCCCAGTCTCCTTGCTGGCAGTCTGGCAGTACCAGATTATCTGTATTCGCTATGACTCCTGTCTTACTTTGGATTGTCCTGAATACCAACATTTGGTAGCCAAACCCAAAACCAAAAGTCCTGCTGGGATGCATTTTGGCTTGCCTGCTGATGAAACTGAGCGTGTGATGATTGATGATTTATTGTCACTGTACCACATGTTCACAGTGAGATTAAACGAGCCCCCCTCTCCCCCCCCCCACTATCTCTCAGTGCTTGTTACACCCTATGTGCTGTCCTACGACCACCCACCCCGAATGTCAGCTGCAATGTTGCTGTCTTCCATTCAGCAGCCTCACTTCGCACAGGTAGAAATTGTTCTTTAACCTGTTGGTGTGGTTTATCATGCCCAAGGGCAGGAGATTAAAAAGGTGCTGGCCAGGATCCAGTCATCCCTGAGAAGGACAGCCCATGATGTCATGTGCTGTCTTCACCACCCTCTGTAGGGACTTTCTGTCCGTGGCTGTCAAACCAGCGTACCACACCAGGAATCTAAAGGAAGAGACTCTCTCCTCACAGACCCCCCCCCCCGGTGTACAACGGGACTAGCTCCCCTCTCTTCCTCCGAAAGTCCAACACCATCTCCTTTGTCTTGCCAATGTTTAGGTGCAGATTGTTCTCTGAGCACCATGAGGTTACCTTTTGAACCTCCCCCTGTATGCAGATTCGTCTCCACCTGTAATTAAACCCATTATGGTGGTGTAAAAAGCAAAGACATCACCTTGCCGACAAAGGTCCGTATAGTTAAAGCTATGGTTTTCCCAGTAGTAATGTATGGAAGTGAGAGCTGGACCATAAAGAAGGCTGATCGCCGAAGAATTGATGCTTTTGAATTATGGTGCTGGAGGAGACTCTTGAGAGTCCCATGGACTGCAAGAAGATCAAACCTATCCATTCTCAAAGAAATCAGCCCTGAGTGCTCACTGGAAGGACAGATCCTGAAGTTGAGGCTCCAGTACTTTGGCCACCTCATGAGAAGAGAAGACTCCCTGGAAAAGACCCTGATGTTGGGAAAGATGGAGGGCACAAGGAGAAGGGGACGACAGAGGATGAGATGGTTGGACAGTGTTCTCGAAGCGACTAGCATGAGTTTGGCCAAACTGCAAGAGGCAGTGAAGGATAGGCGTGCCTGGTGTGCTCTGGTCCATGGGGTCACGAAGAGTCGGACACGACTGAATGACTGAACAACAACAACAATGGTGGTGTCATCAGCAAACTTAATAATTGCAGTAGATGGGTCAGGGAGGTAGATATAACAGGCCCAATCCTCACTGTTTGTGTCCGGTCGCTCAGAAAGTCTTTAATCCAATCACAGATGTTAGAAGAAAGGTCCAGGTCCCTTAACTTTCCGATGAGAATGGTATTGAAAGCAGAGCTATAATCAACAAACAGCATCCTGACAATAATAATATTGATAATATTGTCATTTATCCGTTTTAGACCCCTAAGTACTACCAGTTGCCGGGATATTGTCCTGTTCGGCTCTGTAAAGCTCCATCCTTATTTCAGACATTGTGGTAGGTTGCAATGTTTAGCTACTGATAACACTGCAATGTTTAGCAGGTGGGAAGTGGGGAGCCGACACCTGCAGGGTTTGCCTTGCAAGATCTCCTTGGCAGCAGCATCACCAGACTCCCGTTTCTCTTTCCTGGGGGGGCCAAGAATAATAATAATAATAATAATAATAATAATAATAATAATAATAATAATAATAATAATAATTTATTATTTATACCCCGCCCATCTGGCTGGGTCTCCCCGGCCACTCTGGGCGGCCTCCAACAAATACTAAAATACAATACAAAGTCACAAATTAAAAACTTCCCTAAACAGGGCTGCCTTCAGGTATTTTCTAAATGACAGGTAGTTGTTTATCTCTCTGACCCCTGATGGGAGGGCGTTCCACAGGGTGGGCGCCACTACCGAGAAGGCCCTCTGTCTGGTTCCCTGTAGCTTTGCTCAGATGCTCAACTGCCCTGCACCCCCTTGGGTGATATGGTGGGGATGGAATGCCCACCAAGGGGGTCCTAGTGAGGACCCCCATCCCCAAGCAGGGCTGGGGGTTGAGCTGAGCCCCCCCATGTGCCCGGTTTCCCCCTGCCAGGAATCCCTGGGGTCGTGGGAAGCCTGGCTGGGTCCCTTTTGGCAGGGGAAACGGAGGGAGGGAGAGGAGCCAAGACAGAGACCCCTCCCCTTCCAGCACCACTTACTCACCCCCATCACCCCCCCTTCCCTGCTGACAGTCCCAGATTATTTGTGATATTGTGAGTTTACAAGATGATTACATTACAATGTTTAGCTGGTGATAACATTGTAGTGTTCAGTTGGTGAGTTATCGCGATGTTGAAAACAAGATAGAACAAAAGACAAAATTATAGGCAAAACACCATGGTGGGTATCCCCAGTTGAAGCAACCTCAACACTTAGAAATGACGCAAGGAAATCATGGCCAACATACAAAGAACTAGTGGTAGAAATGAAAGAAAGTCCAACATTAAAACAATATGAAGATTTAAAAGAGAACGGAATGAGTTGGCTTGAATATTTCCAACTAAAGGCGACTTTTGAGAAGGATTTAAAAAACAGAGGGTTTGAAAATAAATCAGGGAAACTAGAGGAATTTCTACAGAGTAAGCAAAAAACATTAGCAAAAATATACAAAATATTAATCAATACCCAATTAGATCAAGAAAGTAAAGGGGAAAACATACTAAAGTGGGAAAGAGACTTTGGCTATGAAATCGAACATAATAAATGGAAGAGGTTCTGGACAAGGGATATTCTTTTTACAGCGTCTTATCAATTAAAAGAAAATTTTATGAAATTACACCACAGATGGTACATGTCACCGGATAGGATTGCAAAAATAAACAAATCAGAGAATGACAAGTGCTGGAGATGTAAAAATATGACAGGGACACTGTTCCATATGTGGTGGACGTGTCCCGCAATTAAAAAATATTGGAATATGATTCATGAAGAAATTAAAAAAATAATAAAAACAGCACATAGTAAGAAAGCAGAATCATACTTATTAGGAATAGTTAATGGGGAAATACCCAAAGAGAAAGTGGATTTTTTCCTGTACGCGACAACCGCGGCGAGAACATTAATAGCCCAACATTGGAAGGATAACTACATCCCAACTAAGAAAGAGTGGCTGAGTAAGTTAGCGGAATATCTGGAATCGGCAAAGCTGACCAATATAATAAAACAAAAGCCAAAAAAGGTAATTCAAGACCAATGGAATTGTTTTAATGAATATTTGAATAAACAAGGATCTAGAGAAAGGTTTTGGTTATGTTTAGAATAGCATTTAAGTGGATTTATGGTAACTCTGATGTTAAAGGGAAGAATGGCAAAAATGTTCAGATAGTGTAGGTAGTGAAATGCAGCAATGGAAGTTGATTATTGTAACTTTAACAATAATTTACTTTTCCTTTTCTTTCTCTTTTCTGCTTTTCTTTCTTTCTTTCTTTGGCTTCTTACCTTTTTCTTTCTCTGTAATTTCCTCTTTCCTTCTTTTCCTTTATTGTTTGTAATGTAAACTGTTTTTTTTATTGTATGTAATGTGTATTTGTAAAACTTGTAAAAATTTGTAAATAAAATAAAGTTAATAATAATAATAATAATAAAAAAGAAAACAAGATATTGCCTAGCCCATACACACATGGTGATTTGCAATACAGTGGTGCCCCGCTAGACGAAAATAATTCGTCCTGCGAAAATTTTCGTCTAGCGGGTTTTTCGTCTAGCGAAGCGGCAATGACAGCCGCGCTCCGCTAAACGAAAAAAAAAGACGAAAATTTTTCGTCTTGCGAAGCAGCCCCATAGACTTTTTCGTCTTGCGGGGCAGCTTCCGCTAGACGAATGCCGTTCGTCTAGCGAGTTTTTCGTCTAGCAAGGCATTCGTCTAGCGGGACACCACTGTATGTTGCCAGTTAAAATATTAGGAAACAGTTAACACAATGTTAACTTCAAGCTGATCCTGGACAATATACACTAGTGGCCAAAATTGTGGAAACCTTTGGGGAAAGTGTATTTCCGAGGTTCGATGGCTCATAACACCACTTTTTTTAAAAGAGTACCATAAAATTATATATCAATGGAAAGATAATTTAATGAAGAATGTAATGCAATAACTTTTATGAATGATTATTTATGGCAATAGCGGTCGTAGAGAAGAAATGTGAAACATATAGAAAAAATTCTCACCATGTCAGTTACCGGTAATACTTAGTTGGGTAACCCTTAGCTTTAATGCCTTCCCATCGAGTGAACCTAGTTTTTTTTTACTTCTGCAGCTGTAATAATGCGAAACCAAGATTGAATTATTGCCTCTATTAATTGGGTTTTATTGCTGGGTTGCTTCTGACTAACAAGTTTCTTTAGTCGGCTCCATAGATTTTTGATTGGGTTAAGGTCCGGGCTATTCCCAGGCAGTCCCAAGCAGTGGAAAATGATTATCTTGAAACCACCTTTTGCACAGAGCAGCAACATGACATGGAGCGAACCCTAGATCATAACACTATCCGGAGGTTTCGCGGTAGGTGTAATTTAAGTAGGATGTTAATCTTCTCTGATTCTTCTCCTCACATATTTCATATCATCACTACCAAGCAAGGAGATTTTGGTCTCATTCCTCCAAATAACACTGTCCCATTGTTCCGCTGTCCTGTTAACATGAGTTTTAGCCCAGTTTAATCATTTCAATTTTTGTTTGAGAGATAACAATGGCTTTTTCTTTGAAATTCTAGCATGTAGACCATATTCCTGCAGTCTGCACTGAACAGTCATAGAATCATAGAATCATAGAGTTGGAAGAGACCACAAGGGCCATCCAGTCCAACCCCCTGCCAAGCAGGAAACACCATCAAAGCATTCCTGACAGATGGCTGTCAAGCCTCCGCTTAAAGACCTCCAAAGAAGGAGACTCCACCACACTCCTTGGCAGCAAATTCCACTGTCGAACAGCTCTTACTGTCAGGAAGTTCTTCCTAATGTTTAGGTGGAATCTTCTTTCTTGTAGTTTGAATCCATTGCCCCGTGTCCGCTTCTCTGGAGCAGCAGAAAACAACCTTTCTCCCTCCTCTATATGACATCCTTTTATATATTTGAACATGGCTATCATATCACCCCTTAACCTTCTCTTCTCCAGGCTAAACATACCCAGCTCCCTAAGCCGTTCCTCATAAGGCATTGTTTCCAGGCCTTTGACCATTTTGGTTGCCCTCCTCTGGAATCTTCTTTCTTGTAGATTGAATCCATTGTTCCGTGTATGCTTCTCTAGAGCAGCAGAAAACAACTTTTAGACTCATATTCTGGGGAACCGGGTTCGTGTCTGCACTCCTCCACATGCAGCTGCTGGGTGACCTTGGGCTAGTCACACTTCTCTGAAGTCTCTCAGCCCCACTCACCTCACAGAGTGTTTGTTGTGGGGGAGGAAGGGAAAGGAGAATGTTAGCCGCTTTGAGACTCCTTCGGGTAGTGAAAAGCGGGATATCAAATCCAAACTCTTCTTCTTCTTCTACAACAGTCCCTAAAAATGACTCAAACCAGGCTCTCCTGGGGCCCACCAGACTCTGCAGGTGATTAATAAAAACATAGAGGTTGAATGAGGAAAAATATGACCCAGGGGTGGAGGATGAGTATGCAGAGGTTGAAAAATGTCTTTAGAAACTATGAAACAGTAAAGTAGAAGACATGTTCTTCGACATTACTGCATTGCAGGTGGCTGGACTAGACGGCTCCTGGGCTCATTTTCAACTCTCCCGTTCTATGATTTTAGGACAGGAGGAGCACATGGGAGAATGTATGAGATGTTAAAATAGGAGAAAGTGCTAACAGAAATTTCTGTGTTTCATATTCCTTTGTTCTCTTCCATGAAATCCAAACAGGACTTTATTTTCCATGCGCTCCGAAGGCAGCGGTGGAGAGGACAGTCGGAATTCTAGGGGACATCTGAACTTTCATAAAGATTTACAAAGAAACCATTGAAATGCATGGCATGTGATTCAGTCGATGAACACACAAATGTCAAATCAATGAACTCAGACAGTGGAGAAACCGTTTCAGGCTATGGAGCGTGGAAAAAGCTTCACTGTTAGTGGAACACCTAGAAAACATCAACAGACTCATACAAGGAAGAAACAATTTAAATGTATGGAGTGCGGAAAGAGCTTCAGTGACAGTGGAACACTTAGACAACATCAACGGACTCACACACGGGAGAAACCATATAAATGTACGGAGTGCGAGAAGAGCTTCAGTAGAAGTGGAAGCCTTAGAATCCATCAACGGACTCACACAGGGGAGAAACCATTTAATTGTATGGAGTGTGGAAAGAACTTCAACCGGTGTTCAAATCTTCGTGTACATCAACGAACTCACACAGGAGAGAAACCATTTGAATGCATGGAGTGCGGAAACAGTTTCAGTAACAGTGGAACACTTAGAAAACATCAACAGACTCACACAGGGGAGAAACTATATAAATGTATGGAGTGTGAGAAGAGCTTCAGTAGAAGTAGAAGCCTTAGAATCCATCAACGGACTCACACAGGGGAGAAACCATTTAATTGTATGGAGTGTGGAAAGAGTTTCAGTTTCCGTGGAACACTTAGAAATCATAAACTGATTCACACAGGGGAGAAACCGTATAAATGCATGGAGTGTGGAAAAAGCTTCAATAGAAGTGGAACACTTACAAAACATCAACGGACTCACACAGGGGAGAAACCATTTAATTGCATGGAGAGCGGAAAGAGCTTCAGTGACAGTGGAAAACTTAGAATTCATCAACAGATTAACACAGGGGAGAAACCATTTGGATGCATGAAGTGCGGAAAGAGCTTCAGTGACAGTGGAAAACTTAGAATTCATCAACAGATTCACACAGGGGAGAAACCATTTGAATGTATGGAGTGCGGAAAGAGCTTCAACCGGTGTTCAAACCTTCGTGTACATCAACGGACTCACACAGGGGAGAAACCATTTAATTGCATGGAGTGTGGTAAGAGCTTCAGTGACAGTGGAACACTTAGAAAACATCATCAAATTCACACTGGGGAAAAACCATATAAATGTATGGAGTGTGGAAAAAGCTTCACTTTTAGTGGAGCAGCAAGAAGACATCAACGGACTCACACAGGGGAGAAACCATTGAAATGCATGGAATGTGGAAAGAGTTTTATTGATAGTAGAGCACTTAGAATCCATCATCGAAGTCACACAGGGGAAAAACCATTTGAATGCATGGAGTGTGGAAAGAGCTTCAGTGACAGTTCACACCTTCATTCACATGAACGAACTCACACAGGCGAGAAACCATATAAATGCATGGAATGTGGAAAGAGTTTTATTGATAGTGGAGCACTTATAATCCATCATCGAAGTCACACGGGGGGAAAACCATTTGAATGCATGGAATGTGGAAAGGGCTTCAGTTGGAGTGGAGGACTTCAACTACATCAACGGACTCACACAGGAGAGAAACCATTTCAATGCATGGAGTGTGGAAAAAGCTTCAGTGAGAGTGGAGCACTTAGAAAACATCAACGGATTCACATACGAAAAAACATTTAAATGCATGAAGTGCAGAAAAAGCTTCAGTGACAGTTCACACCTTCGTTCACAGGAATGAACTCACACAGGGGATAATCCATTTGAATGTATGGAGTGTGGAAAGAACTTCAGAAGAAGTGGAAAGCTTGATTTACATCATTTTTTCAAAAACCTTAGAACCAGGTTCTTGGACTATTTGGATTGCTAGGTGATTTAAATGGAGTCGTCTCCACTTAAATGGATAGAACACAGAGACAAAAGGTTTCAAATGATGGAAGACTACCCAAAACATTATTTGAACTGGTGGACAATATGGATCTATTCAATATTTGGAGATTAAAATATCCAACAGAAAAAGACTTCACGTGTTTTTCTGAACCAAATCAATCCCTTAGCCGCCTCGACTACATCTGGATTACAAAAGACCTTTTTCCAAAGGCGATAAAAGCAGAGATACTTCCAAAGACTTGTTCTGAGCACAATGCTGTTTTTCTGGAATTAAAATTACCTCTCCAGGGTCTTTTAGATGGAGAATGAATGGTGTGTTATTCAGAAATGAGCAGATAGTGAATAAGGTCCAAAAGACTTTAATGGATTACTTTGATTTAAATATTAATACAGCAACAGTCTTGGGGGTCGTTTGGGATGCAAGTAAAGGAGTCATGAGAAGTTTCCTAATCCAACAAAATTCAATTTGGAAGAATACAGAATGAGGGACGCGGGTGGCGCTGTGGGTTAAACCACTGAGCCTAGGGCTGGCTGATCAGAAGGTCGGCGGTTCGAATCCCCGCAATGGGGTGAGCTCCTGTTGCTCAGTCCCAGCTCCTGCCCACCTAGCAGTTCGAAAGCATGTCAAAGTGCAAGTAGATAAATAGGTACCACTCCCAGGAAGGTAAATGGCATTTCCGTGCACTGCTCTGGTTCACCAGAAGTGGCTTAGTCATGCTGGCCACATGACCCGGAAGCTGTACACCGGCTCCCTCGGCCAGTAATGCAAGATGAGCACCACAACCCCAGAGTCGGACATGACTGGACCTAACGGTCAGGGGTCCCTTTACCCTTACCTTACAGAATGAGAAAAAAGAAAACATTCTGTCACAATTGAAGGAGAAAGAGAAAAAACTTAGAGACAATCCTAAAAATCAATAGATTCAAAAAGAGATTAAAGATTTGCAATTTCAGTATTCACAAATTATCAGTCAGGAGATTGAATGGAAGATTAAGTTAATGAAACAAAGGACTTTTTAATCTGCAAATGTGGTAAATTGCTACCATGGCAATTGAAGAAGAGACAGAAGGAGAATACAGTTACACATATAACAGTTGATGGGAAATGTATTAAGAACCCTGCATAGATTAGAAATTTTTTTCAGAAATACTATAAGCAGCTATATACGAAGAAAAGGAAGACAGAGCATTTTCTGAACTTTAATGGATTGCAGAAGATTCCTATAGAGAAAAAGACCCTACTCAATAACTTGGTTACAAATTATCTATGTTAGGCCGAATTTCTGCCATGAAAATGAATTTATTGCCAAAGATGCTGTTTTTATTTCAACTATTGCCTATTATTGCCAATGTGAAATGTTTCAAGGAATGGGAAAAGGTATTGTCCAAATTTATCTGGCGCGGGGGGGGGGAGGAAACAAATAATTAAGTTTAAATTACTGGCAGATAGTAAAGAAAGAGGTGGCTTCTCTATGCCAGATTTAAAGTTATACTTTGAGACAGCAGCATATTGCTGGCTCAGAGACTGGTTTATGTTGGAAAATACCGATTTGCTAGATTTGGAAGGTTATGATAATGTGTTTGGTTGGCATGCTTATTTATGGTATGACAAGATAACAGCACATAAAGGTTTTAAAAATCATGTAATTAAAAAGTAGTTGTTTAATGTTTGGATGAGACATAAGGTTTTATGAAGTAGATATCAGCAAGGAAAACACCTAGATGGATCTCTCCATTAGAGGCCAAGGCATGAAAAAAGTTAAATATGGAGACTAAGTGGTTGAAATATAGTGCTTTGTTGCTGCAAGAAGGAAACAAGTTTAAATTAAAGTCTTATGAAGAACTTAAAACTTATTGGTTAAGACAAGTTCCCAGCCAGAAAACCGGGCTCAGGGCGGCTAACATCAATAAAATGCAAAAAAACATAAAAACGATCAATTTAAAATACAGATTAAAATACAAATTTAAAAATTCAATTAAAATCAGTCTCAATTTCAAAATTAACGAAATGTTTAAAGTTGATAATAAGACAGGTTTTCAAATTGACAAATCCAGATTGGAAACAGAATTGTTGGAATCAAAGAGTAAAAATCGTTCTAGAATGTATGATTTATTGCTGGAATGGCACACGAAAAATGAACAAGTGAAATTGGTGATGATTGATTGAGCTAAAGATGTGGGGCACAATATTCTGTTGGAGGTTATGGCAAAAAGGTTATAAGTTTACTGCATGCGCAGCGTTGAGAGAAAATACGATGCAAATGATGTGTAGATGGTATTTAACCCTGGTAAAACATGCAAAACTGTATCATACATCAGATAAGAAATGTTGGAAGTGTAAAGAGAAAGAAGGAACCTTTTATCATATGTGGTGGATGTGTCCCAAGATAGAGGACTTCTGGGAAAGGATTTATAATGAAATGAAAAAAGTGTTGAAAAACACTTTTATTTAGAAGCCAGAAGCCTTTCTATTGGGAATCATAGGGGAAGAAATTCCCAAAAAAGATATTACTTTCTTTCTGTATGCCACAACAGCAGCAAGAATACAAATTGCCAAGAATTGGAGAAATCAAGAGATGCCTACGGTAGAAGAATACAGGAAATAAAGTAGAAAGGTTGCAAGGACTTAGGCCAGGACGGTAATAAACAATGGTTTTCTCTATTTTTGTTGTTGAAAGTATAAAACAAATTCCAGTTACAATGATTGTTAACTCCAGAGGACAAGGCCCTGTTTCCTTTATTCTTCATCAGCTATCGTTTCTTAGTTTTATGGTCATAGTGTACCGAGTGGAGAAATCAAGAGATGCCTACGTAGAAGAATGGCAAATGAAGATGATGGACTTTATGGAATTTGCCGATCTGACAGCAAGATTATGCGACCAAGGAAAGGAATCAGTGCAGGAAGATTAGAAGCAATTTAGATGTTATTTGAAAAAATATAGTTGTATTTAAATTCTAGATACCCTAGTGAAGTAGTTATAGGCTTTCGGTAAGGAAATGACATTATAAAATAGAAAGATACAAAGAAATATTAGAAGGTGATTGTATATGAAATTGCCAACCAAGATTGACAATGAAATCCAGAAGAAGGAGATCGAGGGAAGTCACTTTTAAGATGTGAGAGGAAGTATGTTAGGAATATATAAGAATTTTTTTGTTATGTGTTTGTTTTTGTTTTTGTTTGTTGTATTATGTTTGCATTTCATTTTGAAAAATGAATAAAATTTTTTTTAAGAGAATATCCATTAAAAAATAGCAGCCGATCTACTAGGTAGAGCCCTTATAAATCATGGCTACCCTGACCATATCATACAGGACGCGTTTAGACGTGCCAATAACCTCAACAGAAAAGACCTTCTTGAAACTCGATGTGTTAATAAATATAGAAAACCCACTCACCTAGTTATGGCAATGGACTTTACACCTATGGCCAGTCACATTAGGAACATCATTAACAAACATTGGCACATCGTTGAAGATATTCCTGGCTGCAAAGATCCACCCCTGTTAGGTCTGAGAAAGAAAGGATCCCTACGTAGTCAACTAGTTATGTCTGATTGCCTTGAACCTTCCACAACAATTACGAGAGGTCATTATAAATGCGGTAAATGCAATGTGTGCCCCTATAGTTTGCAAGTAAAAGAGATCAAAAATGAACATATGTCTTTTACCTTTAAAATTAATGCTATGACAACTTGTAGTTCTAAAAATGTATACTGCATACGGTGCCCCTGCAACAAATTTTATATAGGAAGTACTACTCAATCGTTAAAACTGCGCATAGGGGAACACAGATCTAGAATTCGTAATAAAGTAATGGAAGCCCCTTTAACATCACATTTTTTACAAATGAAGCATAGCGATACTGATTTAATGTTTTTGGGATTTAGCAGTACACACCAAGAAAGTATTACAAACAAGACGTTGAAAAAATACTAAGGCAACAAGAAACCAAATTAATTTTTATGTTCAAAACACTGCAAACATGGGGACTGAATTCGGATCTCGATTTCTCAGTGTTCATTTAAATCTGTATACTAGTAGTTAATTACATAGAAAGAACTTAGACACTGTAAGTACTATCAGGATCCATATCCTCCTTCCCTCTAATAACTGACACCTGCTAGACTACCCTTTATGAAATGTTGTATATATGGTTGATCCAAACACAGCAACCTTGCTAAATGAATAAATGCTTAAGCCAAGAAAGAACTTAGCATATGAAGTGTAAGTATTGATTCCTGTATTCATTTATCTTTTCAGTAATGATATAGAAATTTTTGATTATTCATATAATGAATGTGTAAATGTTAACTAGGTTTGGTTTATATCACCAGTGAAAGTGTGCAAATGTACCAAATCTTTGAGAAAGAATATTTTGAAGAAGAAGACTAGATGTTCTAGTTTAGATGAGATGTAACATGTAAATTGTAAGTATGGATTTTTGTATTTGTCTGTTCAGACATTATTTACAAACTTTGATACCCTTTGCACTGTATGTTTTAATACTAATAAGGTTTGACTTATCCCACCAGTGTATGTATGAATATACAGTAAATCCTGGGAAAGAATTTACTGAAGAAGCCCAAAATTGTCCATGGGCGAAACAGGGGACAAACGCCGGCACCCTGTCTAATTTTTGTGCGTCACATCTTCAATATTCCATCTGATTGGACTTGCTTTCATCTATTAACATCTGTGCGTATCATCTGACTGGACCTATTTTCATCAATATCTACAGGAGCCTGGCTAAAGACATTTAAAGACTGAAATTGTCCTGTTGTACTAACTTGAATGAGTTTTCTGTTTGTGGCTTCTTTGTTTGACTTTTTGCATTGCTCTCTTTTTGATTGGACTACCAATATAGAATTCAATACGTAGAATGGTTTGGTAGATTTGTGTGCGCCGTTTTTGTGCTGCTTATTGTATACTGATTTACCACGAGTATTGGCAGCATAGGTTTATTTTAACAGAGCAAAGAAAAGCACAAAGTTTATTGCTCAATAAGGTTCCAGAAAAACTGAACAACCAAAACAGTGTGACACGGGTTTTTAAAACTTCCCTCTACATCCCAAGGTACACATCAAAAAACATCATCACTACATCACTATCACATGGGCAAAACATCAGAAGATAGGCAGTAAGGGGAGGGCACATACATGATTAGCATAGGGGTAAACAAGATTAACATAAGGTAATGATCCTGGGGAACATGTGAATAGGTGCAAAATGCTGGAGGGGACCATCCTGAGTATCTACCGGAGTGAGACAATAGAACAGCAATCAGCGAAGTCTGGCAAGTGGCAGAACCGGAGGAAGATATTTGTACTGAGGAATCTTCATAGATTGCCCACCGGGGTGCTTCCGAGTGGGTACATGTGTGTACGTGTCCTCACGCCTGAGAAATAATGGCGGGGTTTGGTTTACCCGAAAGCCCCTGCTTCTTAGAGCTGAACAACACTGGAATGGAGAAAATCCATGGAAGCATGGATTTAATATGAATTTATAAAGATTCTGAGGCTTCTGTAATGGTGGGTAATTCAGTAGCGGTCTAGACACACTGGAAGTAACAAATTTGATCGTCCGATTGTCCAATGTAGCAAGCTTGATTGGATTATACAGCTAAGAAGTTTCAATTCCATTGTTCAGCTATCAACACCTTGTTAGGAGTTAAATGAAGCGTGCAGAGAGCTGTAGCAGAACGTTCCAAAAAGGCAATTCTCTCATTGGTTAAAGCGCGCTTCATTGAAAAATATGGCCAGAGTGGTACGCTTAGAAAGGGGAGGCAAGAGGCTTTATACATGGAGCCTTTAGGGGACTGTTAAAGGGGAAACCTGTGTGCTGCTTGTGCGACAGTGTGGGGAACTCATGGGGAGGGATTGGGAAGTTATTTAGAGGGGGAACCCTTGAGGGATTTGTCCGTTCCAATGCTTTCAGAGTTGGAAGGAGCTTGGATAAGCGCCCCCCCTTCCTTTCCCTATCAGTGACTCAAAATCTTGTTTTAACAAGTCTTTATATCTGATTAGCACGCAGGGAGCTTTTATTCCATATTTCTCTTTGTTAGCTTAGCGATATTATTTACTCTTTGAACTGTCTTAATGAGCTAATATTCCAAATTTATCCAATAATTCAGGGAAAGAGTTACCTATTTCTGTGTTGTTATCCAGCAATAATTTCCCAGTGCTAATCCTCCTTAGATTCCACTCATTCTTATCTCTTGGCCTTGAGCTGATTTCCAACTTTCCTTCAATACAAAGATTAATGACGTACCAAGCTCTCAGAGATACTATTTTTCCAAGTTCTTTCGTTGAAAAGAGCAGAAATGCTGCAGGGAAGATTCCACAGAGCATTCTTTTCGTAATCTTTCAGTTTCTTCCGAATCCAAAACTTGCCCCCTCAGGCCCTTAAAGGGGCAGCCAGGATCCAAAATTCAACTTCTCTTAACTATATTCCGTGCAAACAAATGCACTATATGATGTGAAATTTTCCAAGTTGTAATGCACCAAATATATTCAGCCCCACATCTACGTCACAATCTCCATTCTCTCAGTCCAAGCCTCCTTCATCTTTTGCCAAGTCCAATTACAACTTCCACCAGAGGCTGCGCCGCTAAGTCAAATTAAAAGTTGGAAGTCCTGCTTTCTATTTAGATCAAAACATATATAATCCACGCAAGCAAGTGCATTTTATATAGAATACACCCTTTTGTAATTTAAAAGGGATTTAAAAGGGATATGTACAAAAAATGGAAAAAGGGGGAAATCACCAGAGAGGAATTCAAACAAATAGCCAGCACGTGTAGAGACAAAGTCAGAAAAGCTAAAGCACAGAATGAACTCAGGCTTGCTAGAGAGGTTAAAAGCAATAAAAAGGGCTTTTATGGGTATGTCCGTAGCAAAAGGAAGAACAATGAAACAGTGGGGTCACTTAGAGGAGAAGATGGTGAAATGCGAACAGGAGACAGAGAAAGGGCAGAACTCCTCAATGCCTTCTTTGCCTCAGTCTTCTCCAAAAAAGAAAACAATGCCCAACCTGAAGAATATGGAGCAGATGATTCAGCAGGGGAAACACAGCCCAGAATAAGTAAGGAGGTAATACAAGAATACTTGGCTAGTTTAGATGTATTCAAGTCTCCAGGGCCAGATGAACTACATCCAAGAGTATTAAAAGAACTGGCAGAGGTGATTTCAGAACCACTGGCAGTAATCTTTGAGAATTCCTGGAGAACAGGCGAAGTGCCAGCAGACTGGAGGAGGGCAAATGTTGTCCCTATTTTCAAAAAGGGGGAAAGAGAAGACCCAAACAATTACCGCCCAGTCAGCCTGACATCAATACCAGGAAAGATTCTAGAGCAGATCATTAAGCAAACGGTCTGTGAGCACCTAGAAAGGAACGCTGTGATCACTAAAAGTCAGCATGGGTTTCTGAAAAATAAGTCATGTCAGACCAATCTGATCTCATTTTTTGACAGAATTACAAGCCTGGTAGATGAAGGGAACGCTGTGGATGTAGCCTATCTTGATTTCAGCAAGGCCTTTGACAAGGTGCCCCATGATATTCTTGTAAAGAAGCTGGTAAAATGTGGGCTAGACAATGCTACCATTCAGTGGATTTGTAACTGGCTGACTGACCGAACCCAAAGGGTACTCATTAACGGCTCCTCTTCATCCTGGAGAGAAGTGACTAGTGGGGTGCCACAGGGTTCTGTCTTGGGCCCAGTCTTATTCAACATCTTTATCAATGACTTGGATGATGGGCTTGAGGGCATCCTGATCAAGTTTGCAGATGACACCAAATTGGGAGGGGTGGCTAATACCCCAGAGGACAGGATCACACTTCAAAATGACCTTAACAGATTAGAGAACTGGGCCAAAGCAAACAAGATGAATTTTAACAGGGAGAAATGTAAAGTACTACACTTGGGCAAAAAAAAAAAAAATGAAAGGCACAAATACAGGATGGGTGACACCTGGCTTGAGAGCAGTACATGTGAAAAGGATCTAGGAGTCTTGGTAGACCATAAACTTGACATGAGTCAACAGTGTGATGCAGCAGCTAAAAAAGCCAATGCAATTCTGGGCTGCATCAATAGGAGTATAGCATCTAGATCAAGGGAAGTAATAGTACCACTGTATTCCGCTCTGGTCAGACCTCACCTGGAATACTGTGTCCAGTTCTGGGCACCACAGTTCAAGAAGGATACTGACAAGCTGGAACGTGTCCAGAGGAGGGCAACCAAAATGGTCAAAGGCCTGGAAACGATGCCTTATGAGGAACGGCTTAGGGAGCTGGGTATGTTTAGCCTGGAGAAGAGAAGGTTAAGGGGTGATATGATAGCCATGTTCAAATATATAAAAGGATGTCATATAGAGGAGGGAGAAAGGTTGTTTTCTGCTGCTCCAGAGAAGCGGACACGGGGCAATGGATTCAAACTACAAGAAAGAAGATTCCACCTAAACATTAGGAAGAACTTCCTGACAGTAAGAGCTGTTGGACAGTGGAATTTGCTGCCAAGGAGTGTGGTGGAGTCTCCTTCTTTGGAGGTCTTTAAGCGGAGGCTTGACAGCCATCTGTCAGGAATGCTTTGATGGTGTTTCCTGCTTGGCAGGGGGTTGGACTGGATGGCCCTTGTGGTCTCTTCCAACTCTATGATTCTATGATTCTAATCCAAAGATATTTCTGTCCTCCTCAAAAGATTTGTTTTTTTCCTAAATATGCCACAGCGACCATTGCTATGTTATATCCCTCCATCCCAGCCATCTTCATATCTGATCTTCTCCCGTTGAGAACTGCACATCTGTACTCCAATTAATTTTTACTCCTGCGTATCCTGTTTATCCACCTCCCTGCCGCTCCTTCTCCTTGAGTTGGGAGATTGGGACCATATCACCACGCTAGTTAATTTGACTAATGGGGCGTGTTCTCTGTCTCTCTCCACCCCTACATATCCTACCCCCTGTGGGGTTGGTGTATCCAAATCCCACCCGCCACAGGGTCAAAATCTCCCATCTGTCTCTTGCTCTAATTTTATTTGTTTTCATAAAGAAACGCCAGCCGCTTACCTCTTTAAATCCAAATGTCAAGATTTGAGTCTCTTTGAAGTCCAAGTTTGGCATCCAGTGACTGTATAATTCAGCAGGCTGTTTCTTTATCAGTCCAAGACACGCCTGTTTTTGGACCGAATCTTAATCATTTTTAACAAACAGGTGTTTCTGCTCAAGAGATTGACTCCGGAGAGTTCCCAGTCTTTGTGCCAGCGCCTGGCACCCAGCATCCTCCGCCCCCACATCTTGTTGCAGATGGCAGATATTGGATGATCTGCGGGTTAGACAGCCCCCTCCTCCCCTGGAGGGGTCGGCAGGACTAATTACCCTCATATTAGTCCTGAATTTCTGGCACGACTGGGGGTCCGATCTCATGGGAAGCAACCATTTTCCCTCGGCAGGAACAGCAAGTGTGTTCATGTAAATGTTGAATAGCATGGGGCACAGAACAGACCCCAGAGGGACCCTGCAGGACAAGGGCCAACACATGGAGCATGGGTGACCCAGCGCTGTGACATAAGAGAAACCATGATCAGAGAGGGGTGTTGGGAAATGACCCTGCATGTCAATCTGTCCTATATCTATGTTTGTTTTGTACTCTGCATTTATATGCTACCAGAATGTAAAACAATGTGCTTATGACTTCAAGAATATATCTTTATGCTTGTAGTTTCAAGGAACTGTATCCTTCTATTTTTATATTTTCACCCTGTATCGCTGTAGTCATAACAAAATGTACCGTATTTTTCACTCCATAAGACACACTTTTTTCCTCCTAAAAAGTAAGGGGAAATATCTGTGCGTCTTATGGAGCGAATGGTGGTCCCTGGAGCTGAATTGCCCAGGGGCCAAAAGCAGATTGTGCTTTTTATTTTACAAAGAGAAAAGGGGGTGTTGAAAGGACCCCGCTCAGCAGCTGATCAGCAAGAGATCGGGAGAGAGATAAGAGTCCCGGCTCCCTTTCAGCCCCACCCTCTTGCCCAGGCCTCCTTTGTTGAATGTGCTGCAGAGGGAGGTTGTTTGTTTCCCCAGCGACATGTGACTGGCTGATTAGATTATCTGTCTGGAAACTGTAGAAAAGGCTCCCTTTCCTTTAGAAGCTGCAGAAATGTGAGTTGAACCCCATAAAAATGGGGCTTTTCCTCTTTGCTTTTCCCCTTTTCCTCTTTGCTTTTCCCCCTTTGCAAAAAAAGCTGCAAAACTTTTAGCTGATCCTCAAAAAACAGGGCTTTTAGAGGAGGAAAACCAGAAAAAAAATTTCTTGTTTCCTCCTCTAAAAACGAGGTGCACCCTATGGAGTGAAAAATACGGTAACCAATGAATTGTAACAAGTGTATCTTTCTTTTTTTGTATCTTTTAAAGATGTGTTTTCTTATATGTACTAGAAAATGTAACCAGAAGGATGTAACCAAAGATTTCATATTCCCTGTTGTGTGACTTTGCATTGCTGTATAATTGATCTGTCAATATTCTCATCTTCTGCAGTTCACGAACTGTCAAAATATCTTCTGACACCATAGCGCCACCTACTGAGTCTGCAAATGACACTGTGAACACACACAAAATGCAACATAAAACCAGTTTAATTAATAAAATTATGCAGAATAGAACTTCACAGCAGTCTTGATAACCATGCAGAACAGGACTTCACACCAACACTGATTAACCATTTCCCAAATATCCAGCCATGTAATCTGCACTCTGATCACCCCAAGATTCCTTCCTGAAAATGAAGCAACAACAGGACTGTTAGTCAAGATCTGCTGGAAAGGAAAAACCACTCAACACCTTTTGTTCCCAACCTCAAAGCAGAAGACATCTCGATTCACACCACCCAAGATCTTACAGCATCCCACTTACCTTAATGTTAATCGTCTTTTTGCCCCATTTCTGTCATTTTCTGTATCATTGATCTGTATGGAAGTTGAAAGGTATATAAGTCAAGGCAGTTCTTTTGTTTGGAGTTCTCACTCCGTCCTTCTGTTACGTGAGCGGGAACCCTGTTGCAACAGTCTTCTGTTCTTTAAAATAAAGATCAGACTTTGCTTTCGTGAATCCTGGTGTGGTCTCTGTCATTCCTGACCGATCTGGAGCCTCAGCAACCATGCTCCTTCCGAGGGTCCAGCCCTCCCTACTTGAGGGAAGCGATAAATATTTATCTCAGCTACCTCCTGGCTTCGCCCCTCCAGGAAGTAAGGGAGCCATGGGCGTACCCAGGGGGGCAGTTGCCCCCCCCTAGAAGCAGAGTCTGGGGAGGGGAGAGCTGGGAGGTAAGCAGGGCCGTCTTAGGCAGATCGGCCGCCATGGCGCGGCGATCCCTCCGGCGCCCCCGGCGTGCCGCCCCTCCGCCCACCTCCCTCCAGTGCTGGCCGCCCCTCGGGAGGGGGGTGGGCGAGCGGGGGATGAGGGGCATGGCGCTGGAGCGGCGCAAGGCTCTGCATGCCCTTCCAGCACTCCAGCTGGGGCTCCCCGCGCGGGATGGGAGGCAAGGGCGGCTCTTCCTCGCTGTAATCGGCTCCTGAAACAGTGGCAGAGGAAGCCTCTTCGCTGCCTGGGATGGCAGCGCGGAGGCATCCCCCTGAGGGCGGGGAATGATGTGTGCGTCGTGACGTCACCATGCACGTTGGATGCACTGCGCATGCCCGGAATTTCTGGGCATGTGTAGTACATGTGGGCGAAAAAAGCCGCTGAAAGGGGAGGGAAGGGAAGCAAAGTAGGCGTTTGAAAGCACATGCTTTGCTTCCCATTCCCCCTCCCTTTCAGGGCTTTTTTTTGGCGCTGGGCGAAGAGCATGGAGGCGCCAATCGTGGGGGTGGGACCACGCCCTGAGTGTCACCCCCCAGGCGGTACCCAGGGTGGCCCGCCTCCTACGCCCCCCTTGCTCTGCCCCTGATCCCACACACAGCATTTGAACGACAAATCCCCTTTCACTTTTGGGGGCAAACCCCTCACATATTTTTTTTGGGGGGGACAGATCCCTTGGCCCCTAGGATTTGGCTCCTATGACCAGCCCCATTCCCCAAGGTCTGGGGGGTCCCCGTTGCAACACCCCTGCGAAGTTGGCTCTGTCGTTCCCGTTATTCCGGGGGAGAGTTCCTTATGGGGGGTCTCACATTCAGAGCTTGGCAGGGAGGAGACCCCCCCTTGATGGCACAGCCTCGCCCCTCCCCTCTTTTTATACTCCCCCCACGCCCCCCACGCGAGAGGGACGTGGATAGAGACCCCTCTCTCTGCTCGTCTCCGGAGGGAGAGAAGGGCGAGGGGGGAGCCTGTGGGGAGGGAGGGGGAGAGGAAAGGAAGCGCCCCTTCTGTCTCAGGCAGACACGTGTCTCTTCCCACCACCCAGAGGCTTCACGGAGGATCTTGCAAGGCAAACATGGGCGTGGGGTGCGGGACCCCCCACTTGCC
Organism: Lacerta viridis; assembly: GCA_900245905.1. Taxonomy (NCBI): domain Eukaryota; kingdom Metazoa; phylum Chordata; class Lepidosauria; order Squamata; family Lacertidae; genus Lacerta; species Lacerta viridis. Next base: position 42,033 of record OFHU01000626.1, read on the forward strand.
TTCCATCCCCTCCCCCACTCACCTGATCCACAGGGGGTGGGGCAGCCCTTCCCTACTTCTCATTCATCCTCTCCCCCCCCAACGTCCCTGTTTGTAAATTGAAAAGTCACATGCTTCTCTCCCCACAAAGCCAGATCACCCCCAAATATGATGCACCTCCCGCAGCCACCTCCACCCTCTGCTGTGGGGAGGAGGGAGGAGGGGGGGCCATGTCCCCATGGCGCCCCAAAAGCAGGAGGCCAAAGGCAGCGCCGTCCCTTTCGTTTCCCATCCCAACACAGGGAGAGGCTGCTCTGCTGACGTAGATCTAGGGGCAAGCGCATCCCAACAGGAACCGGAAGTGTCGCTGCGAAATGTGCCGGAAGTTTCCAGTCCGGAAGGAGGGCCAGAAGGGAAGTTTCGGGGAGGGGAGGAGGGGCGCCAGTGCAGACCCCCCCCCCTCCAGCCCTTTCTATTCCACATAAGGAAATCGGAATAATCTCGAGCCAAGGAGGCGGAGGACCAGAGAGGACCAAGAGGTAAAGAGGGAGGGGGATAAGAGGGGGAGGGGAGGATAAAGAGACCCCCCCCCCAAAGAAAGCGCCCTCCCTGGTGACCCTCGACAGGGGCCCGGATCATAGCTGTCAACTTCCCCCCCCCCCTTTTTAAGGGAAATTCCCTTATTCCGAATAGGATTCCTCACAACCAAAAGGGAAAAGTTGACAGCTATGGACCGGATTGTGGGATCCAGCTGCCAAGTGGGGACCCAACACCTGCCGGATCTCATTGGCAGCAGTATCACCTTGCAAGATCTCATTGGCCTTGCAAGATCTCCTTGGCAGCAGCATCACCAAACTCCCGTTTCTCTTTCCTGGGGGGGCGAGAGATGCTCAGCTGCCCTGCACCCCCTTGGGCGATTTGGCAGGAAGGGAAATCTCTCCTAGGGGGGCTAGATACCACCATTTGGTAGCCAAACCCTAAACCAAAAGTCCTGCTGGGATGCATCTTGGCTTGCCTGCTGATGAAACTGAGTGTGTGATGACCGATAATATTGTCATTTATCCATTTTAGTAGTAGCCGTTGTCAGGACATTGTGCTGTTCAACTCTGTAAAGCTCCATCCTTATTTCAGAGATTGTGGTAGATTGCAATTTTTAGCTACTGCTAACACTGCAATGTTTAGCAAGTGATCCTGTGAGTTTTCATGATGATTACATGACAATGTTTAGATGGTGATAACATTGCAGTGTTCAGGTGGCGAGTTATCATGATGTTGAAAACAAGATATCGCCTAGTCCATACAAACATGGTGATTCGCAATATGTTGCCAGTTAAAAATATTAGGAAACAGTTAACACGATGTTAAGTTCAAGCTGGTCCTGGACAACATACACTAGTGGCCAAAATTGTGGAAACCTTTGGGGAAAGTGTATTTCCGAGGTTTGATGGCTCATAACACCACTTTTTTTTAAAGAATGCCATAAAATTATATATTAATGGAAAGATAATTTAATGAATAATATAATGCAATAACCTTCATGAAGGATTATTTATGACAATTGCGGTGGTAGAGAAGAAATGTGAAATATATAGAAAAAAATCTCACCATGTCAGTTAATACTTACTTGGGTAACCTTTAGCTTTAATTACGGCATTACAATGCCTTCCGATGGAGTGAACCTAGTTTTTTTTTTTGTTCTGCTGCTGTAATAATGTGAAAACAAGATTGAATTATGGCCTTTATTAATTGGGTTTTATTTATAGAATCATAGAGTTGGAAGAGACCACAAGGGCCATCAAAGCATTCCTGACAGATGGCTGCCATGCCTCTGCTTAAAGACCTCCAAAGAAGGAGACTCCACCACACTCCTTGGCAGCAAATTCCACTGTCCAACAGCTCTTACTGTCAGGAAGTTCTTCCTAATGTTTAGGTGGAATCTTCTTTCTTGTAGTTTGAATCCATTGCCCCGTGTCCGCTTCTCTGGAGCAGCAGAAAACAACCTTTCTCCCTCCTCTATATGACATCCTTTTATATATTTGAACATGGCTATCATATCACCCCTTAACCTTCTCTTCTCCAGGCTAAACATACCCAGCTCCCTAAGCCGTTCCTCATAAGGCATCGTTTCCAGGCCTTTGACCATTTTGGTTGCCCTCCTCTGGACACGTTCCAGCTTGTCAGTATCCTTCTTGAACTGTGGTGCCCAGAACTGGACACAGTATTCCAGGTGAGGTCTGACCAGAGCGGAATACAGTGGTACTATTACTTCCCTTGATCTAGATGCTATACTCCTATTGATGCAGCCCAGAATTTTTTAGTTGCTGCATCACACTGTTGACTCATGTCAAGTTGATGGTCTACCAAGACTCCTAGATCCTTTTCACATGTACTGCTCTCAAGCCAGGTGTCACCCATCCTGTATTTGTGCCTTTCATTTTTTTTGCCCAAGTGTAGTACTTTACATTTCTCCCTGTTAAAATTCATCTTGTTTGCTTTGGCCCAGTTCTCTAATCTGTTAAGGTCATTTTGAAGTGTGATCCTGTCCTCTGGGGTATTAGCCACCCCTCCCAATTTGGTGTCATCTGCAAACTTGATCAGGATGCCCTCAAGCCCATCATCCAAGTCATTGATGAAGATGTTGAATAAGACTGGGCCCAAGACAGAACCCTGTGGCACCCCACTAGTCACTTCTCTCCAGGATGAAGAGGAGCCGTTAATGAGTACCCTTTGGGTTCGGTCAGTCAGCCAGTTACAAATCCACTGAATGGTAGCATTGTCTAGCCCACATTTTACCAGCTTCTTTACAAGAATATCATGGGGCACCTTGTCAAAGGCCTTGCTGAAATCAAGATAGGCTATATCCACAGCATTCCCTTCATCTACCAGGCTTGTAATTCTGTCAAAAAATGAGATCAGGTTAGTCTGACATGACTTATTTTTCAGAAACCCATGCTGACTTTTAGTGATCACAGCGTTCCTTTCTAGGTGCTCACAGACCGTTTGCTTAATGATCTGCTCTAGAATCTTTCCTGGTATTGATGTCAGGCTGACTGGGCGGTAATTGTTTGGGTCTTCTCTTTCCCCCTTTTTGAAAATAGGGACAACATTTGCCCTCCTCCAGTCTGCTGGCACTTCGCCTGTTCTCCAGGAATTCTCAGAGATTTCTGCCAGTGGTTCTGAAATCACCTCTGTCAGTTCTTTTAATACTCTTGGGTGTAGTTCGTCTGGCTCTGGAGTTGCTGGGTTGCTTCTGACTAACAAGTTTATTTAGTCGGCTCCATAGATTTTTGATTGGGTTAAGGTCCGGGCTATTCCCAGGCAGTTCCAAGCAGTGGAATATGATTATCTTGAAACCACCTTTTGCACACAGCAGCAACATGACATGGAGCTAAATCCTGTTGAAATATAAATGCTTCATTAGCTGGGAAAAGATCACGTACAGAACACTTCAGTTTGGGCTCCAGTGTTTGATTTACATTTTTGGGGGCATTTACATTCCCATTAATGACGCAAATTCTGCCCACACAGTTTGCTGTCATGCAACCCTACATCATAACACTATCTGGGGGTTTCGCGGTAGGTGTAATTTAAGTTGGATGTTAATCTCCTCTGATTCTTCTCCTCACATATTTCATATCATCACTACCAAGCAAGGAGATTTTGGTCTCATTGCTCCAAATAACACTGTCCCATTGTTCCGCTGTCCCGTTTACATGGTTTTTAGCCCAGTTTAATCTTTTCCAATTTTGTTTGAGAGATAACAATGGCTTTTTATTTGGAATTCTAGCATTTAGATCAAATTCCTGCAGTCTGCACTGAACAGTCCTTGCATTCAACTTCACATTACATTGCACCATGTAACTGTATGCACCCAGATGATTTTCTTCTGTCATGTAGGCACAGTCTCTCAATTCTTCTATCTTCACTTGCTGTTGTGCACCTTTTCCTGCCTTTACAAGTCTGATTTTGTAGTGACTGAGTCTCCTTATACCTCTTAAACAATTTAGAAATGCCATCTTTGATTAAATTTCCACCAAATTTTCTTCTGATTTCTTCATAACTGTAGCCGTTGTTCACTTAATAGTAGCATTTTACATCGCTTTCTGGGTGACCAGTCAACTCTTTGCACCATTTCTTTAATTTTATTACATTTTACAAGTTCACTAAATGAGAAAAACACAAAAAACCCATCCAACTTGTTAGCAATCACATAACTCACTGACAAATGCTGTCCTCTCAGCTCCAGTACATAACATCAATAGCTGAAACCTACTGTGACCTGATTGGCTCATTGTCTATACAAAATGACACCTGATTGGCTCTCTAAACCCTCATGCTCATTGGCTACATTCAGATGAAGGAAAGCTACTGCCCATCAACCTAATCAAGTTCTACTTCCTTTTTCTGGTTATTTAGCTATAGCTTTTGATAGAATACAGATAATTGAACAAACTTTGTTGCATTACATTCTTCATTACATTATCTTTCCACTGATATGAGCCATCAAATCATAACCAAATTTTTAGACCATAATTTTTTGGTCGACTTCCTCCACTCCCTCTCTTGGATCCATTATAATATGCTTGTTCATGCACGTCCATAAAACCTTAAATACTTAACAATCCAATTTTAAAACCTTCTTCATCTTATTACAAGTGCCTTTTAAAAGTTATACTAATATAAAAATCTATACACAGAGCTTTAAAAATATGCATTACACAGTTACCCTTTTTTGTACTAATTTGTCCTGCATAATTCAATAATTTATTTATTCAATCTACTTCTTTATCTTCTTGGGCGGAGGCTTCTTCCTTCCGTAGGGGCTGGCTGGTCTTGGCCTGGCGTCCAGTCTTGCATACCGGGACAAAGTCTTTTGCTCAAACAGTCCATCAAGTCCTGTACATCTCAATATCATAGCTTCAATTTTTTAAAAAAAACATTTCCCACATTTTCTTCACATCTTTATATGTTATCCCCCAGGCCTTTTTGATGATTTTACATTATCTCTTATAGCCTCTTATACCTTTTGCCCTCCCTTCTTGTTTCTTCTCTCGCACAGTCAAAGCCTCCAAATCATTTCGCACGAGGTACCAATTTTATCAGCCAGGGCCTCCCAAATCATTTCTGTCTTGGACTACTCTTACTTTCCCTTGTATTTTCCTCAGACATTATTTGTCTACCATTCCCACCTTGGTGGTTTGTGCATTCATCTCTCAGTTGTCTCACAGCCTCTGACAGTAAATTAGTATTTGTTAAAAAAATTAGAAGCTGTTTTGTTAACCTCTTCCTTTATCTGCTGAAATTCTCTTTTAATATCTAAAAACAAATCATGCAATGCATATATTAATTTCTCTTGCATTGCGGCCTTTCCTTTTCCCATTTCCAATTTCGAGTGAGGGGGGCCAATTCTCTCCCCCTTTCCCAGCTTCCTTTATAGAGTTTAATTCCAAAACACAAAGTCCTTTCCCACCACCACGTGAATTATTTTTAGCTTTATCAGTACGTTGTCAAGATCATTTCACCAAACACACTAGTAGAGGAAGCCTATTTTTCCAACCTAATCCTTCTACTACATTGCTCACAAATATCAGTTTTTAACAATTATATATTCAAATCATTCACATCAAAATAGTTTTAAGGTCCAATATAATAATATTGAATAGATTTCAGTTGCTAAGAACTTTCCACAACCATAAGCGGAATGTTTTAGAAAGTGGTGTTAGGGCTCCCTTCCCTTCCCTATCTCTCAACACAGCATCGTAGCCACTTTTAAAATCTCCTGACGTTGGCAATCAGTGAAGAAAATCCAATATAATAAATCAATGTTCTTAAAATTATTTTAAATCTAGTTTAGTCAATGTTCCTCTTCTTTTTGTCTTGATTTTTTGACCAGCAAATGCCTTTTTCGTAAGTACACAGTTGTAAATCCGTTATTTTGGACGTCTTTAGAGTCTGATAAATCCAAAAGTACTTTCCCAGAGATAAAATAGTTTCCAGAGAGTCAATCTTATCTTTCTTCTAGAAAACAATTATAATATTCTTCCATCAAGCTTGACAGCCATCTGTCAGGAATGCTTTGATGGTGTTTCCTGCTTGGCAGGGGGTTGGACTGGATGGCCCTTGTGGTCTCTTCCAACTCTATGATTCTATGATTCTAACTAGCAATGTATTCTTTCTCAGATTTATCCTCCATTTTAAGACAAGTTCGATCTCACCATCAGATAAGGTTAGGCTCAGATTAAGTTCAAGTTCTTTTTAAAAGGTCTTGAGATTGGTATAAGCAAAGGCTATGTGTATTCTTTTGGTTCTAATTATTCATTAGTTGACTAACCTTACAAAATAAATTTCATCCACACTTCACTTGCAGATGTTTTGTGGCTATAGCACCATTAATGGGAACAGACTTCCTCTTTTCACTCCCATTTTCTTGCCGAATTAATCAATTTAGTCAATTCCTTGATTTTTCCTCACCTTCCAATCTGCACAATGTCTTGAACGGTGACCGCTTTTAGCTGGATTCAGAGGCTTTGCTTCCTTTCGGGACGGAGGCAGAGATCAGTAGATCCGCAGCGCCGTCAGTGAGTCTGCAGGACCCCAAGACACCCCAATGCTCCTCTTGGGGTTTTGGGGGGAGGCGTGTCACCCTTGGTCTCTTCCCCTCGCTTCATGAAGCCGAATCTGACGGAGCCATCAGATTCTCAGTGCACCCACCATGTTGCGGAGACCCGGAAGTGTTGTTTCCCATTCCAAAAGTATCTCGTACATTTTGGAAATCACTTTCTCTTTACTCTCAATAAAGTGCAAACTTTGAGTCAAAAAGCCTCTCCTTTTATCTTGTATAAACAAGATCATCTGATGGTATTGACACCAGTCGACCACTGCACCTCCTACCTCATCCTGTTTATTCAGTTTTATTTTTTCATCCGAAAAGTCCAAAAGATCTCTGTAAGTTGCCCATTGTTCTTCCATATTGCATCTTTTAAAAGTTATTGCTTCTGTGGGTGAAAGCCAAAGAAGTGTATTTCGTTCCAGCAGATTCTTATATTTATCCCATACTCTAAAACGGTTTTTCCTGATTCATAAAGCTCTTGTGTGTTTTAGTTTTATCATACCATAACATATTCTGATGAGCTTCTAAATCCAATAGCTTAGTGTCTTTCAATATTACCCAAACCTTTTAGCCAGCAGAGACATGTTGCCTCATAGTACCAACATGAAACTGGCAGCGAGAATCCACCTCACTCCTAAGTACCCATTATAATTTTATATTAAACTAGCGGTACCCAGCCACATGTTGCTGTGGTTGTTGCAGAATAAAACTAGGGGTTTGTTAAGTCTAGAGGGTATTGTGGCAAGGCGGGATGGTGCATAGTTTTGGAGATGTTGGAGGGTGAGTGTAAGATGGAGGCGATCAGGGATACTGTGGACTTATTTATGTGGGGGTGGGGGTTTTTGTGTTGCGAGGGGTCAGGAGCAATAAAACCCCCGCGTTCAGAAGCCATAAATCACCAAAATGGGTCCGGTAGGCTTCCCGATCACGCAGTTCCAAAATACTTTCACTTTCATAGCAGAGTCCAAATGCACAGCGTTCTTGAAGCGTAACCTCCTGCAATATCGTCTTTGTTAAATCAGCAGTCTTTAACAAACGTACACTGACTCCTCCACTGTCAGCAAAGCAGATTTATTACAGCGTAGCATAAATCAAATGCCCGGAGATGAGGCGTTCATGGCTCCTCTCCGGTACAAGCAAAAACGAAACCAACCTTCTCACACAGACTTCACACTCGGTCTGAGAATTACAGCAGTCTCATATTCAAAGCATAACATAATGTCAGATCCTGTGTGACGGCGTAGCTAGATCTGTGTGTAACCCTTTCAGATCCTCACAGGGGTACTGGGGAAGGTTGTATGGTGGAAGTTGTGGAGGATGCATCTGACATCTTCCGTCTTACCTTGAAATTTCTGTGTGGAATAGAAGTGGTGGTGGGGATGGTGGTGTCTCTGGGTGGTGGGAGGTGAGGAGAGGTGAGGTCCAGCGGGGGGTGTGGTGTTCGGCCCGTGTGTCGTGGTGTTGAGAGTTGTCGTCGGGTGCAGGGCCTGACCTACCTCTCATACCGTCTGTAGGTTCTGGACACGGCCTGTCTCGGTGTCGGAGGCGGCTTTTGGGGCCGTCCTGGCTCTCGAGGCGGGGGCGAAGGTGGCGGAGGCAGATTTTGGGATCGGGGACATGGCTTTTGGGGCGAACTGGCTCTGGAGGCAGTGGCGGAGTCAGCAGAATCCACTTTTACACGTGGCCTGGCTCTGGAGGAGGCGGTGCAGGCTGGAGGCGGTGGGGTGTCGACTACAGTGGTTTGTAGAAGGAGGAGGAGTAAGGGGAGGTTGGTGGTGATGGAGGAGGAGGGGGGGTGGGTGGCCTGTGGTGGTGAAATGAGATGACGACAGTGGTTTTTTTAATGGTGAAAAGTGTGCTATCTGTACAATGTAAGTACGCACAAACACTCCCATATGGCCATGGAACATTGTGTCCAAATTTCAACGGAATCGGTCAAGCGGTTACGGAGAAAGGTGATCAGTCACAAACATCCACCTTTTACATTTTTATATATATAGCTTATTGATTTCTTCCCCTGCCAGATAAACCTAAAATATATTCTGGAACTTTCAAGAACTTTCAGTTAGTTCTGGAAAGAATGACCACTCACTTGCCCCAACAAGCCTGACATATGGAGGTCTAAATTCAAGAACGTTCTCCTACCTGAGCACTCCTTCAGCTGACTGAAAGCACCAAGCCTTGTCGCTAGTCCTCTGACAGGCCCACACCATAGTCCCGAAAAACACTCAGGCCTGGGTCTCCCAGAATGGTCAATATGAACCACCTGAGGCCCAATGGACTGTGCAGGTGATTAATAAACATGTAGAGGTTGGATAAGGAAAAATATGGCCCAGGGGTGGAGGATTAGTATGCAGAGAATGAAATATGTCATTAGAAACTATGAATCAGACAGGTAGAAGGCATGTTCTTGGACATTACTGCATTGCAGGAGGTTGGACTAGATGGCCCCAGGGTCCCTTCCAACTCTCCAGTTCTATGATTCTATGACGGGGAGCACATAGGAGAATGTGGAACTTTTAAAATAGGAGAAGTGCTTAATGAACTTTATGTGTTTCATATTCCTTTGTTCTCTTCCTTCAAAGACGAACAGGACTATTTTCCACTCACTCTGAAGCAAGCGGTGGAGAAGACAGTCAGAATTCTGGGAGATATCTGATGTTTCATAAAGATTAACAAAGAAACCACTTAATTGCATGGAATGCAGTAAGTGACTCAGTCAATGAACACACAAGCTTTACATCAATGAACTCAAAGTGTGGAGAAACCATTTCAAGCTATGGAGCATGGAAAAAGCTTCAATGATAGTGGGACACCTAGAAAACATCAACAGACTAACAAAGGGAAGAAACCATTTAAATGTATGGAGTGTGGAAAAAGCTTCATTGGTAGCAGAACACTTAGAAAACATCAACGAACTCACACAAGGGAGAAACCATTTCAATGTATAGTGTGTAGAAAGAGCTTCAGTAACAGTTCAGACCGTCGTTCACATGAACAAACTCACACAGGGAAGAAACCATTTAAATGTACGGAGTGTGGAAAGAGCTTCAGACAGAGTTCAAACCTTCATGCACATCAACGTACTCACACAGGGGAGAACCCATTTAAATGTATGGAGTGTGGAAAGAGCTTCTGGCGGTGTACAGAGCTTGACATACATCAAAGGACCCACACACAGGGGAGAAAAACCATTTAAATGTATGGGAGTGCGGAAAGAGCTTCAGACAGATGTCAAGCCTTCATGTACATCAACGAACTCACACAGGAGAGAAACCATTTAAATGTATGGAGTGTGGAAAGAGCTTCAGCCAGTCGGCACACCTTCATGTACATCAACGAACTCACACAGGAGAGAAACCATTTAAATGCATGGAGTGTGAAAAGAGCTTCAGGGACAGTTCACACCTTCGTTCACATGAACGAACTCACACAGGGGAGAAACCATTTGAATGCATAGAGTGTGGAAAGAGCTTCAGGTTTAGTGCAGCACTTAGAAAACACCAACGGATTCACACAGGGGAAAAACCATTTGAATGCATGGAGTGTGGAAAGTCCTTCAGTGCGAGTTCATACCTTCGTATACATGAACGATCTCACACAGCAGAAAAACCATATAAATGCATGGAGTGTGGAAAGTGCTTCAGTCAGAGTTCAAACCTTAGGACACATCAGCGGACTCACACAGGAGAGAAGCCATTCAAATGTATGGAGTGTGGAAAGAGCTTCGCAGAGAGTTCAAACCTTAGTAAACATCAACGGATTCACACAGGAGAGAAGCCATTCAAATGTATGGAGTGTGGAAAGAGCTTCACTCAGGGTGGAGGACTTAGAATTCATCAACGGATTCACAGAGGGGAGAAACCATTTGAATGTATGGAGTGTGGAAAGAGCTTCAGTGACAATGGAACACTTAGAAAACATCAACGAATTCACACAGGGGAGAAACCATATAAATGTATGAAGTGTGGAAAGAGCTTCAGTGACAGTGGAAGCCTTAGAGGACATAGACGGATTCACACAGGGGAGAAACCATATAAATGTATGGAGTGTGGAAAGAGTTACAGTCAAAGTGGAACACTTAGAATTCATCAGCGGACTCACACAGGGGAGAAACCATTTAAATGCATGGAGTGTGGAAAGAGCTTCAGTGACAGTGTGGAGCACTTAGAAAACATCAACGGATTCACACAGGGGAGAAACCATTTAAATGCATGGAGTGTGGAAAGAGCTTCAGTGAGAGTGGAGCACTTAGAAAACATCAACGGATTCACACAGGGGAGAAACCATTTGAATGCATGGAGTGTGGAAAGAGCTTCAGTGAGAGTGGAGCACTTAGAAAACATCAACGGATTCACATGGGAAAAACCATTTCAATGCATGGAGTGCAGAAAGAGCTTCAGTGACAGTTCACACCTTCGTTCACATGAACGAACTCACCTGGGGAGAAACCATTTTTATGTATGGAGTGTGGAAAGAGCTTCAGAAGAAGTGGAATGCTTAATTTACATCATTTTTTTTTGAAAAACCTTGGAACCAGGCCACAAGGTTCTTGGACTATTTGCATTACAAAATTATAATGGAGTCGTCTCCAATTAAATGGGTAGAACACAGAGACAAAAGTTTTCAAATGATAGAAGACTACCCAAAACTTTCTTTGAACTGGTGGACAATTTGGATCTGTTGGATATTTGGAGTATAAAATATTCAAAAGAATAAAACTTCACATGTTTTTCTGAACCAAATCAATCCCTTTGCTGTCTGGACTACATCTGGATTACAAAAGACCTTTTTCCAAAGGCGATAAAAGCAGAGATACTTCCAAAGACTTGTTCAGATCACAATGCTTTTTTCTGGAATTGAAACTAACCCTGCAGGGATCTTTTAGGTGGAGAATGAACAATGCGTTATTCAGGAATGAGCAAATAGTGAAGAAGGCCCAAAAGACTTTAATGGATTACTTTGATTTAAATATGAATACAGCAACAGACTTGAGGGTCATTTGGGGCGCTTGTAAAGCAGTCATGACAGCGAGATTACGTGACCCAGGAGAGGAATCGGTGCAGAAGATTGGAAGCAATTTAGATGTTTTTTGAAAAAACATTTTATTTAAATGCTAAATACCCTAGAGAAGTAGTTCTAGGCTTTCGGTAAGGAAATGACTTTATGAAATAGAAAGAAATATTAGAAGGTGATTGTATATGAAATTGCCAACGAAGATTGACAATGAAATCCAGAAGGAGATTGAGGGAAGTCGCTTTGAAGAGGTGAGATGAATTATGTTAGTAATATATAAGATTTTTTTGTTTTGTTTTTGTATTTGTGTTTGTTGCATTATGTTTGCATTTCTTTTTGAAAAATGAATAAAAATATTTAAAAAGAGAGAGAATCCATTTAAATGTATGGTGTGTGAAAAGAGCTTCTTCATTGACCATGGAACACTTAGAAAACATCAACGAATTCACACAGGGGAGACACCATTTAAATGTATAGACTCAGATGTCTTCTAAAAGTTGTGTAATTCTTTATCTCCTTGACATCTGAAGGGAGGGCGTTCCACAGGTTGTGTGGCATTGCCAAAAAGGTCCCCTGTCTGGTTCCCTGTAACTTCACTTCTCGCAGGGAGGGAACCAGTACAAGACCCTCGGAGCTGGACCTCATTATGGGAACAGCTGCATAACTCCCATTCTTAGAATGAAGACACAGAAAGACTGCAATAAAGGCAAACCTCATAACAATGAAGCAACACCTCCTCAAAACACAGTCATAACCATCAAAAGACTCAAAGATTACAATATAAAATATATACATCTTGTTAGAAAGAGGCCCCAAACATGCGGAGGAATGATAATAACAAGGTTATATTGCGTGGGATGTAATAGATGAGAAACCTCATATATTTTGCCCTTCGGCTTCTTCATATTTTATGAATTAATAGTGTTGCAATATACCCAAATAAATTATACATACCAACACCTCCTCAAAACAAAATGTTGTGATACGAATACTCTCCCTGGCACCCTCTACTTCTTACTTTATGTCATAACCATCAAATGGGGTATGAAATTCAACTAAATGCCACAACAGCAGCTAAACAAGAAATTGGAAGGGTGAAGGATTACAATATAAAATATGACCGCGAGAATACAGGGGGAGGAGAAGGTCTGTTTCACTTGTGTAGAAAGAGGCTGTTAAATAGGCCTAGATAAATTTAAATTAAAGTTTTGGTAAGAATTTTATAGTATAAGATACAAATCTGAAGATTTTGAGAATAATGCTATGTTTTAAGTAAAGAAACTGAGGATAAATAAGATGGTTAATAGGAGGAATGATAATAATTCATAAAGTTCAAGAATGAGATAAAGATAAGTAATGTTCTTATGTTTACTGTGTTGTTGTTTGATGCATAGGGATACTAGAAAATAATAAAATCTTTTTTTAAAAAAAATAAAATAAAATATATACACACTTGTGTAGAAAGAGCAAAATACGATAATAATTCATGGGATGTAATAGCAAAATACGTGGGATGTAATAGATGAGATGATACAAGAAGGAACAAGGATTTCCGGAATATATTCTCCCTATTTTGCCCTTCGGCTTCTTCAGCAGTATGGAATCTAAATAATACAAAATAATGCAAAGCCGTTATCTTACACATATTGCATGAAACAATCTTAAAAATGCAATATACCCAAATAAATTATACATACCAAACACGATATTATGACAATGTACATCACAGGTATTCCAAAATGTTGCAAAATGTTGTGATACAGTAAGGAATACTCTCCCTGTTGCACCCTCTACTTCTTCAACAGTATGGAATCTAAATGAAGGGCCGTAATCTTAACCACATTACATATAACAATCTAAGAAACAGAATATGATATGTTCAAATCGATTATACACACCCAACACAATGCTATGGCAGTATACATCACAGGTATTCCAAAAGGCCACAATGAGCTCTTGTGTAACAATAAGGAATCTATAAGAACAAACGTCGTGCTGGTGCAAGGTGATAACCATTAGCAAAGACCTCCTTAAACCAACCATACAATTCAACAAGTAACTAGAAGAACAATTTTAGTGCTATTCATATATTGAGTTAATTCATAATTCATAAGAAGCAACAGAGATCTAAATCAGTGTTGAGTCCTGAGGGTTGTAATCTATTTAATAAATAGATCTGGAACGTGTCCAGAGGAGGGCAACCAAAATGGTCAAAGGCCTGGAAACAATGCCTTATGAGGAACGGCTTAGGGAGCTGGGTATGTTTAGCCTGGAGAAGAGAAGGTTAAGGGGTGATATGATAGCCATGTTCAAATATATAAAAGGATGTCATATAGAGGAGGGAGAAAGGTTGTTTTCTGCTGCTCCAGAGAAGCGGACACGGGGCAATGGATTCAAACTACAAGAAAGAAGATTCCACCTAAACATTAGGAAGAACTTCCTGACAGTAAGAGCTGTTGACAGTGGAATTTGCTGCCAAGGAGTGTGGTGGAGTCTCCTTCTTTGGAGGTCTTTAAGCGGAGGCTTGACAGCCATCTGTCAGGAATGCTTTGATGGTGTTTCCTGCTTGGCAGGGGGTTGGACTGGATGGCCCTTGGGCAGGGGCGTCGCAAGGGGGGGGGGGGCAGGCCGCCCCTAGGTCAAGGGGAGGGGGGGTGACACTTTGGCCGGCCCCTGCCACCCCGCCCCGCCGGGCGGACCCGAATAGGGGGCATGTCGCCTTTTCCCCCTTCCAGCGGCTATTTTTCGGTGGGGGGGGCCGACCAGCGGTGGGGGGTGTCAAACTTGTCACCCCGTCCTCGCTGGCCACCACCCCCCGCCGAAAAAAACCGCTGGGGGGGCAGGGAAAGAAGCAGAAGAGGCGCATTCAAGCGCTTGCTCTGCTTCTTTTTGCCCTTTCCGCCGCTTTTTTTCGGCGGGGGGGCCCGACCAGCGAGGAGGGGGTGTCACGCTTGTCACCCCCTCCTAGCTGACCACCCCCCGCCGAAAAAAACCGCTGGGGGGGCGGGGAAAGGAAGCAGAACAGGCGCATTCAAGCGCTTGCTCTGCTTCTTTTTGCCCTTTCCGCCGCTTTTTTTCGGCGGGGGGGTGCTTGTCACCCCCTCCTAGCTGACCACCACCCCCCGCCGAAAAAAACCGCTGGGGGGGCGGGGAAAGGAAGCAGAACAGGCGCGTTCAAGCGCTTGCTCTGCTTCTTTTTGCCTCGGATTCCCTCTTTCTGCATACACGTGCACCGTGACGTCATGATGATGTCATGACGCACGCGTTGTCCCCTCCCCCAGGGGGGGTGCCTCTGCGCTGCTGCCGCCCCCAACAGCGCAGAGGCTAGCTATGCCACTGCCCTTGGGGTCTCTTCCAACTCTGTGATTCTATGAAATATGCAGCAAAAAAGCCTCAGATCTTTATAAAATCCATAGTTTTATGGATTCTCTTCATTCCAGAGTCATTTTGCAGCTTTGGTCAAGGCCTTTGAAAGGCCTTGGTTCCAGCCATGTTTCCAGGGCAGGAAGCAACACTAACACAGTAAAAGTCCCCTCCATTATTTCCAACGCGGCAGAGCACGTACGCACAGGAAGGTACCCCACTGGTCTATCGTTGGGTGATTTGGAAAATCACTGGGCAAATGCCTTCCTGCAGACAGGGGCGTTGCTGGGGAGGGGCGGTGGGGGCGGTACGCCCCCAGTGACAGGGTGAGAGCGGCGGGTGGGGGTGACAAGCGGCGGCCCCTCCCGCCACTCCCACGCGCCGCTGCTCCCTCCGTCACCCCGGGAGCAGCAGCACACGGATGGGGTGCTTCTGCCGCTTTTTTTCGGGGGGGGGCCGACCAGCGAGGGGGGTTGTCACGCTTGTCACCCCCTCCTCGCTGGTCACCACCCCCCGCCGAAAAAACCGCGGGGGGGGGGCGGGGAAAGCCTGGAAAGGAAGCAGAGCAGGCGCGTTTAAGCGCCGCTCTGCTTCTTTTTCCCCTTTCCGCCGCTTTTTTCGGCGGGGGGGCCGACCAGCGAGGGGGGGTCACGCTTGTCACCCCCTCCTCGCTGGTCACCACCCCCCGCCGAAAAAAGCCTCGGAAAGGGGGAAATCCCCCCTTTCTGTATACACGTGCGTCGTGACGTCATGATGACGTCACGGCGCGCGCGCGTCGTGCCCCTCCCCCAGGGGGTGCCTCTGCGCTGCCGCCGCCCCCAGCAGCGCAGAGGCTAGCGACGCCACTGCCTGCAGACCTTAATTTGTGACAGACTATGCACCGTTGTCTTCTCCTAGTAGGTGCTCAAGATTATCCTCTCAATCTTGTTTCCTCTTAATCTTGTTTACCCCTATGCTAATCATGTACGATCCTCCCCTTTCCGCCCCTTTAGTGCCGTTTTGCTTATGTAGCAGTGATGTAGTGATGGTGTTTTCCGAACTGCATCTTGGGGTGTGCGGGGAAGTTTTAAAAGGTCTTGCCACCCTGCTCCCGTTGTTCAGTTTTGACTGTAACCTGTTGCGCAATAAAGTTCGTTTAGCTCTTTGCTCTTGCTGCTGGCTGGCCTCCTTCCTTGACTCCATTGGAACCCACGGGCTTCACCCGAAGGGCCAGGTGGCTGAGCAACCTCGCATCTGGGATTTTTCTGTAACAGTTTGTTCTGCTAATCTAGCTCCAAGGCATAGCAAAATAGCCAGTAACATGATCGATGCATGGGAAATTACACAAAGTGCAAATTGCAGGTATAATATCAAATAAAGCATACAGGATAGGATACAGGTAGTATTATATACCTATTTCAAAACAAAATAGAAAATTCTTTCCAGTAGCACCTTAGAGACCAACTGAGTTTGTTCTTGGTATGAGCTTTCGTGTGCATGCACACTTCTTCAGATACCTGCATGCACACGAAAGCTCATACCAAGAACAAACTCAGTTGGTCTCTAAGGTGCTACTGGAAAGAATTTTCTATTTTGTTTCGACTATGGCAGACCAACACGGCTACCCACCTGTAACTATACCTATTTCAGGTAGCCTTGCCACAGAAGGGTCAGAACCAGGGGGCTGGTGGTGGGACGGCGATGAGGGGTCAAAGGGAGAAGAGGAGCAGGCTGGGGGGGAAGCCACTCATTTACGGATGAAATATCACATTTACCACTAAGCCCTGAGCTGGAAAGATACAGATCAGAAGAGCAGCCATGTCGGACCCCCGTCTGCCTCTGGACTCCTCCAGTCCCCTAGCAGGAGATTCTTCTTGAGCCTCCCCTCCATGAAACTGGTTTCACAAGTATTGACAGCTAGCTATCCAGGGATCTGTGCATGAATGAATGCAGTCTGTGACGATGGAGTCTGCAGTCCAGGAATTCCCCCTTTCAAAGGATATCTCAGCCCCCCATAAAATGTCTTCCAGGGGATGAAGGGGGCAGAGTTTCATATTCATCTCTGTTCTTCCCATTGGGTTGGCAGGTCTGTCATTACTGCACTCATTTTAACGGGGGGGTGGGGTGGTGGTGTTTGAAGCTGGTCTTTACTGGGGGGGGCGTAGCTCAGCGGTGGAGCCGTTGCTCTGCATGAAGAAGGCGGTCCCAGGTTCAGCCCCTGGCACAGAAGGAGACCCCCCCCCATCCCTAAAAAAAAAACTATGGTGGATTAAGTTTCAAATCTTCCCTCCCTCTCCTCTGGAGTCACCCTCCCTGCCGCCCCACTGAGACTCTCCGTGGGAATGATGAAGGGGGCCATGTCCCCATGGAGCCCCAAGAGCAGGAGGCCAAAGGCAGCGCCATCCCGACCTCTTCCCATCCCAACACAGGAAGGAGCTGCTCTATCACTGTAGCTCTAGGGGCAAGCGCCTCCAAAAAGGAACCGGAAGTGACGCTCCTAAAGGTGCCCGACGTTTCCAGGAAAAGACAGGAGGGGCGTCAGTGGAGGAAACCCCCCTCCCGCCCTTTCTGTTTCACACAAGGAAAGCGGAATAATCTGGAGCGAGGGAGGCGGAGGACCAAGAGGTAAAGAGGGAGAGTGGGAAAATGGGGAGGGGGCGGGATAAGAGGGGGAGGGGAGGACAAAGAGAGGACCCCCCCCCAAAGAAAGCGCCCTCCCTGGTGCCCACCCGACAGGGACCCTGATCCATGCGACCCAGCTGAGAAGTGGGGACCCAACACCTGCAGGGTTTCCCTTGCAAGATGTCCTGGGCAGCAGCATCACCAGACTCCCGTCTCTCTTTCCTGGGGGGCCGAGAGATGCTCAGCTGCCCTGCACCCCCTTGGGAAGGGAAATGAGGACCCCCCCCATACCCAAGCAGGCCTGGGGGTTGAGCTGAGGCCCCCCATTCGCCCGGTTTCCCCCTGGCAGGAATCCCTGGGGTCGTGGGGCGCCTGGGTGGGGAAACAGAGAGAGGGAGTCCATGGAAGGGTTAAAGGAAGGGTTGGTTGGGGTGCTGGTGGTTGGATTATCATCAATTGTATGGAGTGTTTCAACAAGATAAAAAGACAGGATTCTCTAAAGAGCCAACAAGGTTAGAGACAGAGTTAATAAACAATAATTATGAAATAATTTCGAAAAGTTACCAGCTTCTACTTGAATGGGAGGTTATGGAGGAGACAGTAAAGTCATCTATGGTGAGATGGGCACAAGATATTGGAAGACCGGTAATGATGAATGAGTGGGAACACCTGTGCAGGGTTAATATGAACTTTACGACTTCTTCGAATATAAAAGAAAATATGATAAAATCCAACATAGATGGTATTTAACACCTTTAAGACTGTCAAAAATTTATAAAGGATCTGTTAGTGCGTGCTGGAGATGTGTTGAGAACAATGGAGATCTGTTCCATATGTGGTGGATATGCCAGAAAATAAAAACGTTTTGGGGCTTCATAGAATCATAGAATTGGAAGAGACCACAAGGGCCATCCAGTCCAACCCCCTGCCAAGCAGGAAACACCATCAAAGCATTCCTGACAGATGGCTGTCAAGCCTCCGCTTAAAGACCTCCAAAGAAGGAGACTCCACCACACTCCTTGGTAGCAAATTCCACAGCTCTCACTGTCAGGAAGTTCTTCCTAATGTTTAGGTGGAATCTTCTTTCTTGTATTTACAGAGTCCGCTAACCTGGAATTTCTGGTTAAGAACTTTACCTCAGGATGAGAATGGAAATCGCGCAGCGGCAGCGGGAGGCCCCATTAGCTAAAGTGGTACCTCAGGTTAAGAACGGTTTCAGGTTAAGAACGGACCTCCGGAACGAATTAAGTTCTTAACCTGAGGTACCACTGTAATTCTTTCTCTCCTTGACATCTGATATTGGGGGTGTGTTCAACAGGGTGGGTACCACTACTGAGGGAACTGCCAGAAGACCCTTGGAAGTGGACCTCAGTGTCCGGGCTAAATGTTGGGGGTATATTTTCTTTTCCATGTGTTCCCCCCATCTGCCACTTTGGCGATCCAAGGGGAGGAGAAGCACACTCTTCTCTCCCTCCCCAAACCTCCCAATTATGTGGCCCCTCTTCCTCCTCCTCTCCCCTCTAACCGTGCCTCTCCCTTTAAAACAGGCACCCTCAAACTAAGGCTCTTAGCCGCACTGCGCGGTTGCCCACTTTCGGGGCAACGGAGCATCGGAAAACGCTTGTGTGAATGCGAAAGCGTGATTTCTGGCGCACGTCTTGGTCGGAGGAGGCCTGTGCGCATGCACACAAGCTAGTTCTGGTGATCCAGAAGTGGCCGGAAATTATGCTGGCGCATGCGCACAAGCGATTTACGACGCTCCGGCTGTGGCAGAACATGATGACATGGAAGGCTGCCAGAATTCGCGTGTGCGCGCGCATATGGGCACACGTTCCCACGCACTCCAGCCCGCTGCGCAATCTGCGCTGGATGCACCAGCCCAAGGCTAGGTAAGTTTGGAGACCCCTGCTTTTTAAAAAAAAGCGGAGCTCATTGACCCAGGGGGAGGAATGAATGGCAAAAAGGGATTCTTCCCCCACCCCTCCTCCCAGAAAACATAATTATCCTTCCCTCCAAACAAGCTCTATAATTCAGTTTCTTTCCTGAAAAGGTCTCAGTTTCCATCCCCGGCAGCGGCACGGAAAAGACCCCCCATCTCTGAAAAGACTCCTCCTCGGGGCATGAAGGTCACACAACTTGACACCCCCGCCCCTCTGGAGTAACCCACTTACTGCCCCCATTTCAACTCTCCACCATGGGGTGCAGACCCCCGCAGAACTTGCACCAGGACCCCCACAATGCAAGTCACGCGCAAATCTCCAGCGACTCCCCCAGTAAATAGTGTGTGTGTGTGTGTCCCCGACGGATCCCCAAGGAGCAAGAGGCGAAAGGCAGCTCCGTCACGTCCGCATCGCACAGGCGGGGGAGGGGGGGCGCTGCTCTAAGGCCGTAGCTCTATGGGCACACGTAATGTTTCCAGGTCGGAGGGACGATAGACGGGAGGGGGGTAGGGGCGACAGTGGACAACGCCCTCCCTTTGTATTGCAGAAAAGGAAACCGGAGTGATATCAGCAAGGGAGGCAGAGGCCAAGAGAGGACACAGCAAGGGGCAGAGACTCCTTTCCTGGGACCCATCCGACAAGGCCCCACATTCATGCAAGACACCTGCAGGGTCTGCGCTGCACCATTACCAAACTCCCGTTCCTCTTTCCTGGGGGCCGAGTGATGCTCAGCTGCCCTGCACCCCCTTGGGCGCCTTGGCAGGAAGGGAAAGCCCACCAAGGGGGTCCTAATGGAAATTTCTACTAATGGAAATCTCTACTAGGGGGTCCTAGTGAGGACCCCCATCCCCAAGCAGGACTGGGTTTGAGCCAAGTCCCCAGATCCGCTGCCCCTCGTGACACGCCCCCTCTGGGCGCAGGAGACAGGGGTCAGAGGAAGTTGGGGGGCTGAGGGAGGAATGGAAGCATTATCCCTGTTTTGGGCAGGTCCCAAAGTAGATCTCTGTCCTCTAGAAAACTCTTATATTCCCGATTAAAGCTGTCTAAGGCTGTATACACACTCCATGAATTCTGGGAGCTGTAGCTTACCCCGAAAGAGCTATAATTCCCAGCACCCTTAACAAACTGCAGCTTCCTGGGTGCTGCTCTTTCTAGGTGCTTTAAATGTATGGGGTGCACTCAGCCTAAGCCTAGACTCCACTTTATTTTTGGGGGGGTGGGGTCTGGAAGATTCCCTCCCTCCAGTTTCCTTCCAAAAATTAGAATGCATAGGGTTTTTTTTCTTAATTTTAGAACAGTTTTCCCCAGTGATTGCTGCTGTGGGTTTTCTGTTTCAGCATTAATCTTGCACTGACCGCTTTGTAGACATGGCTGTTTGAACAAGCTGGGCTCTCTCCTTCTTGCAAAGCAAATTGCGAAACATCTGCAAATGAGCAAAGCTAGCATTGTTCCAGGGCTTAATTGCATTAAACAGGCTGATCTGCCAGAGAAAGGGAATCAGTGCCCCCCCCCAAAAAAGCTCAAAAACTCTGTGCAACCTTTGCTAAAAAAGCTCAACAACTTTAAGGTACCACCTGTAAAAAAAACAACAGTGGGGGGTGTAACACCTCTGGGTGGGTTGCCAACGTGAATAAAATATTGGGTGGGGGGCAGGTAGGTTCCAAGCCACCTAATCCATCACGTTACATGACATGGGGGGGGCAGGGGGAGGTCAAATAGGTATAAATTTGATGTTTAGACGACTGTAAAATTGTTGTTAAATTTAAATTTAAAAACATCTGGGTGAAAAGGTAATATTGTCATTTATCTGTTTTAGACCCCTAAGTATTAGCAGTTGCAACTCCCCTCCCCCCCCTAAACTTCCTGCCTCTCTAGGAAGCGGAGCTCACCGGGGGAGGAGGGAAAAGGTGCGCGCTCTCTCTCTCTATATATATATATATATGGGGGGAAGAGATTTTGGGTTGTGGGAAGGGGGAGAAGGATGCGTTTTACTCCCCCTGAATCAGCCGGGAAGGATTTGGGGCAAGGAGGGATGAAAGGAAAGTAGGGAAATGCTCCCCCTCCCCCTTCCTTCTGTGGAAGGGCTGAGACTTGAACCCAGGCCCCTCTGCGAGGAAACGAAATATAGATATTCAGCGTTTTCAGAGGAGGAGGAAGATGGGGAAAGTGCGTCCCAACAGATATTGCTGCAATAACACTCCCATCATTCCTGGCCATGGGTCATCCTTGCTTGGGTAGGTGGTACTTTGTGTTCAACCACATCTGGAGGGCCAGAGATGCCTCAGCTCAGCATAGAAGGTTCCTCTTGGGGTTCTGTGTTACTTGGGAGTTGGTGGAACTGGATCTTAAGGGTTCTTGAGACCCTAACACTATAAATCCAAGGTGTCCACACACAGCAGCGTAGAAAGCCCTGTCGGCACCTATGGAAGAGCTTGTAAAAGCAAATTGTACGCTCCCAAAGTTGATTTCTTAGGAACGTTCAGTGGGTTCGCCGATCTGCAGCACCAGAGTGCCCCTCCCCCTGGCCTGCCTTCCTCCGCTGCTCCCCACACAAAAGGAATGTCTGGATGAAATCCCAAAAGATGTCTGGCTCCCATTCCAAAGAGGTCTAGTGGATATTCTAGAAAATAAGTGTGGCTAAGATTCTGAGTCACAATCGTGGCTGAGAAATACAGCTAGGGAATATGAAACTGATTTGAAGCTTGGTTTCTTCTTTACATTCAGCTGGAAACATCACTGGTTTCACTTCCTTTCTCCAGAGTCATCCTCTTTCTTTTCTTCCCACAATCAGTGTTATTCACCTTTTTAATTGTCACACATATTTTTATCTTGTGATCTTCAGATGAAGAGAGGTATACAAATTTAATAAATACTTCCTAGTTAGAGGAGAGATAGTATATCCAGAAGCCCTAGGCCACCCAAAGCAAAGGAGGAAGAACAGTGAGAGAGGCCTGGACAGGAAATCTCCACCAAGATAGGCCATTGTCAGGAGGTGGGTGCGAGACCCGGTGGCATATAATTGTAACAAATAATAATTGGGGTGGGCGTTTTAATCTGGCCTTCCCAGCAGTCAGTCTCCAGCTTCTTTCCTTCTGCATCTCCAGCTCTCTCCATGTTATTTCTCTCTCCAGCTCTCTCCATGTTATTTCTCTTAAGATTTAGTGTCAGGAAATAACGTAGTCCTGGACACAGCAGAGTGAACCGCAGGTTTTCTGGAAGCTTCTGGCTGTAGAGCATTGACTGGACAGCACAACGCAGGAACTCAGCAACTCACTTGGATAACTATATACAGTATTTATTGAAGCAACTAGTATCCATAAGTTACTATGTACAGACTTTACAAATAAAAGAAACAAAACATAAAACCTCTCCTCTCTGTCTCTCTCTCTCAACCTTCAGTAACCAAACTACAAACACCACACCACTAACAACCACAACCAGCTCTCACACAGAGCTCATTCTTTAGGAACTCATTGACCAATCACAGGTCGTTGCTAAGGGTCTGGAGAGAGAGCAGATCTTGGCTTTCAGCCAACTGGTAATTGCTACAGAGGTGATAAGCTGACTTTCTGCACGTAGGCACTTTGAAATCTAACAATTTCAAGGATGAGAGATGGAGGTCCAACCCCAAGAACATTCTCCTACCTGAGCACTACTTCAGCCAACCACAAACACCAAGCCTTGTCACTAGACTTTATGGATCCCCAAAAATGGTCAGTATGGACCTCCTGAGGGCAAAAGGACTGTGCCGGTGCTTAATAAACATCTAGATGTCGAATGGTACAAAATGTGGCCCAAGGGGTGGAGGATTATAGTGCAGAGGATGAAAAACTTCATTATGAACTTATGACCCTGATGAATAGTGGGCAGGTTCATGGACATAGAGTAGCTCGCTTTCCTGTGAGAAACCACTTTATTAAAAAAGGAAATTCCACAATGCAACAATATTCTAAGATAATGCTGGTTCATTAACGATGAATAAGGGTTATGAAAGGCTGATGATGTATTGCCATTATTTAACATTATTTCATTTGCCTTTCCTAAAAATTTGGAATATATGGAGGACAAGAGAGAATGTACGAGATGTTAAAATAAGAGCAGGTGCTGATTGATGTGTGTAATATTTCTTTGTTCTCTTCCTAGAAAACAAATAGGATTCCCTCCCCCCTTTGCCCTCCTAAGCAGACAATGGAGAAGGCAGTCAGAATTCTGGAGGGCCATGCTCAATGGGAATAATGAAGAAACCATTTAAATTCATGTAGTGTGGAAAGAGAAAGAAGAAACAATTAGAAAGTATGGAGGGTGGAAAGAGCTTCACTGACAGTGGAACAATTACAAAACATCAATGGACTCACACAGGAGAGAAACCATTTAAATGTATTGAGTGTGGAAAGAGCTTCAGTCAGAATGATAAACTTAGAATTCATCAACGGAGTCACACAGGGGAGAAACCATTTAAATGTATGGAGTGTGGAAAGAGCTTCAGTCAGAGTGGAGACCTTAGAATTCATCAACGGACTCACACAGGTGAGAAACCATTTAAATGCATGGAGTGTGGAAAGAGCTTCACTGAGAGTGGAAACTTAGAATTCATCAACGGACTCACACAGGGGAGAAACCATTTAAATGCATGGAGTGTGGAAAGAGCTTCAGTCAGAGTGGAACACCTTAGAAGACATCAACGGAGTCACACAGGTGAGAAACCATTTAAATGCATGGAGTGTGGAAAGAGCTTCAGTGACAGTGGAATACTTAGAATTCATCAGCGGAGTCATACAGGGGAGAAACCATTTCAATGTATAGAGTGTGGAAAGAGCTTCAGTGGAAGTGGAGACCTTAGAACACACCAACGGAATCACACAGGGGAGAAACCATTTCAGTGCATGGAGTGTGGAAAGAGCTTCAGTCGGAGTGGAGACCTTAGAATTCATCAACGGACTCACACAGGTGAGAAACCATTTAAATGCATGGAGTGTGGAAAGAGCTTCAGTGACAGTGGAAAACTTAGAAAGCACCAACGGACTCACACAGGAGAGAAACCATTTAAATGCATGGAGTGTGGAAAGAGCTTCAGTGACAGTGGAAAACTTAGAATTCATCAACGGACTCACACAGGGGAGAAACCATTTAAATGCATGGAGTGTGGAAAGAGCTTCAGTCAGAATGATAAACTTAGAATTCATCAACGGACTCACACAGGTGAGAAACCATTTGAATGTAGGGAGTGTGGAAAGAGCTTCAGTCAGAGTGAACACCTCAGAACACATCAACGGACGCACACAGGGGAGAAACCATTTGAATGTATGGAGTGTGGAAAGAGCTTCAGTGGAAGTGGAGGCCTTAGAACACACCAACAAACTCACACGGGGGAGAAACCATTTAAATGTATTGAGTGTGGAAAGAGCTTCAGTGACAGTGGAAAACTTAGAAACCACCAACGGACTCACACAGGGGAGAAACCATTTAAATGCATGGAGTGTGGAAAGAGCTTCCGTGACAGTGGAACAATTAGAATTCATCAACGGACTCACACAGGGGAGAAACCATTTAAATGCATGGAGTGTGGAAAGAGCTTCAGTCAGAATGATAAACTTAGAATTCATCAACGGACTCACACAGGTGAGAAACCATTTGAATGTAGGGAGTGTGGAAAGAGCTTCAGTCAGAGTGGAGACCTTAGAAAGCACCAACGGACTCACACAGGGGAGAAACCATTTAAATGCATGGAGTGTGGAAAGAGCTTCAGTGACAGTGGAAACCTTAGAATTCATCAACGGACTCACACAGGTGAGAAACCATTTAAATGCATGGAGTGTGGAAAGAGCTTCAGTCAGAATGATAAACTTAGAATTCATCAACGGACTCACACAGGTGAGAAACCATTTGAATGTAGGGAGTGTGGAAAGAGCTTCAGTCAGAGTGGAGACCTCAGAACACATCAACGGACGCACACAGGGGAGAAACCATTTGAATGTATGGAGTGTGGAAAGAGCTTCAGTGGAAGTGGAGGCCTTAGAACACACCAACAAACTCACACGGGGGAGAAACCATTTAAATGTATTGAGTGTGGAAAGAGCTTCAGTGACAGTGGA
This sequence comes from Lacerta viridis, assembly GCA_900245905.1. NCBI lineage: Eukaryota > Metazoa > Chordata > Lepidosauria > Squamata > Lacertidae > Lacerta > Lacerta viridis. The sequence goes on from OFHU01000626.1 coordinate 67,634, forward strand.
AAACTTAGAAACCACCAATGGACTCACACAGGAGAGAAACCATTTAAATGCATGGAGTGTGGAAGGAGCTTCAGTACAAGTGGAATTCTTACAAAACATCAACAAAGTCATACGGAACAAAATAAAAAATAAAAAATTCCTTCCAGTATAACCTTAGAGACCAACTGAGTTTGTTCTTGATTGGTCTCTAAGGTGCTACTGGAAGGATTTTTTATTTATTTATTTTTTTACTATATGTCAGACCAACACGGCTACCTACCTGTAACTGAAACTCATACAGGGGAGAAACCATATACCGTATTTTTCGGTCCATAAGGCGCTCCGGACCACAAGATGCACCTGTTTTTTAAAGGGGAAAAACCAGGGAAAAATATTTTCCTGGCTTTCCTCCTCTAAAAGGCAGGGAGGGGTGGTGCTGGAGGGGGAGCCCCTTCTCCCTTCACAGCGGCTCATCCCCGCTTGCTTTGAAGGGACATGGGGACAAGGGGAGAATGCTCCGTTTCTCCCCACATCCCCATGTCCCTTTAAAGCAAGAGGGGATGAGCCTGCTTTTGGCATCGGTGTGCGGGGTGGTGGAGAAAGCAGCAGCATCCCCGCTGTTTTTTCCTACCACTCCACTCCTTGCGCCGATCCCAAAAGCCTGCATTGCAGCTGCCTCCTCCCACCGAACGCGGTGGGGGATGGGGGGGGAGGCAGCGGGAAGCGAAGCCTTTGCTCCATAAGGCACACAGGGAGTTTCCCTTCCTTTTCAGGAGGGAAAAAGTGCATATTATGGAGCATAAAATTCGGTAAGTGCTAGGGAAGTGGATAGACGTTCAGTTGTAGTGGAAGTCTTACAAACCATCAAAAGACTCTCAGGGGTTAGAGCTGTAAGAGTGGATACTCTACAGGTCGTCAATTAACTCAAAGAAGAGAAATGGTTTAAATAGAGGTAGAGTGGTTATTATGGAACAATTTTTAGAGTCTAGAACCTGTTTCTCTCCGAGTTGACACTTTCTTTCACATCAATAACAGGAAATCAATCTTAAATGCATGCAGCGTATGTGAGCCTTTGTTGTTTGTATGTAATGTTGTCTAGACATGTATTTAAAGTAATGAAGGTAACATTTCACAATAGTAAGCATAATATAATATTTAATGTACTGTTAGATAGGGAGGGGGAGTGTGTGAGTCTGGAGTGTTGCTTCTGAATGAGGATGGACTGAGAGTGAGCTGGTTTTGGTGTTTGGTGGAGGGAGTTGGGAATGTTTGTATCTGGGAATGGAGAGTTGCACAAAGTGATTAATATTGTAGGAACAACAGCATAACTCCCACTGTTTTAATTGCGATAATGGCACCATGAGGACACAGAAAGACTGAAAGCACCTACAGTACTTATATGCCCAAGGTAATCTGGAGACCCTCATCTATTCTTTTGATTTATCATAGAATTATAGAGTTGGAAGAGACCCCAAGGGCCATCCAGTCCAACCCCCTGCCAAGCAGGAAACACCATCAAAGCATTCCTGACAGATGGCTGTCAAGCCTCTGCTTAAAGACCTCCAAAGAAGGAGACTCCACCACACTCCTTGGCAGCAAATTCCACTGCCGAACAGCTCTTACTGTCAGGAAGTTCTTCCTAATGTTTAGGTGGAATCTTCTTTCTTGTAGTTTGAATCCATTGCTCCGTGTCCGCTTCTCTGGAGCAGCAGAAAACAACCTTTCATCCTCCTCTAACCTTCTCTTCTCCAGGCTAAACATACCCAGCTCCCTAAGCCGTTCCTCATAAGGCATCGTTTCTAGGCCTATGATATATTTATATCATATTATATAATATAATTATATATATTGTGTGTAGATATATTTGGTGGCAGGAGAAATAGTGGTATAACCAGGAAAGGCTCTGTTCCCAGCTGCATGTTTTGCATGTAGAGGGAAGGGGGCACAGGGAAGAAGGGGCCGTTCCAGAGCATCTCAAAGCAATGTCCGGGGGGGGGCACAGTGACACAAGTGTGTGTAGAATGCTGTCCCCAAAATGACACAGGGGAGAAACAATATGGATGAGTATAATGTGGAAGGAGGTTCAGGCAGGTCCCCAACCGAGAGTGCTAAGGGTCAACTTCCTCCAAATCCACCAGCAGGAGACACCTCTGGGCCCTGAGGGTGGGAAGCCTCCCTCCGCCTTGGCAACTGGACATGCTCCTAGGAAGTCCTGCCAGCAGAGCACAATGTGTGTTATTGATGCATTTATCTTACTGTTGCTGTTGCCATCATGGACTGGCTGGATGCAGAGGAGGAGGGGCAGACCTTTTCGCTCTCTTAAATCTTCCACCATTCCTGCTTCATTGGATTCTATGAGTTCTGGTTTTATGAAGGGAATGGGGCTTTCCCCTCCTTCCTCGTCTTCTCTCCAACGTAAAAGGTCTCAGAAACTGAACTGTGCACAGTACTCCAAATGTGCTCACAACATAGATCTGCACGATTCCATTAGGATAGTGGCAGGTAATGAAAAATGGTTCTTTCATTAGATTCAGAAGCAATACAAGTGCAAGTGAGTGAGAAGTTTTACAGATTTTTTTCTGAACAGCAAGAAAAATATACGTTACCATCTCAAGCTACCTGGGGGTAACTTTGCAATTTCAAGGCTCCTCAGGTGGCACTTTCTACCCCCAGGTAGCTTGAGATGCAAACTCCTAACTGCTATGATAAAAATCTAGATATTATATACAGGCTGTTCTCATGTTTTATGGCCAGACGCTTAGCTAGGTCACTCTTCATCTGAGGCTTTTACTGAGCAGTGCATATGTCAATAGATAACACATCAAAGACTGAATTATTGCTCTTGTTAATGGTTCTAGGCAGAGATTAAATAATAATGGAGAAAGAGGACATCCTTGTCTCGATCCTCGATTTAAACAAATCAAAATTCTTCCATTTGTAACAATCCAGGCAAAGGTCAGATTTTGAAAGGCGGGAAGTTGGTCTGGCGGCCGTTGGAGAAGGGGCGGGAAAAGTCGTTTCCCTCAGAGCCACTGAGGGAAAGAAGCAGCGGGGGGGGAGGGGCTCTTCCTCTCTTGTCCCTCAGAGACACAACAGGGACCCTCTTGTGAGGGAAGCAGAAAGGATGGCTCTCAGAGAAAGGGGTGACAAGGGGGGGTCTCTCTCCCTCACAACCCCATTGCATTCCTCTCATGGTGGAAGGGGATCCACTCTCTGACCTCCTGCCTCAGACCGAGGAAGAAGGAACAACGAAAAGCATTATATATATTTTGTATAATTAGATCTTCCCAATCAATTCTCTCCTCCATCCATTCCTGAGCAAAAACAATGTTATCTCAAGGGCCCTTGATGACACGGGGCCAAGGCAAATAAAATACTGTTTGGGGGGCAGGTAAGCCGCACCCCACATAATCAAACACGTGACACGACACTCGCGCGCGCACACACACCATTTGAACGACAAATCCCCTTTAACTTGTTCGGAGAAATTCCTGTAACGAAGTTTGGAGGCGAATCCCTCAAATATTTTATAGGGGGGGGGGACAGATCCCTCCGCCCCTAGGATTTGGCTCCTATGGCCAGCCCCATTTCCCCCCGTTGCAACACCCCTGCGAGGTAGGCACTGTTGTCCTTCCGTTTTTCTGTGGGAGGGTTCCTTATGGGGGTCTCACATTCAGAGCTTGGCAGGGAGAAGGAGACCCCCCCTTGATGGCACAGCCTCGCCCCCTCCCCTCTTTTTATACTCCCCCCCCCCAATATCCCCCCCCACGCGAGAGGGACGTGCACTCTCTGCTCGTCTCCGGAGGGAGAGAAGGGCGAGGGGGGAGCCTTTGAGGAGGGAGGGGGTGGAGGGAAGGAGGCGCCCCTTCTGTCTCAGGCAGACACGTGCCTCTTCTCCCCATGGAGCCCCAAGAGCAGGAGGCCAAAGGCAGCGCCGTGTCCCGTTCGCTTCCCATCCCAACACAGGAATAGGCTGCTCTACCGCCGTAGCTCTAGGGATGCACGTATCCGGAAATGAACCGGAAGTGTCGCTGCTCCATGCGCCGCCCAAAGGGGAGATTCGGGATACGGAGGAGGAGGAGGAGGAAACGGACCTCCCGGATGAAAACCCGTTTCTGTTGCACACAAGGAAAACGGGAATAATCTGGAGCGAGGTAGGTGGAGGACCGAGAGGGAGACTGGGGAAAGAGACAACCCCCCCCCAAAGAAAGCGCCCTTCCTGGTGCCCACCCGACGGGGGCCCTGATCCATGCGACCCAGGTGGGAAGTGGGGACCCGACACCTGCAGGGTTTCCCTTGCAAGATCTCCTGGGCAGCAGCATCACCAGACTCCCGTCTCTCTTTCCTGGGGGGCCGAGAGATGCTCAGCTGCCCTGCACCCCCTTGGGAAGGGAAATGAGGACCCCCCCATCCCCAAGCAGGCCTGGGGGTTGAGCTGAGGGCCCCCCATCCGCCCGGTTTCCCCCTGGCAGGAATCCCTGGGGTCGTGGGGCGCCTGGCTGGGTCCCTTTTGGCTGGGGAAGGGTTAAAGGATGGGAGAGGAGCCTCGACAGAGACCCCTCCTCCCCTTCCAGCACCACTTACTCACCCCCATCACCCCCCCCTTCCCTGCTGACAGTCCCAGATTATTTGTGATATTGTGAGTTTTCGTGATGATTACATGTTCAGGTGGTGAGTTATTGCAATGTTGAAGTCAAGATATCGCCTAGCTCATACACACATGGTGATTCGCAATATGGTGCCAGTTAAAATATTAGGAAACAGTTAACATGATGTTAACTTCAAGCTGGTCCTGGACAATATGCACCAATATAAAAAATTCTTTGCAGTAGCACCTTAAGAGACCAACTGAGTTTGTTCTTGGTATGAGCTTTCGTGTGCATGCACACTTCTTCAGATACCAAGCTCATACCAAGAACAAACTCAGTCGGTCTCTAAGGTGCTACTGGAAAGAATTTTCTATTTTGTTTCGACTATGGCAGACCAACATCTTTGATTAAATTTCCACCAAATTTTCTTCTGATTTCTTCATAACTGTAGCCGTTGTTCACTTAATAGTAGCATTTTACATCGCTTTCTGGGTGACCAGTCAACTGTTTGTGCCATTTCTTTAATTTTATTATGTTTTACAAGCTCTCTAAATGAAAAAAACACAAAAAACCCAACCAACTTGTTAGCAATCACATAACTCACTGACAAATGCTGTCCTCTCAGCTCCAGTACATAACATCAATAGCTGAAACCTACTGTGACCTGATTGGCTCATTGTCTATACAAAATGACACCTGATTGGCTCTCTAAACCCTCATGCTCATTGGCTACATTCAGATGAAGGAAAGCTACTGCCCATCAACCTAATCAAGTTCTACTTCCTTTTTCTGGTTATTTAGCTATAGCTTTTGATACAATACAGATAATTGAACAAACTTTGTTGCATTGTCCTTCATAATTCAATAATTTATTTAGCCAATCTACTTCTTTATCTTCTTGGGCGGAGGCTTCTTCCTTCCGTAGGGGCTGGCTGGTCTTGGCCTGGCGTCCAGTCTTGCATACCGGGACAAAGTCTTTTGCTCAAACAGTCCATCAAGTCCTGTACATCTCAATATCATAGCTTCAGTTTTTTAAAAAACAACATTTCCCACATTTTCTTCACATCTTTATATGTTATCCCCCAGGCCTTTTTGATGATTTTACATTATCTCTTATAGCCTCTTATACCTTTTGCCCTCCCTTCTTGTTTCTTCTCTCGCACAGTCAAAGCCTCCAAATCATTTCGCACGAGGTACCAATTTTATCAGCCAGGGCCTCCCAAATCATTTCTGTCTTGGACTACTCTTACTTTCCCTTGTATTTTCCTCAGACATTATTTGTCTACCATTCCCACCTTGGTGGTTTGTGCATTCATCTCTCAGTTGTCTCACAGCCTCTGACAGTAAATTAGTATTTTTTTAAAAAATTAGAAGCTGTTTTGTTAACCTCTTCCTTTATCTGCTCAAATTCTCTTTTAATATCTAAAAACAAATCATGCAATGCATATATTAATTTCTCTTGAATTGCGGCCTTTCCTTTTCCCATTTCCAATTTCGAGTGAGGGGGGCCAATTCTCTCCCCCTTTCCCAGCTTCCTTTATAGAGTTTAATTCCAAAACACAAAGTCCTTTCCCACCACCACGTGAATTATTTTTAGCTTTATCAGTACGTTGTCAAGGTCATTTCACCAAACACACTAGTAGAGGAAGCCTATTTTTCCAACCTAATCCTTCTACCACATTGCTCACAAATATCAGTTTTTAACAATTATATATTCAAATCATTCACATCAAAATAGTTTTAAGGTCCAATATGATAATATTGAATAGATTTCAGTTGCTAATAACTTTCCACAACCATAAGCGGAATGTTTTAGAAAGTGGTGTTAGGGCTCCCTTCCCTTCCCTATCTCTCAACACAGCATCGTAGCCACTTTTAAAATCTCCTGACGTTGGCAATCAGTGAAGAAAATCCAATATAATAAATCAATGTTCTTAAAATTATTTTAAATCTAGTTTAGTCAATGTTCCTCTTCTTTTTGTCTTGATTTTTTGACCAGCAAATGCCTTTTTCGTAAGTACACAGTTGTAAATCCGTTATTTTGGACGTCTTTAGAGTCTGATAAATCCAAAAGTACTTTCCCAGAGATAAAATAGTTTCCAGAGAGTCAATCTTATCTTTCTTCTAGAAAACAATTATAATATTCTTCCATCAAGCTTGACAGCCATCTGTCAGGAATGCTTTGATGGTGTTTCCTGCTTGGCAGGGGGTTGGACTGGATGGCCCTTGTGGTCTCTTCCAACTCTATGATTCTATGATTCTAACTAGCAATGTATTCTTTCTCAGATTTATCCTCCATTTTAAGACAAGTTCGATCTCACCATCAGATAAGGTCAGGCTCAGATTAAGTTCAAGTTCTTTTTAAAAGGTCTTGAGATTGGTATAAGCAAAGGCTATGTGTATTCTTTTGGTTCTAATTATTCATTAGTTGACTAACCTTACAAAATAAATTTCATCCACACTTCACTTGCAGATGTTTTGTGGCTATAGCACCATTAATGGGAACAGACTTCCTCTTTTCACTCCCATTTTCTTGCCGAATTAATCAATTTAGTCAATTCCTTGATTTTTCCTCACCTTCCAATCTGCACAATGTCTTGAACGGTGACCGCTTTTAGCTGGATTCAGAGGCTTTGCTTCCATAGAGCTGTGCTGGTGCCTAGCTCACCGGCTCCTTCGGATCCCCCCATTCCTTTCGGGACGGAGGCAGAGATCAGTAGATCTGCAGCGCCGTCAGTGAGTCTGCAGGACCCCAAGACCCCCCAATGCTCCTCTTGGGGTTTTGGGGGGGAGGCGTGTCACCCTTGCTCTCTTCCCCTCACTTCATGAAGCCGAATCTGACAGAGCCATCAGATTCTCAGTCCACCCACCATGTTGTGGAGACCCGGAAGTGTTGTTTCCCATTCCAAAAGTATCTCGTACATTTTGGAAATCACTTTCTCTTTACTCTCAATAAAGTGCAAACTTTGAGTCAAAAAGCCTCTCCTTTTATCTTGTATAAACAAGATCATCTGATGGTATTGACACCAGTCCACCACTGCACCTCCTACCTCATCCTGTTTATTCAGTTTTATTTTTTCTTCCGAAAAGTCCAAAAGATCTCTGTAAGTTGCCCATTGTTCTTCCATATTGCATCTTTTAAAAGTTATTGCTTCTGTGGGTGAAAGCCAAAGAAGTGTATTTCGTTCCAGCAGATTCTTATATTTATCCCATACTCTAAAACGGTTTTTCATAATAACATGATTCATAAAGCTCTTGTGTGTTTTAGTTTTATCATACCATAACATATTCTGATGAGCTTCTAAATCCAATAGCTTAGTGTCTTTCAATATTACCCAAACCTTTTAGCCAGCAGAGACATGTTGCCTCATAGTACCAACGTAAAACTGGCAGCAAGAATCCACCTCCTAAGCATCCATTATAATTTTATATTAAATTAGCAGTACCCGGCCACACGTTGCTGTGGCTGTTGCAGAATAAAAGTAGGGGTTTGTTAAGTCTAGAGGGTATTGTGGCAAGGCGGGGTGGTGCATAGTTTTGGAGATGTTGGGGGGTGAGTGTAAGATGGAGGCGGTCAGGGATACTGTGGACTTATTTATGTGGGGGTGGGGTAATGGGGAAGTTTGAACGGTGGGAAGTTGTGGAGGATGCATCTGACATCTTCCGTCTTACCTTGAAATTTCTGTGTGGAATAGAAGTGGTGGTGGGGATGGTGGTGTCTCTGGTTGGTGGGAGGTGAGGAGAGGTGAGGTCCGGCAGGGATGTGGTGTTTGGCCCGTGTGTCATGGTGTTGGGAGTTGTCGTCGGGTGCAGGGCCTGGCCGACCTCTCATACCGTCTGAGGCGGTAGGTTCTGGACACAGCCTGTCTTGGTGTCGGAGGCAGCTTTTGGAGCCGTCCTGGCTCTCGAGGCGGGGGCGAAGGTGTCGGAGGCAGATTTTGGGAGCGGGGACATGGCTTTGGGGGCAAACTGGCTCTGGAGGCAGTGGTGGAGTCGGCGGAGTCCACTTTTACACGTGGCCTGGCTCTGGAGTAGGCGGTGCAGGCTGGAGGCGGTGGGGATGGTGACTACAGTGGTTTGTAGGAGGAGGAGGAGTAAGGGGAGGTTGGTGGTGATGGAGGAGGAGGAGGGGGTGGGTGGCCTGTGGTGGTGAAATGAGATGACAACAGTGGGTTTTTTAATGGTGAAAAGTGTGCTATCTGTACAAGTGTAAGTACGCAGAAACACTCCCATATGGCCATGGAACGTTGTGTCCAAATTTCAATGGAATCGGTCAAGCGGTTACGGAGAAAGGTGATCAGTCACAAACACCCACCTTTTACATTTTTATATATATAGCTTATTGATTTCTTCCCCTGCCAGATAAACCTAAAATATATTCTGGAACTTTCAAGAACTTTCAGTTAGTTCTGGAAAGAGTGAACACTCACTTGCCCCAACAAGGCTGACATATGGAGGTCTAAATTCAAGAACATTCTCCTACCTGAGCACTCCTTCAGCTGCCTGAAAGCACCAAGCCTTGTCGCTAGTCCTCTGACAGGCCCATACCACAGTCCCGAAAAACACTCAGTCCTGGGTCTCCCAGAATGGTCAATATGAACCACGTGAGGCCCAATGGACTGTGCAGGTGATTAATAAACATGTAGAGGTTGGATAAGAAAAAATATGTCCCAGGGATGGAGGATTAATATGCAGAGAATGAAATATGTCATTAGAAACTATGAATCAGACAGGTAGAAGGCATGTTCTTGGACATTACTGCATTGCAGTAGGTTGGACTAGATAGCCCCAGGGTCCCTTCCAACTCTCCAGTTCTATGATTCTATGACGGGGAGGACATGGGAAAATGTGCAAGATGTTAAAATAGGAGAAGTGCTTAATGAACTTTATGTGTTTCATATTCCTTTGTTCTCTTCCTTCAAAGACAAACAGGACTTTATTTTCCACTCACTCTGAAGCAAGCGGTGGAGAAGACAGTCAGAATTCTGGGAGATATCTGATGTTTCATAAAGATTAACAAAGAAACCACTTAATTGCATGGAATGCAGTAAGTGACTCAGTCAATGAACACACAAGCTTCACATCAATGAACTCAAAGTGTGGAGAAACCATTTCAAGCTATGGAGCATGGAAAAAGCTTCAATGATAGTGGGACACCTAGAAAACATCAACAGACTAACACAGGGAAGAAACCATTTAAATGTATGGAGTGTGGAAAAAGCTTCATTGGTAGCAGAACACTTAGAAAACATCAACGAACTCACACAAGGGAGAAACCATTTCAATGTATAGTGTGTAGAAAGAGCTTCAGTAACAGTTCAGACCGTCGTTCACATGAACAAACTCACACAGGGAAGAAACCATTTAAATGTACGGAGTGTGGAAAGAGCTTCAGACAGAGTTCAAACCTTCATGCACATCAACGTACTCACACAGGGGAGAACCCATTTAAATGTATGGAGTGTGGAAAGAGCTTCTGGCGGTGTACAGAGCTTGACATACATCAAAGGACCCACACAGGGGAGAAACCATTTAAATGTATGGAGTGTGGAAAGAGCTTCAGCCAGTCGGCACACCTTCATGTACATCAACGAACTCACACAGGAGAGAAACCATTTAAATGCATGGAGTGTGAAAAGAGCTTCAGGGACAGTTCACACCTTCGTTCACATGAACGAACTCACACAGGGGAGAAACCATTTGAATGCATGGAGTGTGGAAAGTCCTTCAATGCGAGTTCACACCTTCGTAAACATAAACGATCTCACACAGCAGAAAAACCATATAAATGCATGGAGTGTGGAAAGTGCTTCAATCAGAGTTCAAACCTTAGGACACATCAATTGACTCACACAGGAGAGAAGCCATTCAAATGTATGGAGTGTGGAAAGAGCTTTGCGCGGAGTGCAGGCCTTGGTATACATCAACGGATTCACACAGGAGAGAAGCCATTCAAATGTATGGAGTGTGGAAAGAGCTTCACTCAGGGTGGAGGACTTAGAATTCATCAACGGATTCACAGAGGGGAGAAACCATTTGAATGTATGGAGTGTGGAAAGAGCTTCAGTGACAATGGAACACTTAGAAAACATCAACGAATTCACACAGGGGAGAAACCATATAAATGTATGAAGTGTGGAAAGAGCTTCAGTGACAGTGGAAGCCTTAGAGGACATAGACGGATTCACACAGGGGAGAAACCATATAAATGTATGGAGTGTGGAAAGAGCTACAGTCAAAGTGGAACACTTAGAATTCATCAGCGGACTCACACAGGGGAGAAACCATTTAAATGCATGGAGTGTGGAAAGAGCTTCAGTGAGAGTGGAACACTTAGACACACCAACGAACTCACACAGGGGAGAAACCATTTAAATGCATGGAGTGTGGAAAGAGCTTCAGTGAGAGTGGAGCACTTAGAAAACATCAACGGATTCACACAGGGGAGAAACCATTTGAATGCATGGAGTGTGGAAAGAGCTTCAGTGAGAGTGGAGCACTTAGAAAACATCAACGGATTCACATGGGAAAAACCATTTCAATGCATGGAGTGCAGAAAGAGCTTCAGTGACAGTTCACACCTTCGTTCACATGAACGAACTCACTTGGGGAGAAACCATTTGAATGTATGGAGTGTGGAAAGAGCTTAATTTACATCATTTTTTTGAAAAACCTTGGAACCAGGCAACAAGGTTCTTGGACTATTTGTACTACAAAATTATAATGGAGTCGTCTCCAATTAAATGGATAGAACACAGTGACAAAAGTTTTCAAATGATGGAAGACTACCCAAAACTTTCTTTGAACTGGTGGACAATTTGGATCTGTTGGATATTTGGAGTTTAAAATATCCAAAAAAATAAGACTTCACATGTTTTTCTGAACCGAATCAATCCCTTTGCTGTCTGGACTACATCTGGATTACAAAAGACCTTTTTCCAAAGGCGATAAAAGCAGAGATACTTCCAAAGACTTGTTCAGATCACAATGCTTTTTTCTGGAATTGAAACTAACCCTGCAGGGATCTTTTAGGTGGAGAATGAACAATGTGTTATTCAGGAATGAGCAAATAGTGAAGAAGGCCCAAAAGACTTTAATGGATTACTTTGATTTAAATATGGACTTCCGGTTTGGTGCCGGTCAATGGCGGACGGGAGTCCGACGGCTCCGTCCTCCGTTAGGCTTTAGGGATTACCGTGCCTGCGCCACGGGTCCCTTAAAGCCACGGGAAGAGCGTCCCGTGGACCGCTTGCTTCGTGGGTCCCAGACGTGTCGTCTCCGCTCCTGATCGACCCTCGTAAGGGGGAAAATCAGGCGAGCGAAGCTCCGGCACGGGACTGAAGAAGCGACTGCCTGCGGAGGATCAAAGCAGCGATCCCGCCAGACTCGAGCACCCGGCACTTCCGACATAGAAACTTCCAAAGAAACTCTGTAAGTAAAAGTTTTGGACTCTTTGACAAGTTTGGAGAATACTGCTTGCAGAGGAAACTTTAAAAGGAAGCCTGTTCCCTTTGAACTGTTTGCGTGAGCTTGGTAGCGCTAAAAGATCAAAGCCGCGACTAACGGGAAAAGTTTTGCGAACTCTGCCAAACTTTTTAAAAGTTGTTTAAAAGTTGTTTAAAGGATATTTAGAGACTTAAAAACAGTTGATATGGCAAAAGAAGACACCGCTCGCCCTCTGGACTAGGATTCCGGGTCGGTAGCGGGCTGCAATACATTGTTGCCATTTTTTCTTTGTTGGTGTTTCAGTGACTGTTTACCAGTGGAGACATTTTGACTTTTTTGTAGCCAGATACAAGTTACTTTATGGACTTGGTGGTAACACTGCAAGTGAGAAATAGCTACTGACTTGGGCTATTTAAAATAAACTCTTCTTGGCTTTAAGGAATTTATAATTTTGGAAAATTTGAACTCTTTGCCTAAAAAAGTTGGACTTTTGGACTGGTGCGGGCTTCTGGCTCAGCGGTCTCTTTGTTCTCAGAAGTGAGCTGCTGGCCACCTGGTGTTTACTTTTGGGACTGTTGGTCTTCTGCTGTGAATGTCTGAGATTGTTACCATAGCAACTGGAGTGACCTTGAGACTACAATTGCAGAGCTCACAAGAAATGCAAGATAGCACTAGATCTAAAACAAGCAGCTCTACACAAAGGAAAAGCTCTGTTTCCTTAACTTTACAGGAACAAATGGAGAGACTGGTTGCCAGTGTGGCAGAAATAGCAGCAGGACTTAATAGTGTGACTGAAGGGTTGAAGCAGACGCAAGAATCAGTGAATATAATTGGTGCATCAGTGAATACAACAGTTAATTCTGCAATAGAAAAGCTCCAAGTAGATATAAAAGCTGATATTAAAAACTCCACCCAGATTTTGGAGAAATCAATTGGCCAAATTGAGGAAAACGTAAGGAGGAACAGAGAAGAAATTAATAAAATTGGGCAGGAGGTGACGACCTTGAAAAAAGATTCTGAGGAAATTAAAGTGGTCAGAGAAAAAAATAAAAAAGGTGGAGGAGAAATTGGACAATTTGGATTTGGAGCAGATAGAGCAAATTGGAACAAGACAAAGAACTGTAGAAGAATCTCTTGCTTTTCTTCAACTCCACCAGAGAGAAGGAAACATCCGTCTAAGGGGTCTTCCAGAATTGGAAGGAGAAGACCTAAAAGCCTATATTGTGGAGCAATTTTCAACATACTGGGAGTTAGAAGAGGTAAACGTCTCAGCACGCATAGTGAAGGCCTTCAGATTTGGACCTAGAGGTGCCAGAGGAAAGAAAAGCACTAAAACAGTCAGTGACTGTTTGATTGTGCTGCACGATAGACACGACAGAGACTACTTTCTGGACTTACACTACAGAAACAACCTGGTGGTACAGCAGAATAAAGTAATTTTTTATAAGGACATCCCCAGATTTTTCCTGGACAAAAGAGCTCCTTACAACGACTTGGTTACTGAGCTAAGAAGAAGAAAGATCTCCTTCAGTTGGGAATTCCCTGAAGGCCTTGCATTTACGTTTGAAGGGAAAAAGATAAGAATAAGGTCCTTGGCGGAAAAGCAAAAGTTTTTGGACAAACATCTGGAACAATTCAAAGGAACTCCACTTGATCCAGCACAGCTTTACAAGTTTCCAGAAGTATTTCCACCTACCGCCGAGACCATCAGGGCCAAGTCAGGATCCAGAGGAAGGTAAGAAAGGAGAGGCAACTGGAGGAGAAGAATAAATAAAGGAAAATGGCGCTCAAACTAATGACATGGAATGTCCGGGGATTAAACCAGAGACCAAAGAGACGCAGAGTGTTTTATAGCTTAGAAAAGAAGAATTTGGATATAATATGTTTACAGGAGACCCACATAGTCCGACGTCACAGAAGACTACTACAGAACAAGAAACTAGGCCAAGAGTTTATATCATCGGATAAAGTCAAGAAGAGAGGAGTAGTGATATATGCAAAGGAGAAATATAGCCCAAGACAGCTATTTAAAGATGAAGAAGGGAGATACATCGCAATTGAAATTAACGTACAAGGCGAAAAATGTTTGATTCTGGGACTTTATGCACCAAATGATGGAAAGTCGATTTTTTACAAAAAAAATACATGACTTGCTGTTGGATTATTTGGACTATAAGGTAGTGTGCCTTGGAGACTTTAATGGGGCAGTTTCCACATTAATGGACAGATCTCAAAGAACTAAATTAACGAATGATGGGAAACTCCCAAAGACTTTTTTTGAAATGGTGGATAATTTGAATTTGGTGGACTCTTGGAGACTAAAAAATCCCACAGAAACAGAGGCAACGTATTTTAGTGAACCTCAGCAGTCATGGTCGAGGATAGACTACATCTGGATCTCGAATGAATTGGCTCCAAAAATACAAAAGGCAGAAATTGGTCCCAAAACGCTTTCAGACCATAATCCGGTACAGCTAAATTTAAAAATGATTTCCAAGGACTCTTTCAGATGGAGAATGGATGACGCACTGATGAGAGACACCAAGCTAGTAGAAAGAGCGGTGAAAAAGATGAAAGAATATTTTCAAATCAATTGGAGTTCCGAAGTGGAGAAAAGGATTGCTTGGGATGCAAGTAAAGCGGTAATGAGAGGATTCCTCATAAGTGAAAAAGCAAAAAAGAAGAAACAACAAAATATAGAAATGGAGAGACTGTTGAAATTAATTAAAGAAAAGGAAAAAGAATTAAGAGGACATCCCAGATGTGTCAAAATTCAAAAAGAAATTAAATACTTGCAATCCCAATATGCAAATATTATGAATCAGGATATCGAATGGAAAGTGAAAATGATGAAACAAAGAACATTTGAATCTGCTAATAAATGCGGAAAACTACTAGCTTGGCAATTAAAGAAAAGACAAAAGGCAAATGTCATCACAAATTTGGTAGTAAATGGGAAAAAATGTAGAGAAACCAGAGGAAATCAGATGGTGTTTTCAGAGATTTTATAAGCAACTGTACAAGGAGGAGAAGATAGATGAAGCAGAGATAGACCGATTTCTGGAAAAGAATGGATTGCAAAAAGTCCCAGAGGAAAAGTTAACAACCCTCAACCACCCAATATCGACACAAGAGATAGAAGATGCAATAAATAATATGCAATTGGGGAAGGCTCCAGGACCGGATGGATTAACAGCAAAATATTATAAGACATTGAAAGATTGGCTATTGCAGCCGTTAAGAGAAATTTGCAATAAGATACTAGAAGGAGATAGGGCACCAGAGACGTGGAAAGAAGCCTTTATCACACTGATTCCAAAACCAGATACAGATAAGACTCTAATGAAAAATTATCGTCCAATATCCCTTTTGAATGTGGATTATAAAATTTTTGCAAATGTTTTGGCTACAAGGTTGAAAAGAGTGTTGAAAGACTATATACATAGAGACCAAGCAGGTTTCTTGCCAGGAAGACAAATAAGTAATAATACGAGAATTATTGTGGATATTTTAGAAAAACTGGAGAGAGACATAAACACAGATGCGGCACTACTGTTTGTTGATGCAGAGAAAGCATTTGACAAAGTATCTTGGACATTTATGAAAAAGAATTTGGAAAAGATGGGAGTTGGAGAAAAATTCTTAAATGGCATTAAGGCCATCTATACAGAACAAAGAGCAAAAGTAATAGTAAACAGTGTGATATCGGAGGAGATTGAAGTTGAGAAAGGAACAAGACAAGGGTGCCCTATCTCCCCTTTACTTTTTATTACGGTCCTGGAAGTCCTCCTAAATATGATTCGAAAAGACAAACAGACAAAAGGAATTAGAGTGGGAGAGAAAGAATACAAATTGCGCGCCTTCGCAGACGATTTGATGTTATCCCTTGCAGGAACCGGAAAGCAGTGTCCCCAGAGCTTTGGAATTAATTGAACAATTTGGACTTGTAGCTGGCTTCAAATTAAATAAACAGAAAACCAAAGTTTTAGGTAAAAATTTGAGTGCAGAACAGATTCAAAGAATACAAGAAGCCACTGGCCTCAATTTTGTTAAAACTGTAAAATATCTAGGTATCAATCTCACAACCAAGAATTTGAACCTGTACAAGGACAACTATGAAAAACTGTGGATGGAGATAAAAAAAGATATGGAAATTTGGACAAGACTTAAACTGTCGTTAATGGGAAGAATAGCAGTGGTTAAAATGAATGTCCTACCAAGGATGCTGTTTTTATTCCAAGCCATACCGATTTTGGATAAACTGGACTGTTTTAAGAAATGGCAAAAGGACTTATCGAAGTTTATATGGCAGGGCAAAAAGCCTAGAATCAAGTTTAAGATCCTAACAGACTCTAAAGAGAGAGGAGGCTTTGCCCTGCCGGATTTAAGACTCTACTTTGAAGCAGCGGCCTTTTGCTGGTTAAAGGATTGGTTTAAATTAGAGAATGTTGATGTGTTGGACTTGGAAGGACACGATAATATGTTTGGTTGGCATGCATACCTTTGGTATGACAAGGTTAAAATTCACAGAACTTTTAAGACTCATATAGTTAGAAAATCCTTGTATCAGGTTTGGACTAGATATAAAGATTTGTTGGAGAGAAAGACTCCTAGATGGATTTCTCCAGTGGAGGCCAAGGCCTATAAGAGACCGAACATGTCTGCAAATTGGCTAAGATACATGGACATATTGCAGCAGGAAGGGGACTCATTTAAGTTGAAAAGTTATGACCAAGTTAAAAGTCAGGTCCCCGATTGGCTGCAATACCATCAGGTGTATGAAACATTTAAAATGGACAAAAAAGTTGGTTTTCAAGTAGAAAAATCAAAACTGGAGACAGAACTGATAGAATCGAACTTTAAGAACCTTTCCAAAATGTATAATCTTTTGCTAGAGTGGCATACGAAAGATGAATTGGTTAAATCGTCAATGATAGATTGGGCGAAAGATGTAGGACATAATATTATGATGGATGACTGGGAGAGATTGTGGCAGAAAGGTATCAAATTTACTGCTTGTCATAGTTTAAGAGAAAACATAATGAAAATGGTGTATAGATGGTATTTGACACCAGTTAAGATAGCTAAGATGAATACCAAAATGTCAGATGTATGTTGGAAATGTAAACATGCGAAAGGTACCTTTTTTCATATGTGGTGGTTGTGCCCAGCGGTAAATGCTTTCTGGGATAAGATTTATAATGAGCTTAAGAAGGTAATGAAAGTTACCTTTTGTAAGAAACCAGAGGCATTTCTTCTGAGCATAACCAATGAAGAGATACCCAGTCAGGATAGAGTGTTTTTTATGTATGCCACAACAGCAGCTAGAATTTTATTGGCAAGAACATGGAAAGGAGAAGAGATACCAACGGTGGAAGAATGGCAGATGAAGATGATGGATGATCAGAGAGTGGCTGAATTGCAACTAATCACCAAACTTAAAACCATGGAGAAACCTGGTCTGAACAAAGACATTGGATTCTTATCTCATTATACATGACAAAGCTATCTTTAGCCATCTCACCCCTTGCCTTTCCCCTGTAAGACCAAATTGCAGTCATTAACAGTAGTCTACATGTTTTCCACACCTATCAGCTGATCACCCATTCCCACCATCCTTCTGAGTAATACCCCTCCCCACTCCCTCACTATATTTAAGGATCTGGTGACTTCCATTTCAGTGTAAATGAAGACACAGAAAGACTCAAAGCATCTTGTTACATGCACAAGGTTATATTGCAAACCTCATATATTCTTCATATTTTGTGAATTAATTGTGTCGCAACACCTCCTCAAAAAACCTTGGTTACGTACAATATTAGCACAAACCACAACAAACGTAACCTGCCGAGTATCATAAATATAAAATCTTATTTTATGTCATAACCATCGAAAGGGCTATGAAATTCAATTAAATGCTAAACAAGGATTACAATATAAAATATATACAGGTCTGCTTCACATGTGTAGAAAGGGGCCCAAATAATCAATGCATGGAGGAATGATAATAATTCATAAAGTTCAGTAATGTTCCATGCATAGGGATACTAGACACGAGCAAAAAATGGGATGCAATAGTTCCATGAGATGATACAAGAAGGAACAAGGATTTCCCGAATATATTCTCCCTGTTTTGCCCTTCGGCTTCTTCAGCAGTATGGAATCTAAATAATACAAAATAATGCAAAGCCGTTATCTTACACATATTGCATGAAACAATCTTAAAAATGCAATATACCCAAATAAATTATACATACCAAACACGATATTATGACAATGTACATCACAGGTATTCCAAAATGTTGCAAAATGTTGTGATACAGTAAGGAATACTCTCCCTGTTGCACCCTCTACTTCTTCAACAGTATGGAAACTAAATGAAGGGCCGTAATCTTAACCATATTACATATAACAATCTATAATCGATTTGAACATATCATATTCTGTTTCTTAACAATCTAAGAAACAGAATATGATATGTTCAAATCGATTATACATACGCAACACAATGCTATGGCAGTATACATCACAGGTATTCCAAAAGGCCGCAATGAGTAACAATAAGGAATCTATAAGAACAAACGTTGTGCTGGTGCAAGGTGATAACCATTAGCAAAGAGCTCCTTAAAGTGATTTCAACCATACAATGCAACAAGTAACTAGAAGAACAATTTTAGTGCTATTCATATATTGAGTTAATTA
Source organism: Lacerta viridis (assembly GCA_900245905.1). NCBI lineage: Eukaryota > Metazoa > Chordata > Lepidosauria > Squamata > Lacertidae > Lacerta > Lacerta viridis. The sequence goes on from OFHU01000626.1 coordinate 86,350, forward strand.
ATAATTCATAAGAAGCAACAGAGATCTAAATCAGTGTTGAGTCCTGAGGGTTGTAATCTATTTAATAAATAGATCTGGAACGTGTCCAGAGGAGGGCAACCAAAATGGTCAAAGGCCTGGAAACGATGCCTTATGAGGAACAGCTTAGGGAGCTGGGTATGTTTAGCCTGGAGAAGAGAAGGTTAAGGGGTGATATGATAGCCATGTTCAAATATATAAAAGGATGTCATATAGAGGAGGGAGCGGACACGGGGCAATGGATTCAAACTACAAGAAAGAAGATTCCACCTAAACATTAGGAAGAACTTCCTGACAGTGAGAGCTGTTCGACAGTGGAATTTGCTGCCAAGGAGTGTGGTGGAGTCTCCTTCTTTGGAGGTCTTTAAGCAGAGGCTTGACAGCCATCTGTCAGGAATGCTTTGATGGTGTTTCCTGCTTGGCAGGGGGTTGGACTGGATGGCCCTTGTGGTCTCTTCCAACTCTGTGATTCTATGAAATATGCAGCAAAAAAGCCTCAGATCTTTATAAAATCCATAGTTTTATGGATTCTCTTCATTCCAGAGTCATTTTGCAGCTTTGGTCAAGGCCTTTCAAAGGCCTCGGTTCCAGCCATGGTTCCAGGGCAGGAAGCAACACTAACACAGTAAAGGTCCCCTCCATTATTTCCAACGCGGCAGAGCACATATGCACAGGAAGGTACCCCACTGGTCTATCGGGTGATTTGGAAAATCACTGGGCAAATACCTTCCTGCAGGCCTTAATTTGTGACAGACTATGCACCGTTGTCTTCTCCTAGTAGGTGCTCAAGATTTTCCTCTCAATCTTGTTTCCTCTTAATCTTGTTTACCCCTATGCTAATCATGTACGATCCTCCCCTTTCCGCCCCTTTAGCGACGTTTTGCTTATGTAGCAGTGATGTAGTAATGGTGTTTTCCGAACTGCATCTTGGGGTGTGCGGGGAAGTTTCAAAAGGTCTTGCCACCCTGCTCCCCTTGTTCAGTTTTGACTGTAACCTGTTGCGCAATAAAGTTCGCTTAGCTCTTTGCCCTTGCTGCTGGCTGGCCTCCTTCCGTGACTCCGTTGGAACCCAGGGGCTTCACCCGAAGGGCCAGGTGGCTGAGCAACCTCGCATCTGGGATTTTTCCGTAACAGTTTGTTCTGCTAATCTAGCTCCAAGGCATAGCAAAATAGCCAGTAACATGATCGATGCATGGGAAATCACACAAAGTGCAAATTGCAGGTATAATATCAAATAGAGCATACAGGATAGGATACAGGTAGTGTTATATACCTATTTCAAAACAAAATAGAAAATTCTTTCGAGTAGCACCTTAGAGACCAACTGAGTTTGTTCTTGGTATGAGCTTTCGTGTGCATGCACACTTCTTCAGATACCTGCATGCACACGAAAGCTCATACCAAGAACAAACTCAGTTGGTCTCTAAGGTGCTACTGGAAAGAATTTTCTATTTTGTTTCGACTATGGCAGACCAACACGGCTACCCACCTGTAACTATACCTATTTCAGGTAGCCTTGCCACAGAAGGGTCAGAACCAGGGGGCTGGTGGTGGGACGGCGATGAGGGGTCAGAGGGAGAAGAGGAGCAGACTGGGGGGGGAGCCACTCATTTACGGATGAAATATCACATTTACCACTAAGCCCTGAGCTGGAAAGATACAGAGAGCAAAAGAGCAGCCATGTCTGACCCCAGTCAGCCTCTGGACTCCTCCCGTCCCCTAGCAGGGGATTCTTCTCGAGCCTCCCCTCCATGAAACTGGTTTGACAAGTATTGACAGCTAGCTATCCAGGGATCTGTGCATGAATGAATGCAGTCTGTGTGACGAAGGATTCTGCAGTCCAGGAATTCCCCCTTTCAAAGGATATCTCAGTCCCCCGCAGAAGGTCCTCCGGGGCATGAAGGGGGCAGAGTATCATATTCATCTCTGTTATTCCCGTTGGGTTGGCAGGTCCGTCATTACAGGCACTCCTTTTACCCCGGCGAGGTGGAGCCGTTGCTCTGCATGCAGGTCTCAGATTAAGTGTTTTGCATGAAGAAGGCGGTCCCAGGATCAGTCCCCGGCACAGAAGGAGACCCCCCCCTCCCTAAAAAAAACTATGGTGGATTAAGTTTCAAATCTTCATAACACCTCTCCTCTGGAGTCACCCTCCCTGCCGCCCCACTGAGACTCTCCGTGGGGAGGAGTGGCAACTTGGGGAGGGGGAATGATGAAGGGGGCCATGTCCCCATGGAGCCCCAAGAGCAGGAGGCCAAAGGCAGCGCCGTCCTGACTCTTCCCATGTCAACACAGGAAGGGGCTGCTCTATGACCGTAGCTCTAGGGGCAAGTGCATCCGAAAAGGAACCGGAAGTGACGCTCCTAAATTTTCTCGGCGTTTCCGGGAAAAGACAGGAGGAGTGGCGGAAACCCCCCCCCCGCCCTTTCTGTTGCACACAAGGAAAGCGGAATAATCTGGGGCGAGGTAGGTGGAGGTCCAAGAGGGAGACTGGGAAAAGGGGGGGGGAATGAGAGGGGGAGGGCAAAGAAACCCCCCCCCAAGGAAGCCCCCTCCCTGGCGCCCATCGACAGGGGCCCTGATCCATGCGACCCAGGTGGGAAGTGGGGACCCGACACCTGCAGGGTTTCCCTTGCAAGATCTCCTGGGCAGCAGCATCACCAGACTCCCGTCTCTCTTTCCTGGGGGGCCGAGAGATGCTCAGCTGCCCTGCACCCCCTTGGGAAGGGAAATGAGGACCCCCCCATCCCCAAGCAGGCCTGGGGGTTGAGCTGAGGGCCCCCATTCGCCCGGTTTCCCCCTGGCAGGAATCCCTGGGGTCGTGGGGCGCCTGGGTGGGTCCCTTTTGGCTGGGGAAACAGAGAGAAGGAGTCCATGGAAGGGTTAAAGGAAGGGTTGGTTGGGGTGTTGGTGGTTGGATTACCATCAATTGTATGGAGTGTTTCAACAAGATAAAAAGACAGGATTCTCTAAATAGCCAACAAGGTTAGAGGCAGAGTTAATAAACAATAATTATAAAATAATTTCGAAAAGTTACCAGCTTCTACTTGAATGGGAGGTTATGGAGGAGACAGTAAAGTCATCTATGGTGAGATGGGCACAAGATATTGGAAGACCGGTAATGATGAATGAGTGGGAACACCTGTGCAGGGTTAATATGAACTTTACGACTTCTTCGAATATAAAAGAAAATATGATAGAAATCCAACATAGATGGTATTTAACACCTTTAAGACTGTCAAAAATGTATAAAGGATCTGTTAGTGCGTGCTGGAGATGTGTTGAGAACAATGGAGATCTGTTCCATATGTGGTGGATATGCCAGAAAATAAAAACGTTTTGGGGCTTCATAGAATCATAGAATTGGAAGAGACCACAAGGGCCATCCAGTCCAACCCCTGCCAAGCAGGAAACACCATCAAAGCATTCCTGACAGATGGCTGTCAAGCCTCCGCTTAAAGACCTCCAAAGAAGGAGACTCCACCACACTCCTTGGTAGCAAATTCCAACTCTCACTGTCAGGAAGTTCTTCCTAATGTTTAGGTGGAATCTTCTTTCTTGTATTTACAGAGTCCGCTAACCTGGAATTTCTGGTTAAGAACTTTACCTCAGGATGAGAATGGAAATCGCGCAGCGGCAGCGGGAGGCCCCATTAGCTAAAGTGGTACCTCAGGTTAAGAACGGTTTCAGGTTAAGAACGGACCTCCGAACAAATTAAGTTCTTAACCCGAGGTACCACTGTAATTCTTTCTCTCCTTGACATCTGATATTGGGGAGGTGTTCAACAGGGTGGGTACCACTACTGAGGGAACTGCCAGAAGACCCTTGGAAGTGGACCTCAGTGTCCGGGCTAAATGTTGGGGGTATATTTTCTTTTCCATGTGTTCCCCCATCTGCCACTTTGGAGATCCAAGGGGAGGAGAAGCACACTCTTCTCTCCCTCCCCAAACCTCCCAATTATGTGGCCCCTCTTCCTCCTCCTCTCCCCTCTAACCGTGCCTCTCCCTTTAAAACAGGCACCCTCAAACTAAGGCTCTTAGCCGCACTGCGCGGTTGCCCACTTTCGGGGCAACGGAGCATCGGAAAACGCTTGTGTGAATGCGAAAGCGTGATTTCTGGCGCACGTCTTGGTCGGAGGAGGCCTGTGCGCATGCACACAAGCTAGTTCTGGTGATCCAGAAGTGGCCGGAAATTATGCTGGCGCATGCGCACAAGCGATTTACGACGCTCCGGCTGTGGCAGAACATGATGACATGGAAGTCTGCCAGAATTCGCGTGTGCGCGCGCATATGGGCACACGTTCCCACGCACTCCAGCCCACTGCGCAATCTGCGCTGGATGCACCAGCCCAAGGCTAGGTAAGTTTGGAGACCCCTGCTTTTTAAAAAAAAAGCGGAGCTCATTGACCCAGGGGGAGGAATGAATGGCAAAAAGGGATTCTTCCCCCACCCCTCCTCCCAGAAAACATAATTTTCCTTCCCTCCAAACAAGCTCTATAATTCAGTTTATTTCCTGAAAAGGTCTCAGTTTCCATCCCCGGCAGCGGCACGGAAAAGACCCCCCATCTCTGAAAAGACTCCTCCTCGGGGCATGAAGGTCACACAACTTGACACCCCCGCCCCTCTGGAGTAACCCACTTACTGCCCCCATTTCAACTCTCCACCATGGGGTGCAGACCCCCGCAGAACTTGCACCAGGACCCCCACAATGCAAGTCACGCGCAAATCTCCAGCGACTCCCCCAGTAAATAGTGTGTGTGTGTGTGTCCCCGACGGATCCCCAAGGAGCAAGAGGCGAAAGGCAGCTCCGTCACGTCCGCATCGCACAGGCGGGGGAGGGGGGGCGCTGCTCTAAGGCCGTAGCTCTATGGGCACACGTAATGTTTCCAGGTCGGAGGGACGATAGACGGGAGGGGGGGAGGGGCGACAGTGGACAACGCCCCCTTTTTATTGCAGAAAAGGAAACCGGAGTGATATCAGCAAGGGAGGCAGAGGCCAAGAGAGGACACAGAGGTAACATGGGGCAGAGACTCCTGTCCTGGGACCCATCGACAAGGCCCCACATTCATGCAAGACACCTGCAGGGTCTGCGCTGCACCATTACCAAACTCCCGTTCCTCTTTCCTGGGGGCCGAGTGATGCTCAGCTGCCCTGCACCCCCTTGGGCGCCTTGGCAGGAAGGGAAAGCCCACCAAGGGGGTCCTAATGGAAATTTCTACTAATGGAAATCTCTACTAGGGGGTCCTAGTGAGGAGCCCCATCCCCAAGCAGGACTGGGTTTGAGCCAAGTCCCCAGATCCGCTGCCCCTCGTGACACGCCCCCTCTGGGCGCAGGAGACAGGGGTCAGAGGAAGTTGGGGGGCTGAGGGAGGAATGGAAGCATTATCCCTGTTTTGGGCAGGTCCCAAAGTAGATCTCTGTCCTCTAGAAAACTCTTATATTCCCGATTAAAGCTATCTAAGGCTGTATACACACTCCATGAATTCTGGGAGCTGTAGTTTACCCCGAAAGAGCTATAATTCCCAGCACCCTTAACAAACTGCAGCTTCCTGGGTGCTGCTCTTTCTAGGTGCTTTAAATGTATGGGGTGCACTCAGCCTAAGCCTAGACTCCACTTTATTTTTGGGGGGGGTGGGGTCTGGAAGATTCCCTCCCTCCAGTTTCCTTCCAAAAATTAGAATGCATAGGGTTTTTTTTCTTAATTTTAGAACAGTTTTCCCCAGTGATTGCTGCTGTGGGTTTTCTGTTTCAGCATTAATCTTGCACTGACCGCTTTGTAGACATGGCTGTTTGAACAAGCTGGGCTCTCTCCTTCTTGCAAAGCAAATTGCGAAACATCTGCAAATGAGCAAAGCTAGCATTGTTCCAGGGCTTAATTGCATTAAACAGGCTGATCTGCCAGAGAAAGGGAATCAGTGCCCCCCCCCAAAAGCTCAAAAACTCTGTGCAACCTTTGCTAAAAAAGCTCAACAACTTTAAGGTACCACCTGTAAAAAAAACAACAGTGGGGGGTGTAACACCTCTGGGTGGGTTGCCAACGTGAATAAAATATTGGGTGGGGGGCAGGTAGGTTCCAAGCCACCTAATCCATCACGTTACATGACATGGGGGGGGCAGGGGGAGGTCAAATAGGTATAAATTTGATGTTTAGACGACTGTAAAATTGTTGTTAAATTTAAATTTAAAAACATCTGGGTGAAAAGGTAATATTGTCATTTATCTGTTTTAGACCCCTAAGTAGTAGCAGTTGCAACTCCCCTCCCCCCCCTAAACTTCCTGCCTCTCTAGGAAGCGGAGCTCACCGGGGGAGGAGGGAAAAGGTGCGCGCTCTCTCTCTCTCTCTCTATATATATATATATATGGGGGGAAGAGATTTTGGGTTGTGGGAAGGGGGAGAAGGATGCGTTTTACTCCCCCTGAATCAGCCGGGAAGGATTTGGGGCAAGGAGGGATGAAAGGAAAGTAGGGAAATGCTCCCCCTCCCCCTTCCTTCTGTGGAAGGGCTGAGACTTGAACCCAGGCCCCTCTGCGAGGAAACGAAATATAGATATTCAGCGTTTTCAGAGGAGGAGGAAGATGGGGAAAGTGCGTCCCAACAGATATTGCTGCAATAACACTCCCATCATAACTGGCCATGGGTCATCCTTGCTTGGGTAGGTGGTACTTTGTGTTCAACCACATCTGGAGGGCCAGAGATGCCTCAGCTCAGCATAGAAGGTTCCTCTTGGGGTTCTGTGTTACTTGGGAGTTGGTGGAACTGGATCTTAAGGGTTCTTGAGACCCTAACACTATAAATCCAAGGTGTCCACACACAGCAGCGTAGAAAGCCCTGTCGGCACCTATGGAAGAGCTTTTAAAAGCAAATTGTACGCTCCCAAAGTTGATTTCTTAGGAACGTTCAGTGGATCCGCCGATCTGCAGCACCAGAGTGCCCCTCCCCCTGGCCTGCCTTCCTCCGCTGCTCCCCACACAAAAGGAATGTCTGGATGAAATCCCAAAAGATGTCTGGCTCCCATTCCAAAGAGGTCTAGTTGATATTCTAGAAAATAAGTGTGGCTAAGATTCTGAGTCACAATCGTGGCTGAGAAATACAGCTAGGGAATATGAAACTGATTTGAAGCTTGGTTTCTTCTTTACATTCAGCTGGAAACATCACTGGTTTCACTTCCTTTCTCCAGAGTCATCCTCTTTCTTTTCTTCCCACAATCAGTGTTATTCACCTTTTTAATTGTCACACATATTTTTATCTTGTGATCTTCAGATGAAGAGAGGTATACAAATTTAATAAATACTTCCTAGTTAGAGGAGAGATAGTATATCCAGAAGCCCTAGGCCACCCAAAGCAAAGGAGGAAGAACAGTGAGAGAGGCCTGGACAGGAAATCTCCACCAAGATAGGCCATTGTCAGGAGGTGGGTGCGAGACCCGGTGGCATATAATTGTAACAAATAATAATTGGGGTGGGCATTTTAATCTGGCCTTCCCAGCAGTCAGGCTCCAGCTTCTTTCCTTCTGCATCTCCAGCTCTCTCCATGTTATTTCTCTTAAGATTTAGTGTCAGGAAATAACGTAGTCCTGGACACAGCAGAGTGAACCGCAGGTTTTCTGGAAGCTTCTGGCTGTAGAGCATTGACTGGACAGCACAACGCAGGAACTCAGCAACTCACTTGGATAACTATATACAGTACTACTATGTACAGACTTTACAAATAAAAGAAACAAAAAACATAAAACCTCTCCTCTCTGTCTCTCTCTCTCTCAACCTTCAGTAACCAAACTACAAACACCACACCACTAACAACCACAACCAGCTCTCACACAGAGCTCATTCTTTAGGAACTCATTGACCAATCACAGGTCGTTGCTAAGGGTCTGGAGAGAGAGCAGATCTTGGCTTTCAGCCAACTGGTAATTGCTACAGAGGTGATAAGCTGACTTTCTGCACGTAGGCACTTTGAAATCTCTAACAATTTCAAGGATGAGAGATGGAGGTCCAACCCCAAGAACATTCTCCTACCTGAGCACTCCTTCAGCCAACCACAAACACCAAGCCTTGTCACTAGACTTTATGGATCCCCAAAAATGGTCAGTATGGACCTCCTGAGGGCAAAAGGACTGTGCCGGTGCTTAATAAACATCTAGATGTCGAATGGTACAAAATGTGGCCCAAGGGGTGGAGGATTATAGTGCAGAGGATGAAAAACTTCATTATGAACTTATGACCCTGATGAATAGTGGGCAGGTTCATGGACATAGAGTAGCTCCCTTTCCTGTGAGAAACCACTTTATTAAAAAAGGAAATCCCACAATGCAACAATATTCTAAGATAATGCTGGTTCATTAACGAGAGTTATGAAAGGCTGATGATGTATTGCCATTATTTAACATTATTTCATTTGCCTTTCCTAAAAATTTGGAATATATGGAGGACAAGAGAGAATGTACGAGATGTTAAAATAAGAGCAGGTGCTGATTGATGTGTGTAATATTTCTTTGTTCTCTTCCTAGAAAACAAATAGGATTCCCTCCCCCCTTTGCCCTCCTAAGCAGACAATGGAGAAGGCAGTCAGAATTCTGGAGGGCCATGCTCAATGGGAATAATGAAGAAACCATTTAAATTCATGTAGTGTGGAAAGAGAAAGAAGAAACAATTAGAAAGTATGGAGGGTGGAAAGAGCTTCACTGACAGTGGAACAATTACAAAACATCAACGGACTCACACAGGAGAGAAACCATTTAAATGTATTGAGTGTGGAAAGAGCTTCAGTCAGAATGATAAACTTAGAATTCATCAACGGAGTCACACAGGGGAGAAACCATTTAAATGTATTGAGTGTGGAAAGAGCTTCAGTGGAAGTGGAGGCCTTAGAACACACCAACGGACTCACACAGGTGAGAAACCATTTAAATGCATGGAGTGTGGAAAGAGTTTCTGTGAGAGTGGAAAACTTAGAATTCATCAACGGACTCACACAGGGGAGAAACCATTTAAATGCATGGAGTGTGGAAAGAGCTTCAGGGTCAGTTCACACCTTCGTTCACATGAACGAACTCACACAGGGGAGAAACCATTTAAATGCATGGAGTGTGGAAAGAGCTTCCGTGACAGTGGAACAATTACAAAACATCAACGGACTCACACAGGAGAGAAACCATTTAAATGTATAGAGTGTGGAAAGGGCTTCAGTGGAAGTGGAGGCCTTAGAACACACCAACGGAGTCACACGGGGGAGAAACCATTTCAGTGCATGGAGTGTGGAAAGAGCTTCAGTGACAGTGGAAACCTTAGAATTCATCAACGGACTCACACAGGGGAGAAACCATTTGAGTGTATGGAGTGTGGAAAGAGCTTCAGTCAGAGTGAACACCTTAGAACACATCAACGGACTCACACAGGTGAGAAACCATTTAAATGCATGGAGTGTGGAAAGAGCTTCCGTGACAGTGGAACAATTACAAAACATCAACGGACTCACACAGGAGAGAAACCATTTAAATGCATGGAGTGTGGAAAGAGCTTCAGTCAGAGTGGAGACCTTAGAATTCATCAACGGACTCACACAGGTGAGAAACCATTTAAATGCATGGAGTGTGGAAAGAGCTTCAGTCAGAGTGGAGACCTTAGAAACATCAACGGACTCACACAGGTGAGAAACCATTTAAATGCATGGAGTGTGGAAAGAGCTTCAGTGACAGTGGAATACTTAGAATTCATCAGCGGAGTCATACAGGGGAGAAACCATTTCAATGTATAAAGTGTGGAAAGAGCTTCAGTGGAAGTGGAGGCCTTAGAACACACCAACGGAGTCACACGGGGGAGAAACCATTTCAGTGCATGGAGTGTGGAAAGAGCTTCAGTGACAGTGGAAAACTTAGAATTCATCAACGGACTCACACAGGGGAGAAACCATTTGAGTGTATGGAGTGTGGAAAGAGCTTCAGTCAGAGTGAAAACCTTAGAACACATCAACGGACTCACACAGGTGAGAAACCATTTAAATGCATGGAGTGTGGAAAGAGCTTCCGTGACAGTGGAACAATTACAAAACATCAACGGACTCACACAGGTGAGAAACCATTTAAATGCATGGAGTGTGGAAAGAGCTTCAGTGACAGTGGAAACCTTAGAATTCATCAACGGACTCACACAGGGGAGAAACCATTTGAGTGTATGGAGTGTGGAAAGAGCTTCACTAATAGTGGAAACCTTAGAACACACCAACGAACTCACACGGGGGAGAAACCATTTACATGTATTGAATGTGGAAAGTGCTTCAGTGACAGTGGAAAACTCAGAAACCACCAACAGACTCACACAGGAGAGAAACCATTTAAATGCATGGAGTGTGGAAAGAGCTTCAGTGACAGTGGAAAACTTAGAAACCACCAACAGACTCACACAGGAGAGAAACCATTTCAATGCATGGAGTGTGGAAGGAGCTTCAGTACAAGTGGAATTCTTACAAAACATCAACAAATTCATACGGAACAAAATAAAAAACAAAAAATTCCTTCCAGTATTACCTTAGACACCAACTAAGTTTGTTCTTGATTGGTCTCTAAGGTGCTACTGGAAGGAATTTTTTTTATTTTGTTTTGACTATGGCAGACCAACACGCCTGTAACTGAAACTCATACAGGGGAGAAACCATATACTGTATTTTTCAGTCCATAAGGCACTCTGGACCACAAGACGCACCTGTTTTCTAAAGGGGAAAAACCAGGGGAAAATATTTTCCTGGCTTTCCTCCTCTAAAAAGCAGGGGGAGCTGGAGGGGGAGCCCCTTCTCCCTTCACAGCGGCTCATCCCTGCTTGCTTTGAAGGGACATGGGGACGAGGGTAGAACGCTCCGTTTCTCCCCTCGTCCCCACGTCCCTTTAAAGCAAGAGGGGATGAGCCTGCTTTTGGCATCGGTGTGTGGGGTGGTGGAGAAAGCAGCAGCATCCCCGCTGTTTTCTCCACCACTCCGCACCTTGCACCGATCCCAAAAGCAGGCATCACAGCTGCCTCCTCCCGCCGAACGCAGTGGGGGATGGGGGGGAGGAAGCAGGAAGCGAAGGGAATCTTGCTGGATTGTGCCAGCAGCTGGCACGACCCAGCAACATCCCCTTCGCCTCCCGCTGCCTCCCCCATCCCCCGCCGCGTTTGGCAGGAGGAGGCAACGTAGATGTTGCTGGATTGTGCCCAGCACCTCCGTTCGCCGAAAGAAGTACTGGCACGATCCAGCAACATCGCTGCTGCCTCCTCCCGCCGAACGCGGCGAGGGGTTGGGGGGAGGCCGCGGGAGCGAAGCCTTCACTCCGTAAGGCGCACGGAGTTTCCCTTTTAAGGAGGGGAAAAGTGCGCCTTATGGAGCATAAAATACGGTAAGTGCTAGGGAAGTGGATAGACGTTCAGTTGTAGTGGAAGTCTTACAAACCATCAAAAGACTCTCGGGTTAGAGCTGTAAGAGTGGATACTCTACAGGTCGTCAATTAACTCGAAGAAGAGAAATGGTTTAAATAGAGGGAGAGTGGTTATTATAGAACGATTTTTAGAGTCTAGAACCTGTTTCTCTCTGAGTTGACACTTTCTTTCACATCAATAACAGGAAATCAATCTTAAATGCATGCAGTGTATGTGAGCCTTTGATGTTTGTATGTAACGTCTAGACATGTATTTAAAGTAATGAAGATAACATTTCACAGTAGTAAGCATGATATAATATTTAAGGTACTGTTAGATAGGGAGGGGGAGTGTGTGAGTCTGGAGTGTTGCTTCTGAATGAGGATGGACTGAGAGTGAGCTCGTTTTGGTGTTTGGTGGAGGGAGTTGGAAATGTTTGTATCTGGGAATGGAGAGTTGCACAAAGTGATTAATATTGTAGGAACAACAGCATAACTCCCACTGTTCTAATTGCAATAATGGAACCATGAGGACACAGAAAGACTGAAAGCACCTACTTATATGCCCAAGGTAATCTGGAGACCCTCATCTATTCTTTTGATTTATCATAGAATCCTAGAGTTGGAAGAGACCCCAAGGGCCATCCAGTCCAACCCCCTGCCAAGCAGGAAACACCATCAAAGCATTCCTGACAGATGGCTGTCAAGCCTCCGCTTAAAGACCTCCAAAGAAGGAGACTCCACCACACTCCTTGGCAGCAAATTCCACTGTCGAACAGCTCTTACTGTCAGGAAGTTCTTCCTAATGTTTAGGTGGAATCTTCTTTCTTGTAGTTTGAATCCATTGCCCCGTGTCCGCTTCTCTGGAGCAGCAGAAAACAACCTTTCTCCCTCCTCTATATGACATCCTTTTATATATTTGAACATGGCTATCATATCACCCCTTAACCTTCTCTTCTCCAGGCTAAACATACGCAGCTCCCTAAGCCGTTCCTTATAAGTCCTCGTTCGGCAGCAGCAACCTCCTCCGACTTCGCCTCTTGCACGCCATTGCAGGCAGCGGTGGCTCCTGAGACGCTGCGTAGGGTGGGTGGGGAAGGAAGGTTCCCGCGCTCCTCCACCACCAGCCGGGCTTCCCGCTGCCTGCTCGGCCTCCAGGGGACTGCTTTAGCGAGAGGTCGGGGGGTGGAGAGGCAAGAAGCGGTTTCTCCGCTTTAGCGGAGAAGCCGCTGCTTGCCCGCCCCGCCCCCTGCCAAAGCCTGCTTTAGCGGGAGGTCGGGGGGGACATATGTTCTAGCACCCGTTATTTTAACGGGCTGAAACCACTAGTATTATATAATCTATATATATAAAACGCAAGTGTCTCTGCGTCCAGTCCCTGTGTCTCTGGGTTTGCGCTACTGAGCATGTGCCCCAGGGACACGGATTGGATGGAGAGACATCGGGCCGGGAGCGGCGGCGGCGGCAGTTGAAGCGGGGCAGTTGATTCAGAACGCCGGCACTGCAGAGGACGAGGGGAGGCCAAGGAGGGAGGCCACGGTGCTGCTGCTCTACCTGGCCGTGGAAGAGCAGGAGACGCCGCTCCCGCGCTCCTGGAGCCTGAAGGACAACTTCATTTGCATTAGCTTCTCACAGAACAACCTGCGCGTCCACTACAAAGGTGAGAGGAATGGAGGGAGGCTGAGGCCGCCGCAATCTCCAGGCCCCCCCCTCTGCCTCCTCCTCCGAAAGGCAGGCTGAAAAGCCTGGGGGGGGGAAGCTGAAAAGCCGGGCCGGTGGGGGGGCGGCCTTCTGTTGCTAGGGCCGCGGAGTTGGTTAGCAACGGTGAGGAGAGGCTGCAGGGCGCGCGCCTAGTCGTTAGGCAGCCGGGTTTAAAAAAAAAAGGAACAAAATCCCTCCCCTCTGTCTCTTCCTCTAAAAGGCCACTCCGTTCATTCCTGGCCGGAGTGGGTGTGCCACTGGAGCCAAAGGTGCACAGAGCAGGCTTCTTAACCCTTTCCTTACTGTTGCTGTTGCCATCATGGACTGGCTGGATGCAGAGGAGGAGGGAGAGACCTTTTCGCTCTCTTAAATCTTCCACCATTCCTGCTTCATTGGATTCTATGAGTTCTAGTTTTATGAAGGGAATGGGGCTTTCCCCTCCTTCCTCGTCTTCTCTCCAAAGTAAAAGGTCCCAAAAACTGAACTGTGCACAGTACTCCAAATGTTCTCACACCATAGATCTGCACGATTCCATTAGGATAGTGGCAGGTAATGAAAAATGGTTCTTTCATTAGATTCAGAAGCAATACAAGTGCAAGTGAGTGAGAAGTTTTACAGATTTTTTTCTGGTTACAGGTGAGTAGCCGTGTTGGTCTGCCATAGTCAAAACAAAATCGAAAATTCTTTCCAGTAGCACCTTAGAGACCAACTGAGTTTGTTCCTGCATGCACACGAAAGCTCATACCAGGAACAAACTCAGATTTTTTTCTGAACAGCAAGAAAAATATACGTTACCATCTCAAGCTACCTGGGGGTCACTTTGCAATTTCAACGCTCCTCAGGTGGCACTTTCTACCCCCAGGTAGCTTGAGATGCAAACTCCTAACTGCTATGATAAAAATCTAGATATTATATACAGGCTGTTCTCATGTTTTATGGCCAGACAGGCTTAGCTAGGGGCTTTTACTGAGCAGTGCATTTGTCAATAGATAACACATCAAAGACTGTTTACAAGGGATAGAGATAGAGTAATAAAACATGGGAATGCAGAGCCAAGAACTCCCTATCAGATCACTATCTCCTTGAAATACAATAATCTTCCGCAATTAATTCATACAGTATATTTCCAATCCCTTCCCTAAACATCCCCAGCGTGGGATTTGCAGTTTACCAAGCCACTGCACACGGGGTCAACATCTTCCCTGAGTTTCCTAATATGACCCCAAGGTCTCGCTCCTGGTCCCTCACCTCCTCCCCATCAGCCTCTATGTGAAATTAATTTTTTTTTGGCCCAACATGCACCTGTTTAATCTTGTTGACAATGAACTGGAACCCTGCCAGAACAAATGAATGGTGCCAACATGGGTTTAATGACAAAGGGATATGTAAATGTTTATTATTATTATTAGTATTATTATTATTACTAGTACTACTACTACCACACCCATATATTACTTCCAGCATAATATAAAAGATAAGAAAATGTCAAACACAAATAAATTCCCTGAACAGGGCTGCCTTCAGAGGTCTTCCAAAAGTTATGTACAGTGGTACCTTGGGTTATAAACATTTCAGGTTACAAACTCCGCTAACCCGGAAGTAGTACCTCGGGTTGAGAACTTTACCTCAGGATGAGAACAGAAATCACAGCGGCGGCAGCGGGAGGCCCCATTAGCTAAAGTGGTACCTCAGGTTAAGAACGGTTTCAGGTTAAGAATGGACCTCCGGAACGAATTAAGTTCTTAACATGGGGTTACAAAGAGTCGGACACGACTGAACAACAACAACCACTGTAATTTCTCTTTGACATCTGATTGAGGGGGTGTGTGTTCCACCGGGAGGGTGCCACTACTGAGAAGGCCCTCTGCCTGGTTCCCTGTAACTCTGAGTGAACTGGCAGAAGACCCTCAGAAGTGGACCTCAGTGATGATGGGTTTTTTTTTTCTTTTCCTTGTGTCGGATGGATGTTGAAACAAGGTGTGATTGACAAGGGCATCATGTAATCTTTGTTCTAGGCATCTTCTTCTTTGCTCTCCTTAGAGATGAGACGTTTGTTGCAACAAATAAATGACTTGTTTCCTCTCCAGGAAGCGGAGCTCACTGACCCAGGGGAGGAATGAGTGGCAAAAAGGGATTCTCCCTCTACCCCCAATCCCAGAAAACATAATTTTCCTCCCCTACAAACAAGCTCTATATTTCCATTTCTTTCCTGAAAATATATTCCAAAGTTGAATTCTGTAGCTCTCAGAGACACACAGAGACACAACAGGGACCCTCTTGTGAGGGGAGCAGAAAGGATGGCTCTCAGAGAAAGGGGTGGCAAGGGGGGGTCTCTCTCTCCCTCACAACCCCATTGCATTCCTCTCATGGTGGAAGGGGACCCCACCCTCTCACCACCTGCCTCAGACCGAGGAAGAAGGGACAACGAAAAGGATTATATATATTTTATATAATTAGATCTTTCAAAAGTTATGTACAGTGGTAACTCGGGTTATAAACACCTCGGGTTACAAATACTTCAGGTTACAGACTCCGCTAACCCGGAAGTAGTACCTCATGTTGAGAACTTTACCTCAGGATGAGAACAGAAACCATGCAGCTGCAGTGGGAGGCCCCATTAGCTAAAGTGGTACTTGAGGTTAAGAATGGACCTCCGTAACAAATCTTAACCCGAGGTACCACTGTAATTCTTTCTCTCTTTGACATCTGATGGGGGGGGTGTTATTCCACAGGGAGCGTGCCACTACTGAAAAGGCCCTCTGCCCGGTTCCCTGTAACTGAGGGAACTGCCAGAAGACCCTCGGAAGTGGACCTCAGTGATGGGGGGATATTTTCTTTTCCTTGTGTTAGATGGATGTTGAAACAAGGTGTGATTGACAGGGGCATGTCCGGGTCACAGATTTCTGCCCAACACCCCTCCTCTTCTGTTCTGTGACATAACTGATGTTTTGATGACACTGTGAGAAATGTGTTGTGGGAACTTTTTAAAACTCATGTAATCTTTGTTTTGGGCATTTTCTTTTTTGCTCTCCTTAGAGATTGAGACGTTTGTTGCAACAAATAAATGATCAGGCCTTCTGGCCGCTGATTTGCTTCCTCATTGCTTGGCTGCAGTCTGATCAATCCAGCATCCTCAGGGCTAGACTCCAGCGAATTGTTCTTTTCACCTGGATGGAGTTGGGGAGCTGTCAAAACCAAACCCTATTTTCTCCCCATAACACAGAAGTCAGAATCCAGCCTGCTGCTGGATGTGCCCCAATCCATAAAACAGTGTTGGAGCGGCTGCGTCTAAGACCCCGCCTTTCCTATTTGGAGGGGAGAAGATAGTTGTCCCCAGGTGACTGCTAGTGTTCCAGTAAGGCTGCTTTGGGGGGGAGAGCCCTCTTCTCTGGTTCCTCTCAGGCTCCAAATGTCTTTGGCTCCCCCCTCCCTCAAGGCTGCCTCTATCTGTGAACTTCAAAGAGGACCTTGCAAGGCAAACATTGGGAGGAGTCCCCCCCCCATCAGCCCTTCTCCCACTCTTCTGATCCACAGAAGGAGTGGGGAGGGGAACCCTTCTCTACCTTCCTGTCACTCCCCAGCCCCCTCACCCCATCTGCCCTGTTTGTAGATGCGAGGGGAAGAGAAGCACCCTCTTCTCTCCCTCCCCACACCTCCCAATTATGTGATTCCTCTTCCTCCTCCTCTCCAGGCCTCTTCTCTTCCGAAAATGAGATGGAGAGCCTTCACTTCTAATCCACCCCCCCCCCAAAAAATACAACTTATTTCCTCCCTAGGAAGCAGAGCTCATTGACCCAGGGGGAGGAATGAGTGGCAAAAAGGGATCCTTCCTGTACCCCCCCTCCTCCCAGAAAACATAATTTTCCTTCCCTCCAAACAAGCTCTATAATTCCATTTCACCCCCGGCAGCGGCACAGAAAAGACCCCCCACTCCCGGAAAAGACTCCTCTTCGGCGAATGAAGGTCACACAACTTGACACCCCAGTCACTCTGGAGAAACCCCCTCCTGCTCCTATTTCAACTCTTCGCTATGGGGTGCAGACCCCCGCAGAACTCGCACCAGGACCCCGCAATGCAAGTCAGGTGCAAATCTGCAGTGACGCCCCCAAATGGGGGGGGGGCTGCTCTAAGGTCGTAGCTCTATGGGCACACGTAATGTTTCCAGGTTGGAGGGGCGAGAGGCACGAAGAGGGGAGGGGTGACAGTGGACAACGCCCCCCCCTTTATATTACAGAAAGGGAAATCGGAGTGCTGTCGGCAAGCGAGGGGAGGCCAAGAGAGGACACAGAGGTAACAAGGCCAAGTGGGGGAAGGAGGAGATGGGGCAGAGACTCCTGTAAAAGTGGGGACCCAACATCTGCAGGGTCTGCATTGCACTGTCGCCTTGGAAGCACCATCACCAGACTCCCGTTCCTCTTTCCTGGGGGGCCGAGAGATGCTCAGCTGCCCTGCAACCCCTTGGATGCCTTTGCGGGAATTGAAATGGGGTGCCTGCCAAGGGGGTCCCCACGAGGGTCCCCATCCCCAAGCAGGACTGGGTTTGAGCCAAGCCCCCAGATCCGCTTTCCCTCGTGACACGCCCCCTCTGGGCGCAGGAGACAGGGGTCAGAGGAAGTTGGGGGGCTGAGGGAGGAATGGAAGCATTATCCCTGTTTTGGGCAGGTCCCGGAGTAGATCTCTGTCCTCTAGAAAACTGTTATATTCCCTATTAAAGCTATCTAAGGCTGTATACATATCATACTTTTAAAGCACCCACACTCCAAGAATTCTGGGAGCTGTAGCTTACCCCCAAAAGAACTATAACTCCCAGCACCCTCAACAAACTGCAGCTTCCTGGGTGCTGCTCTTTCTAGGTGCTTTAAATGTATGGGGTGCACTCAGCCTAAGCCTAGACTGCACTTTATTTTTTGGGGGGGGGGAGTCTGGAAGATTCCAACTCTATGATTCTATGATTCTATTCTATGATTCAACTCTTCATGACCCCATGGACCACAGCATGCCAGGCACTCCTGTCTTCCACTGCCTCCCACAGTTTGGTCAGACTCATGTTGGTAGCTTCAAGAACACTGTCCAACCATCTTGTCCTCTGTCGTCCCCTTCCCCTTGTGCCCTCCATCATCCATTTTTGTCGATTTATTCTAAATCATATTTCTTCCTGTTGAGTAGTGTTTTTTTCTAGCAGAGATTAAATCTTGTAGCAGCATGGGTGTTTCCGATACTGCTATAGAGTCAGGGCCAAACTGCCTTTCCAACATATGTTTCAATTGGATGTATTGCCATTGTGTTTCATTGGTTAATCCGTACTTTACTTGCAAAGTCTTATATTCCACAAATTTATAATTTTCATCAATTAATTGATTCAATGTCAAAATACCTTTTTTCATCCAATTTTGCCAAATTATTACTTGATTTCCAATTTTTAATTTTGGGTTGGCCCATATTGTTAATTTCTCATGCTGATAGGGGTCATCCTTATTATTTTTATTTATATTCATCCAAATTTTTATAGGTGCTTTAATAGTCTCCAGGATAATAGGATATTTCATAAAATTGGAGCCGAGTTTAGTCCACCCTACAAGAGGTTCAAAGAAACTATATTCGAGAGGAGCCCAAATGGGATTCTTGCTAGCTCTCCAATAATTAGTTCTTACTCAGCAAGTAAGCCTGGTGATATGATTCCAGATTTGGGAGCCCAAAGCTGCCTTCCTTTGTTGGAAGCTACATTTTATGTAGTGATCTTTTGGGTGGCTTTGTAGCCCACAGACACAATCTAAATAGTTGATTTATTTTTTGGAAGTATAATTTGGGAATGTATATTGGTAATCCACTAAGAATGTATAAAAGCTTTGGAACAACATTCATTTTGAGGACATTAACCTTTCCCCAAAGGGAGAGGTTTAGAGGTCCCCTCCTTTCAATATCAAAAGAAATCTCATTTATAATTTGATTCAAATTTAATTTTACAATTTGGTCTACATCTGATGAAATCATTATACCCAAGTATTTAGTAAAGTCTTTGCACACCCGAAATTGATGATTTCTATACAATGTAGCCCTTGGCCCTATTGGTAAAATCTCTGATTTTGTCCAATTTATGGAATATCCCGATATTCTGGACTTTTCCCTCCATAATTTTTGGAATTGTATCTTCTGGTTTTGTAATAAACAAAAGGATATCGTCCGCAAATAATACAATTTTGTAATTATATTTCTTGTCCTTTACACCCTTGCTATGCTCATCCTGAATTATTGCTCTTGTTAATTATTGCTCTTGTTAATGGTTCCAGGCAGAGATTAAATAATAACGGAGAAAGAGGACATCCTTGTCTCGATCCTCGATTTAAACAAATCAAAATTCTTCCATTTGTAACAATCCAGGCAAAGGTCAGATTTTGAAAGGCGGGAAGTTGGTCTGGCGGTCCGTTGGAGAAAGGGCGGGAAAAGTCATTTCCCTCAGAGCCACTGAGGGAAAGAAGCAGCGGGGGGGGGGGCTCTTCCTCTCTTGTCCCTCAGAGACACAACAGGGACCCTCTTGTGAGGGGAGCAGAAAGGATGCCTCTCAGAGAAAGGGGTGGCAGGGGGGTCTCTCTCTGTCCCTCACAACCCCATTGCATTCCTCTCATGGTGGAAGGGGATCCCACCCTCTCACCGCCTGCCTCAGACCCAGGAAGAAGGAACAACGAAAAGGATTATATATATTTTGTATAATTAGACCTTCCCAATCAATTCTCTCCTCCACCCATTCCTGAGCAAAAACAATGTTATCCCAAGGGCCCTTTATGACACGGGGTGGGGTGAGGGGCCAAGACAAATAAAATATTGGGTGGGGGGTAGGTAAGCCGCACCCCACATAATCGAACACGTGACACGACACTCGCGCGCGCACACACACCATTTGAACAGCAAATTCCCTTTAACTTGTTCGGAGAAATTCCTGTAACGAAGTTTGGAGGCGAATCCCTCAAATAGTAAATTTTATTTACGGCCATTGGCCCAACACATAAAATGCAATTCCAAAACAACCTATAATATTTAAAACCTTCACCAGAGGCTGAAACCCTCTGCTCGTTACTAAATAAAAGCACAGACTATCTATCCCTCAAATATTTTATAGGGGGGGGGGGCAGATCCCTCCGCCCCTAGGATTTGGCTCCTATGGCCAGCCCCATTTCCCCCCCCCCCGTTGCAACACCCGTGCGAGGTGGGCTCTGTTGTCGTTCCGTTTTTCTGGGGGAGGGTTCCTTATGGGGGTCTCACATTCAGAGCTTGGCAGGGAGAAGGAGACCCCTCCCTAATGGCACAGCCTCGCCCCTTCCCCTCTTTTTATACTCCTCCCCCCACGCGAGAGGGACGTGGATAGAGACGCCTCTCTCTGCTCTTCTCCGGAGGGAGAGAAGGGCGAGGGGGAAGCCTGTGGGGAGGGAGGGGGCAGAGGAAAGGAAGCGCCCCTTCCGTCTCAGGCTGCTGGGGGGAGGAGAAAAGTGAAGGGCAATTTCCCTATGGAGCCCCAAGAGCAGGAGGCCGAAGGCAGCGCCGTCCCGTCCGCTTCCCATCCCAACACAGGAATGAGCTGCTCTACAGCACTTAGCTCTAGGGATGCTCGCATCCCAAAAGGAACCGGAAGTTTCCAGTTCGGAAGGGTGGGGCGTCATTTCAGGGGGGGGGCCAGCGCCCTTTCTGTTGCACACAAGGAAAGCGGAATAATCTGGAGCCAGGGAGGCGGAGGACCAAGAGGTAAAGAGGGAGAGTGGGAAAATGGGGAGGGGGCGGGATAAGAGGGGGAGGGGAAGACAAAGAGACGACCCCCCCCCAAAGAAAGCGCCCTCCCTGGTGCTGATCAACAGAGGCCCGGATCCATGCGATCCAGGTGGGAAGTGGGGACCCAACACGTCGAGGGGCGCCTGGGTGGGACCCTTTTGGCTGGGGAAATGGAGAGAGGGAGTCCCTGGAAGGGTTAATGGAAGGGGGAGGAGCCTCGGCAGAGACCCCTCCCCTCCCCATCCCAGTCTCCCTGCTGGCAGTCTGGCAGTACCAAATTATCTGTATTCGCTATATGACTCCTGTCTTACTTTGGATTGTCCTGAATACCACCTTTTGGTAGCCAAACCCAAAACCAAAAGTCCTGCTGGGATGCATTTTGGCTTGCCTGCTGATGAAACTGAGCGTGTGATGATTGATGATTTATTGTCACTGTACCACATGTTCACAGTGAGATTAAACGAGCCCCCCTCCCCCCCACTATCTCTCAGTCCTTGTTACACCCTATGTGCTGTCCTACGACCACCCACCCCGAATGTCAGCTGCAATGTTGCTGTCTTCCATTCAGCAGCCTCACTTCGCACAGGTAGAAATTGTTCTTTAACCTGTTGGTGTGGTTTATCATGCCCAAGGGCAGGAGATTAAAAAGGTGCTGGCCAGGATCCAGTCATCCCTGAGAAGGACAGCCCATGATGTCATGTGCTGTCTTCACCACCCTCTGTAGGGACTTTCTGTCCGTGGCTGTCAAACCAGCGTACCACACCAGGAATCTAAAGGAAGAGACTCTCTCCTCACAGACCCCCCCCCCGGTGTACAACGGGACTAGCTCCCCTCTCTTCCTCCGAAAGTCCAACACCATCTCCTTTGTCTTGCCAATGTTTAGGTGGGGCTAGCTCCCCTCTCTTCCTCCGAAAGTCCAACACCATCTCCTTTGTCTTGCCAATGTTTAGGTGCAGATTGTTCTCTGAGCACCATGTGGTTACCTTTTGAACCTCCCCCCTGTACGCAGATTCGTCTCCACCTGTAATTAAACCCATTATGGTGGTGTCATCAGCAAACTTAATAATTGGGTCAGGGAGGTAGATGTAGCAGGTCCAATCCTCACTGTTTGTGTCCGGTCACTCAGAAAGTCTTTAATCCAATCACAGATGTTAGAAGAAAGGTCCAGGTCCCTTAACTTTCCGATGAGAACGGTATTGAAAGCTGAGCTATAATCAATAAACAGCATCCTGACAATAATAATATTGATAATATTGTCATTTATCCGTTTTAGACCCCTAGGTACTACCAGTTACCAGGATATTGTCCTGTTCGGCTGTGTAAAGCTCCATCCTTATTTCAGACATTGTGGTAGGTTGCAATGTTTAGCCACCCCTCCCAATTTGGTGTCATCTGCAAACTTGATCAGGATACCCTCAAGCCCATCATCCAAGTCATTGATGAAGATGTTGAATAAGACTGGGCCCAAGACAGAACCCTGTGGCACCCCACTAGTCACTTCTCTCCAGGATGAAGAGGAGCCGTTAATGAGTACCCTTTGACTTATCTTAAGAAATAAATTTCATCCACACTTCACTTGCAGATGTTTCGTGGCTACAGCACCGTTAATGGGAGCAGACTTCTTTTTCACTCCCATTTTCTTGCCGAATTAATCAATTTAGTCAATTCCTTAATTTTTCCTCACCTATCCAATTGGCACAATGTCTGAAATGGTGACTGCTTGTGGCTGGATTCAGAGGCTTTGCTTCCGTAGAGCTGTGCTGGTGCCTAGCTCACCGGCTCCTTCAGCTCCTCCCCCCATTCATTTCGGGATGGAGGCAGAGATCAGTAGATCTGCGGCACAGTCAGTGAGTCTCTGCAGGACCCCAAGACACCCCAATGCTCCTCTTGGGGTTTTGGGAGGAGGTGTGTTGCCCTTGTGCTCTTCCTCTCGCTCTATGAAGCCAAATCTGACGGAGCCATCAGATTCTCTCTTCTTCTTTTTTTATTAAAGATTTATAAGATTTTCCCATTACAAGCACAAATCATTGCATGATTAAACTTTTCATACTCCCCCCTCTCCCACTGAGGGGAGCAAAATGTCCACACACCCCTCTCACAGGAGCACCTAAAATCATTCCGCGTTTAACCTTTTACAATATTAAAAGCATTGCTTGAGCCTGTAGTAGCCATGCGCCGTCTTGCCCAACAGTTTCCCACTGTTGGCGCCCCGGTTGCACGCACCACTCGGTCTGTTTCGACCCAGCCCCTCCAGGCTGGCGTCAAACGCTCCTTTTCGCTGCCACCACCCCCTATTTGATCCTCACTTCAACTGCGAACCCAGGACAGAGACACGAGGGCAGTCTCCACCTGTGCTGGCTACGCAGCCTCTTAGCTCAAATCAGAGCCACAGATAAATACTTTCCCTTACAATAGCATGGACTTGCAGCAGACCTGGATTTAGCCAAGCATAACTCAGAATCATTGTTGTTGTTGTTCAGTCGTTCAGTCGTGTCCGACCCTTCGTGACCCCATGGACCAGAGCACGCCAGGCACGCCTATCCTTCACTGCCTCTCGCAGTTTGGCCAAACTCATGTTAGTAGCTTCGAGAACACTGTCCAACCATCTCATCCTCTGTCGTCCCCTTCTCCTTGTGCCCTCCATCTTTCCCAACATCAGGGTCTTTTCTAGGGAGTCTTCTCTTCTCATGAGGTGGCCAAAGTACTGGAGCCTCAACTTCAGGATCTGTCCTTCTAGTGAGCACTCAGGGCTGATTTCTTTGAGAATGGATAGGTTTGATCTTCTTGCAGTCCATGGGACTCTCAAGAGTCTCCTCCAGCACCATAATTCAAAAGCATCAATTCTTCGGCGATCAGCCTTCTTTATGGTCCAGCTCTCACTTCCGTACATTACTCAGAATCATAGAATCATAGAGTTGGAAGAAACCACAAGGGCCACCTAGTCCAACCCCCTGCCAATCAGAGATGAACAAAAACCCAGAACAACAGTTCTTTTAAACATTTATTTAAAGGTTACTAAAAGATACATAAGGTATAGTTCCCAACAACAGTTACATGCAAAGAAAAATAAAAACATTCTAGTATGTTAGCTTTAAAGACTTACTTAATCCCTTTCCATTGAGCGGGAAGGATCTGATTCTTAGCCGGAATCTACATCTCAAAGGCAGGTAATTCTCTCTTAGGCATCCCGCCCTCGAGGCTCTAGCATGATGACGAATGCATGCCCCTCCTAAGCTTTCTTAGGCTCCCATTCTAAGATCCTTCCAAGTCCTCCATCACAAAGGCCAGACAATTAAAGGACTTCTCCTACGTGTCCTCCCAATTTTTCTCCAATGAGAGGCAATCCCATTATCCCAATTAACCAATCCACACCTTTTGATCATTATTCTTCACCTGTCAGAAAGAAGGGCAGCTGTACCCTTTTGATGTTCCCTCCTTAATTTCTCCCAGCCTTAAGGATGACCAGCTGGCCCCTGGGCTCCTTATCAGGGCATCAGGGTGATATTTTCCACTTCCGGTTGTAAAAAGTCTTAAAGATAACGTTCTAAATTCTTGGCCGAGGGCAGTCCTCGGTCATTCTCCAAAGTAACCCACAATTTCAGAACCAAGGATTTTTGGTCTTACACTACAGAGCGCAACCCCCTTCCTGGGCCAGGATTCATATATCCAACAAATTCATCTTTTTACACTGACTTCCCCAGATCCCCCCCTGCTGACTCCAAAGTAACATATAATTTCCAGTTTTCCACTCATCTTTCAAATCTAATTTAAACCACCTTTCTTTCTTCCTTAACATTTTTATATAAACATCTATATTCCGTAACTAATTACTAATATTTTCTTTTCTTCCTCGGCTTCATTGTACTTCTGCACTTTTCCTAATTCCTCACTGTTTTATCCCCCTTCCCTCCTTGCGGCCTCGAAAACTTGACTGATTTTTATTTTTTAACATTTTCCATTGTCAAGTGTCCATGTCCATTTGTCTAAGCCATATATAACTGAAATACCATCTAATAAGTCCAGTCTTTTTAACCTACCCCAACCCTTTCAAAAAACCCACCCCAAAAGACAAAAGTTACTGATTCTTGTTCCTGTTTATCTTCTTGCAGCTTTGTAACATTCTCACGGTAAAGTTGCACAGCGCTGGGTGACTGCATTTGTTCCTGAGTTCCAAGGTTTTTTCCTGAAATTCCGGTGACCATTTTCGCTTTGCCATATTCAAGGTCGAAAAACAAGTTTCCCAGTCAAAACAACTTTTTCCTTTCTGCCTTCAGCGCCATTTTACTTTGTTCTTTCCAAATTTTCCAGGACGCCAGGAAAGTGGGGTATATATTTCCCGAACCAATCAATCAAAAAACAAATCTTAAGTCAGATTCCCCTCAACAGGAAAATCAGTTAGAGAAGACTTCTTTGTTGCAAACTTTTGACAGCAGCTTCGGATATACTGTAAGTAATACTGTCTCTAAGTGCGTCAGTTGTCAGGGAACGACCTCCGTGTTTTTATTCCCTTCCAAGCCAAATTTTAAAGATTTTTTCCTTTGAAAAATGGGTACTTACAAAGTCCAAATAGATCCAAATCATGGAGGAATTGAGTGCTCCTTCTGCCAGCAGCCGCTACTTCACGCTGAAGGGATAGAGGTAATCCACAATACCCAGCCTAGGAGCCATCAGATTCTCATTCTACCCACCATGTTGCGGAGACCCAGAAGTGTTGTTTGTTTCCCATTCCAATAGTATCTCGTACATTTTCTCTTTACTCTCAATATCTCTTTCAAAGTGCAAACTTTGAGTCAAAAACCTCTGCTTTTATCTTGTTTAAATAAGATTATTTGATGGTATTGAAACCAATCTGCCACCGCACCTCCAACCTCATCCTGTTTATTCAGTTTTATTTCTTCTCCCGAAAACTCCAAAAGATCTCTGTAAGTTGCCCATTGTCCTTCCATATTGCATTTTTTTAAAGCTATTTCTTCTTTCCAGCAGATTCTTATATTTATCCCATACTGTAAAAAGGATATTCCTAATAATGTGATTCATAGAGCTCTTGTATGTTTTAGTTGTATCATAGCTGTCAGGGAACTGCCCTCAGCCCTGCGGGGAATGCCGCTGGCGTACCAGGAACCACGGCACCTTCTGAGGAGCAACACCTCTTCCAGTGGGGAGAGCAGCTCCTCTTCCAGTAGGGAGGGGCAAGCAACAAGCAGACATGTGAAGCAGGGGCTTGGGGATGCTGCTCAAAGCCCCAGCACGTTCCGGGCTGTTAGGTCTCATGGGGAAACCCCACTTCCGTCGCCCCAGTTGCGTAGGGGGGGTCAAGAGGCGACAAGGGAGGCGGCGCTTTGGGATCCCTAAATTCTTATGCTGGAATCGTAGCTGGAAACCGGCACTCCCGGATTCTGCTAGTGACTGAGACGGTCATGCTTTCTTAGCTCTCTGCACTTTATATATATTCTGCACCAATAAAACTGTTGAAAGACAGTTGGGACTCATATCTGTTTACTTGTGAGCAACCGTAACACAGATCTGACAATAGCATAAATAAGCATACCAAACAAACATATTCTCATGACCTTCGAGATCCAATAGCTGAGTGTCTTTCAGTAATACCCACTACAGTGGTGCCCCGCTAGACGAAAATAATTCGTTCTACGAATTTTTCCGTCTAGCGGTTTTTTCGTCTAGCGAAGCGGCAATGACAGCCGCGCTCCGCTAAACGGAAAAAAAGACGAAAATTTTTCGTCTTGCGAAGCAGCCCCATTGACTTTTTCGTCTTGCGGGGCGGCTTCCGCTAGACGAATGCCATTCGTCTAGCGAGTTTTTCGTCTAGCGAGGCATTTGTCTAGCGGGGCATCACTGTACTTAACCAGCAGCGGCATGTTGCCTCACAGTAAAAACGTAAATCTGGCAGCTAGAATTCCCCTCTCTCCTAATTATCCATTATAATTTTATATTAAATTATTGGTTTATTGTCCTGCCAGATAAACCTAAAATGTGTTCTGGAACTTTCCAAAACTTTCAGTTAGTTCTGGAAAGAATGAACACTCACTTGCCCCAACAAGGCTGACATTTGGAGGTCTAAATTCAATGACATTCTCCTACCTGACCACTGCTTCAGCTGTCCGCAAGCACCAAGCCCTTGACACTAGTCCTCTGACAAGCCCACACAACAGTCCCCAGACAAATAGAAGACATGTTCTTAGACATTACTGCATTACAGGTGGTTGGACTGGACGGCTCCTGGGGTCATTTTGAACTCTCCAGTTCTATGATTCTATGACAGGGGGAGCACATGGGAGAATGTATGAGATGTTAAAATAGGAGAAAGTGCTAACAGAAATTAAAATAGGAGAAAGTGCTAACAGAAATTTCTGTGTTTCATATTCCTTTGTTCTCTTCCATGAAATCCAAACAGGACTTTATTTTCCATGCGCTCCGAAGACAGCGGTGCAGAAGACAGTCAGAATTGTGGGGGACACCAGAAGTTTCATAAAGATTAGCAAAGAAACCATTGAAATGCATGGAATGTGGCATGTGATTCAATCGATGAACACACAAATGTCAAATCAATGAACTCAGACAGTGGAGAAACCATTTCTAGCTATGGAGTGTACAAAAAGCTTCGCTGTTAGTTGAACACATAGAAAACATCAAGAGACTAACACAGGGAAGAAACCATTTAAATGTATGGAGTGTGGAAAGAGCTTCAGCCAGTCATCACACCTTCAAGTCCATCAATGAACTCACACTGGGGAGAAACGATTTAAATGTATGCAGTGTGGAAAGAGGTTCAGTGACAGTGGAACACTTAGAATTCATCAACAGATTCACACAGGAGAGAAACCATTTGAATCCATGGAGTGTGGAAAGAGCTTCAATAGAAGTGGAAACCTTGCAAAACATCAACAGATTCACACAGGAGAGAAACCATTTGAATGCATGGAGTGTGGAAAGAGCTTCAGGGGGTGTATAGAGCTTGATATACATCAAAGGACCCACACTGGAGAGAAGCCATTCAAATGTATGGAGTGTGGAAAGAGCTTCGCGCATAGTGCAGTCCTTGGTAGACATCAACGGATTCACACAGGAGAGAAGCCATTCAAATGTATGGAGTGTGGAAAGAGCTTCACTCAGGGTGGAGTACTTAGAATTCATCAACGGACTCACACAGGGGAGAAACCATTTGAATGCATGGAGTGTGGAAAGAGCTTCAATAGAAGTGGAAACCTTGCAAAACATCAACAGATTCACACAGGAGAGAAACCATTTGAATGCATGGAGTGTGGAAAGAGCTTCAGTAGGAGTACACACCTTTATATACATCAACGGACTCACACAGGAGAGAAGCCATATAAATGTATGGAGTGTGGAAAGAGCTTCAGTGACAGTGGAACACTTAGAAAACATCAACGGATTCACACAGGGGAGAAACCATTTGAATGTATGGAGTGTGGAAAGAGCTTCAGCCAGTCGTCACAGCTTCAAGTACATCAACGAACTCACACTGGGGAGAAACCATTTAATTGTATGGAGTGTGGAAAGAGCTTCAGTGACAGTGGAACACTTAGAATTCATCAACAGATTCACACAGGGGAGAAACCATTTGAATGCATGGAGTGTGGAAAGAGCTTCAATAGAAGTGGAAACCTTACAAAACATCAACGGATTCACACAGGAGAGAAGCCATTCAAATGTATGGAGTGTGGAAAGAGCTTCTCTCAGAGTGCACAACTTGGTCGACATCAACAGACTCACACAGGGGAGAAACCATATAAATGTATGGAGTGTGGAAAGAGCTTAAGTGGCAGTGGAGCACTTAGAATTCATCAACGGATTCACACAGGAGAGAAACCATTTGAATGTATGGAGTGTGGAAAGAGCTTCACTACTCTTGGAAACCTTGTAATTCATCAACAGATTCACACAGGGGAGAAACCATTTGAATGCATGGAGTGTGGAAAGAGCTTCAGGCGGTGTACAGAGCTTGATATACATCAAAGGACCCACACTGGAGAGAAACCATTTAAATGTATGGAGTGTGGAAAGAGCTTCAGCCAATCGTCACACCTTCAAGTACATCGACGAACTCACACTGGGGCGAAACCATTTAAATGCATGGAGTGTGGAAAGAGCTTCAGTAGGAGTACACACCTTTATATACATCAACGATCTCACACAGCAGAAAAACCATTTAAATGCATGGAGTGTGGAAATTGCTTCAGTCAGAGTTCAACCCTTAGGACACATCAACGGACTCACACAGGAGAGAAGCCATTCAAATGTATGGAGTGTGGAAAGAGCTTTGCGCATAGTGCAGTCCTTGGTAGACATCAACGGATTCACACAGGAGAGAAGCCATTCAAATGTATGGAGTGTGGAAAGAGCTTCACTCAGGGTGGAGTACTTAGAATTCATCAACGGACTCACACAGGGGAGAAACCATTTGAATGCATGGAGTGTGGAAAGAGCTTCAGTGGCAGTGGAGCACTTAGTAAACATCAGCGGATTCACACAGGGGAGAAACCATTTAAATGTATGGAATGTGGAAAGAGCTTCGGTGAGAGTGGAGCACTTAGAAAACATCAACGGATTCACACGGGAAAAACCATTTAATTGCATGAAGTGCAGAAAGAGCTTCTGTGACAGTTCACACCTTTGATCATATGAAATGAATGAACTCACACAGGGGAGAAACCATTTGAATGTATGGAGTGTGGAAAGAGCTTCAGAAAAAGACGAAAGCTTAATTTACATCATTTTTTTCAAAAACCTTGGAATAAGGCTCTTGGACCACTTTGATTACAAAATTATCTTGCTGGGTGATTTAAATGGAGTGGTCTCCACTTAAATGGATAGAACATTTCAAATGGTTTCAAATGATAGAAGCCAACCAAAACATTCTTTGAACTTCTGCACAATTTGGATCTGTTCGATATTTGGAAATTAAAATATCCAACAGAACAAGACTTCACATATTTTGCTGAACAAGATCAATCCCTTAGCCGCCTGGACTACATCTGGATTACAAAAGACCTTTTCCCAAAGGCAATAAAAGCAGAGATACTTCCAAAGACTTTTTTATATCACAATGCTGTTTTTCTGGAATTGAAATTAACCCTGAAGGGTCTTTTAGATGGAGAATGAACGATGCATTATTCAGGAATGAGCAAATAGTGAAGACGGTCCAAACGACTTGAATGGATTACTTTGATTTAAATATGAAAACAGCAACAGTCTTGAGGGTCGTTTGGGACGCATGTAAAGCAGTTATGAGATTAAAGCTTTGCAATTTCAGTATTCACAAATTATCAATCAGGAGATAGAATGGAAGATCACAAGTGAAAAATTATCGACCAATCTCCTTATTGAATGTGGATTACAAAATATTTGCAAGTATTCTAGCAAGAAGGTTGAAGTTAGTGTTGTCAGACTTAATAAACAAAGATCAGGCAGGTTTTCTACCTTGAAGACATATGAAAGATAATGTTAGGAATGTTATTGACATTTTAGAAATGCTAGAATCTAAAAAGAATTGTAAAGCTATATTAATGTTCATTGATGCTGAGAAAGCTTTTGATAATGTTTCTTGGAGTTTTATGAATTTGCAAAATATGGAGGTCGGCCAAAATTTCTTAAATGACATCAAAGTGATCTATTCTAATAAAAAAGCTAAAATTGTTGTTAATAATGTGGTTTCAGATGAATTTAGAATTGAAAAGGTACCAGGAAAGGGTGCCCCCCTTGCTTTTTACCTCAGTTCTGGAGGTACTCCTTAATATTTTAAGAAAGAATAAACAGGTTAAAGGTATTCTTGTAGGGTCGAAACAGTATAAGATAAAAGCCTTAGCGGACAATTTAGTGCTGACACTTCAGGATCCAGAAACCAGAGCCAAACTACAGCATTTTCTGACATTTAATGGATTGCAGAAGATTCCTATAGAGAAAAAGACCCTACTCAATGACTTGGTTACAAATTATCTTTGTTAAGCCAAATTTCTGCAGTGAAAATGAATTTATTGCCAAAAATGCAGTTTCTATTACAAGTATTGCCTATTATTGACAATGTGAAATGTTTTAAGGAATTGCAAAAGGTATTGTCCAAATTTATCTGGCAGGGGGAGGAAACTAAGAACTAAGTTTAAATTACTGACAGATAGTAAAAACAAAATAAAAACAAAATTAAAAAATTCTTTCCAGTAGCACCTTAGAGACCAACTAAGTTTGTTCTTGGTATGAGCTTTCGTGTGCATGCACACTTCTTCAGATACACTGAAACAGAAGTCACCAGATCCTTAAATATAGTGAGGGAGTGGGGAGGGGTATTACTCAGAAGGGTGGTGGGAATGGGTGATCAGCTGATAGGTGTGGAAAACCTGTTGACGACTCTTAACGGCTGCAATTAGTCTTGCAGGGAAAGGCAAGGGGTGAGATGGCTAAAGATAGCTTTGTTATGTATAATGAGATAAGAATCCAATGTCTTTGTTCAGACCAGGCTTCTCCATAGTTTTAAGTTTGGTGATAAGTTGCAATTCAGTTGGTCTCTAAGGTGCTACTGAAATTGAATTGCAACTTATCACCAAACTTAATGAGATAATGAGACAGGTTTTCAAATTGACAAATCCAGATTGGAAACAGAATTGTTGGAATCAAAGAGTAAAAATCATTCTAGAATGTATAATTTATTGCTGGAATGGCACACAAAAGATGAACAAGTGAAATGGGTGGTGATTGATTGGGCTAAAGATGTGGGGCACAATATTATGTTGGAGGACTGGGAGAGGTTATGGAAAAAAGGTTATAAGTTTACTGTATTGAGAGAATATGATGAAAATGATGTATAGATGGTATTTGACCCTTGTACAACTGTATCATACATCAGATAACAAATGTTGGAAGTGTAAAGAGAAAGAAGGAACCTTTTATCATATGTGGTGGACGTGTCCCAAGATAAAGGACTTCTGGGAAAGGATTTATAATGAAATGAAAAAAGTGTTGAAAAACACTTTTATTAAGAAGCCAGAAGCCTTTTTATTGGGAATTATAGGGGGAGAAATTCCCAAAAAAGATACTACTTTCTTTCTGTATTCCACAACAGCAGCAAGAATACAAATTGCCAAGAATTGGAAAAATCAAGAGATGCCTACGGTAGAAGAATGGCAAATGAAGATGATGGACTTTATGGAATTTGCCAATCTGACAGCGAGATTACACGACCAAGCAGAGGAATCAGTGCAGGAAGATTGGAAGCAATTTAGATGTTATTTGAAAAAAATATTGTATTTAAATTCTAGATACCGTAGTGAAGTAGTTATAGGCTTTCAGTAAGGAAATGACTTTATAAAATAGAAAGATAGAAAGAAATATTAGGTGATTGTATATGAATTTGCCAACGAAGATTGACAATAGAATTCAGAAGAAGGAGATCGAGGGAAGTCACATTTAAGGTGGGAGAGTAATTATGTTAGGGAATATATAAGATTTATTTGTTTTGTTTTTGTATTTGCATTTGTGTTTGTTGTATTGTTTGCATTTCTTTTTGAAAAATGAATAAAAATATTTAAAAAGAGACAGAGAAAATCCATTGAAATGTATGGTGTGTGAAAAGAGCCTCATTGACCGTGGAACACTTAGAAAGCTGACTCATACAGGGGAATGCCATTTAAATGTATAGAGTGTGGAAAAAGCTTCAGTGACAGTGGAGCACTTAGAAAACATTGATTTCACACAGGGGAGATGCCATTTAAATGTATAGACTCAGATGTCTTCTAAAAGTTGTGTAATTCTTTATCTCCTTGAGATCTGAAGGGAGGGCGTTCCACAGGATGGGTGCCACTGCCCAGAAGGCCCTCTGCCTGGTTCCCTGTAACTTCGTTTCTCGCAATGAGGGAACCATCAGGAGACCCTCGGAGCTGGGCCTCATTATAGGTACAGCTGCATAACTCCCATTCTTAGAACTGCAATAAAGGAACAATGAAGACACAGAAAGACTCAAAGCATCTTACATGCACAAGGTAATATTGCAAACCTCTTATATTCTTCATATTTCATAAATTAATTGGATCACAACACCTCCTCATTCTTGGCTACGTGAAGTGTCCAGATACAATGTTATCTCTGCGCAACTTGCATGAGGAGGGAAGGTGGCACAGTGGACAGGAGGCAGTGCCTGAGCATCACGAAGGAATGTGCCAGGGTGGGGGGGTGACACAGGTGTGCGTAAAATGCTTCACTGTGAGCTCGAATATCTAATTAACCCCCCAAATAAATAGACTTAGGGGAGAAACCATACGGATGAGTGTAATGTGAAAAGAGGTTCAGGCAGGTCCCAAACAGAGTGCTAAGGGACAACTTCCTCCAAATGCACTAGCTGCCCAAAGGCAGGATCCACCTTTGGGCACCGAGGGTGGACAGCCTCCCTCCAGCTTTGCAAGTGGGTTTAAGATGTACCTAAGATTACATGCCAAACTGCGAGAGGCAGTGAAGGATGGGCGTGCCTGGCGTGCTCTGGCCCATGGGGTCACGAAGAGTCGGACACGACTGAACGACTGAACAACAACAAAGATTACAGGCAACAGGAAGCGTCCTTTGGATCTAATAGGAGTACAGCGCAGTATTTTTGGTAGGGAGGGGTTCAAATGCATACTATCAGTTTTATTTCAGCTTTAAGCTCATAGCAAAACAAGACAAAAAACGCAGGAACAGCAGTTACACTCACACAATTGAATTTAAAAGGAGATTGGCGACAACAGAATTAGTGGCAATAAACGACTTAATAAATATACAAAAATAATGTGCATGTTACTTCCAAGCAATTTCAATTTCCTACTATCAATCCATTACGTCTCTTGAATGTCAGAACAGAAGTTGAAAATTTTGCCATTTGTAGGGTTACAGACTGATCAGTATCTTGCAATAAAAAAACAAGAAGAAAATCAGCCGGGTGCCCAGACAATGGGGGCCGGTCCACTGTCCCTCACACCTTGTGGGGTGCTGTACTATATTTTTTGGGAGGTGGGGAGAATGAATTCCTATGCCCCACAAATAACCCAGAGATGCATTTTAAATAAAAGGACACATTCTACTCATGTAAAAACACACTGATTCCCGGACCATCCGCGGGCTGGATTTAGAAGGCGATTGGGCCGCATCCAGCCCCCAGGCCTTAGTCTGCCTACCCATGATGTGCGAGGACAGAGTTAACCCTTACCCCTCTGTCTGTGACACAAATACACAAATAGGTCAAATGGCACCCTCATAATGCAGCTGAATAATGGAAGACTTTTATCGAAGTGTACTTTCAACAGGACGCTCAATATGCCAGCAAGTTTGGAAAACTCAGCAAACTCAGCAGTGGCCAGAGGATTGGAGAAGATCAGTCTACATCCCAATCCCAAAGAAGGGCAGTGCCAAAGAATGCTCCAACTACCGCACAATTGCACTCATCTCACACGCTAGCAAGGTTATGCTTAAAATTCTACAAGGCAGGCTTAAGCAGTATGTGGACCGAGAACTCCCAGAAGTGCAAGCTGGATTTCGAAGGGGCAGAGGAACCAGAGACCAAATTGCAAACATGCGCTGGATTATGGAGAAAGCTAGAGAGTTCCAGAAAAACATCTACTTCTGCTTCATTGACTACGCAAAAGCATTTGACTGTGTCGACCACAGCAAACTATGGCAAGTTCTTAAAGAAATGGGAGTGCCGGATCACCTCATTTGTCTCCTGAGAAATCTCTATGTGGGACAAGAAGCTACAGTTAGAACTGGATATGGAACAACTGATTGGTTCAAAATTGGGAAAGGAGTACGACAAGGCTGTATATTGTCTCCCTGCTTATTTAACTTATATGCAGAATTCATCATGCGAAAGGCTGGACTGGATGAATCCCAACCGGAATTAAGATTGCCGGAAAAAATATCAACAACCTCAGATATGCTGATGATACTACCTTGATGGCAGAAAGTGAGGAAGAATTAAAGAACCTTTTAATGAGGGTGAAAGAAGAGAGCGCAAAATATGGTCTGAAGCTCAACATCAAAAAAACTAAGATCATGGCCACTGGTCCCATCACCTCCTGGCAAATAGAAGGGGAAGAAATGGAGGCAGTGAGAGATTTTCACTTTCTTGGGTTCCATGATCACTGCAGATGGTGACAGCAGTCACGAAATTAGAAGACGCCTGCTTCTTGGGAGAAAAGCAATGACAAACCTAGACAGCATCTTAAAAAGCAGAGACATCACCTTGCCGACAAAGGTCCGTATAGTTAAAGCTATGGTTTTCCCAGTAGTAATGTACGGAAGTGAGAGCTGGACCATAAAGAAGGCTGATCGCCGAAGAATTGATGCTTTTGAATTATGGTGCTGGAGGAGACTCTTGAGAGTCCCATGGACTGCAAGAAGATCAAACCTATCCATTCTCAAAGAAATCAGCCCTGAGTGCTCACTAGAAGGACAGATCCTGAAGTTGAGGCTCCAGTACTTTGGCCACCTCATGAGAAGAGAAGACTCCCTAGAAAAGACCCTGATGTTGGGAAAGATGGAGGGCACAAGGAGAAGGGGACGACAGAGGATGAGATGGTTGGACAGTGTTCTTGAAGCTACTAACATGAGTTTGGCCAAACTGCGAGAGGCAGTGAAGGATAGGCGTGCCTGGCGTGCTCTGGTCCATGGGGTCACGAAGGGTCGGACACGACTGAACGACTGAACAACAACAACAACAACTTTCAACAGGGGAATGGAAGAGCTCTTGGTGGCCCCATTTGCCCTCATTGTCCCCATGTGGCAAGTTATATATAAATAATTTTTATTCATTTTCCAATATAATTATTATTAACAAATCATACACCTTATCAAATCATATACATTATCACCAATTATATATTCCAAATTCAATTAATTTCCCATGACTCCCCATGTCTTAATAGAGGCAAAAAATATTTTATTTATGTTCTGCTTTCTTGATCTTAGCAATCTGTCAGTCTCTGCTATGTGACTCAAAATCTTGTTTTTTACAAGTCTTTATATCTGATCAGCACGGAGGGAGCTTTTATTCCATATTTCTCTTTGTTAGCTTATTTTGAAAAGCAGTTCTCTCTCAATGACAATTCTTTTGTGAAAGTTCTGAGCTTTCATCCAAAATTAAGAGCAGCGATATTATTTACACATCTGAAATTGATGTAAATGTTGCCTCTTGGCCCTATTGGTAAAATCTCTGAGTTTGTCCATTTTATGGTATATCCCGATATTCTGCCAAAGGTTTTTATTTTCTCCATAATTTTTGGAATTGTATCTTCTGGTTGTGTAATAAATAAAAGGATATCGTCCGCAAATAATACAATTTTGTAATTATTTTTTTTGTGCTTTACACCCTTGCTATGCTCATCCTGAATTATTGCTCTTGTTAATGGTTCCAAGCAGAGATTAAATAATAACGGTGAAAGAGGACATCCTTGTCTCGTTCCTCGATTTAAACAAATCAAATTCAAAATTCTTCCATTTGTAACAATCCAGGCGAGGGTCAGATATTGAAAGGCGGGAAGTTGGTCTGGCGGTCCATTGGAGAAGGGGCGGGAAAAGTCATTTCCCTCAGAGCCACTGAGGGAAAGAAGCAGCGGGGAGGGGCTCCTCCTCTCTTGTCTCTCAGAGACACAACAGGGACCCTCTTGTGAGGGGAGCAGAAAGGATGGCTCTCAGAGAAAGGGGTGGCAGGGGGGGTCTCTCTCTCACCCTCACAACCTCATTGCATTTCTCTCATGGTGGAAGGGGATCCCACCCTCTCACTGCCTGTCTCAGACCGAGGAAGAAGGAACAATGAAAAGGATTACAGGTGGGTAGCCGTGTTGGTCTGCCATAGTCGAAACAAAATAGAAAAATCTTTCCAGTAGCACCTTAGAGACCAACTGAGTTTGTTCTTGGTATGAGCTTTCGTGTGCATGCACACTTCTTGCAAAATGTGTGCATGCACATTTTGTATAATTAGATCTTCCCAATCATTTCTCTCCTCCATCCTTTCCTGAGCAAAAATAATGTTATCCCAAGGACCCTTGATGACACGGGGTGGGGTGAGGGGCCAAGACAAATAAAATATTGGGTGGGGGGCACCCAGCCCCAACGCACATAATCAATAACGTGACACGACACTCGCACAGACACACCATTTGAACAACAACATCCCCTTTAACTTTGGGGCAGAGCCCCTCTAATATTTTATGGGGGGTGCCAGAGATCCTTAGGATTTGGCTCCTATGGCCAGCCCCATTCCCCCCCACCCCTTTGCAACACCCCTGCGAGGTAGGCTCTGTTGTCGTTCCTGTTTTTCTGGGGGAGGGTTCCTTATGGGGGTCTCACATTCAGAGCTTGGCAGAGAGAAGGAGACCCCCCCCCAATGGCACAGCCTCGCCCCTCCCCTCTCTTTATACTCCTCCCCCATATCGCCCCCCCCCCACGCGAGAGGGACGTGCACTCTCTGCTCATCTCTGGGGGGAGAGAAGGGCGAGGGGGGAGAGGGAAGGAGGCGCCCCTTCTGTCTCAGGCAGCCACGTGTCTCTTCTCCCCATGGAGCCCCAAAGGCAGCGCCGTGTCCCGTCCGCTTCCCATCCCAACACAGGAATAGGCTGCTCGACCACCGTAGCTCTAGGGAAGCACGTATCCGGAAATGAACCGGAAGTGTCGCCGGGAAATGCGCCGCCCAAAGGGGAGATTCGGGATACGGAGGAGGAGGAGGAGCGTCGGCGGAGGAAACAGACCTCCCGGATGAAAACCCGTTTCTGTTGCACACAAGGAAAACGGAGTAATCTGGAGCGAGGTAGGTGGAGGACCGAGAGGGAAAAGGGGGGGGGGAGGAGAGGGGAAGGGGAGGGCAAAGAGACCCCCCCCAAGGAAGCGCCCTCCCTGGTGCCCATCCGACAGGGGCCCTGATCCATGCGATCCAGGTGGGAAGTGGGGACCCGACACCTGCAGGGTTTCCCTTGCAAGATCTCCTGGGCAGCAGCATCCCCAGACTCCCGTCTCTCTTTCCTGGGGGGCCGAGAGATGCTCAGCTGCCCTGCACCCCCTTGGGAAGGGAAATGAGGACCCCCCCCCTCCCCAAGCAGGCCTGGGCGTTGAGCTGAGGGCCCTCCCCATTCGCCCGGTTTCCCCCTGGCAGGAATCCCGGGGGTCTTGGGGCGCCTGGCTGGGTCCCGTTTGGCTGGGGAAGGGTTAATGGAAGGGAGAGGAGCCTCGACAGAGACCCCTCCCCTTCCAGCACCACTTACTCACCCCCATCACCCCCCCTTCCCTGCTGACAGTCCCAGATTATTTGTGATATTGTGAGTTTTCATGATGATTACATGTTCAGGTGGTGAGTTATTGCAATGTTGAAATCAAGATATCGCCTAGCTCATATACACATGGTGATTCGCAATATGTTGCCAGTTAAAATATTAGGAAACAGTTAACATGATGTTAACTTCAAGCTGGTCGTGGACAATATACACCAATATAAAAAATTCTTTCCAGTAGCACCTTAAGAGACCAACTGAGTTTGTTCTTGGTATGAGCTTTCGTGTGCATGCACACTTCTTCAGATACCAAGCTCATACCAAGAACAAACTCAGTTGGTCTCTAAGGTGCTACTGGAAAGAATTTTTTATTTTGTTTCGACTATGGCAGACCAACACGGCTACCCACCTGTAACTAATATACACCAAGATTGTGGAAAGCTTTTGGAAAAGTGTGTTTCCAAGGTTTGATGGCTCATAACACCACTTTTTTAAAAAGAATACCATGAAATTATATAATAATAATAATAATAATAATAATAATAATAATAATAATAAAATTTTATTTATACCCCGCCCTTCCCAGCCAAAAACCGGGCTCAGGGCGGCTAACACTAATTAAAATCACAGCAAAAACATAAAAACAATCAATTTAAAATACAAATTCAAAATTCAAAATTAAAACTGCAGTCTCATTTTCAAATAGCCCACCAATAAAAGAATGAAGCATAAGTATCAAACAGAAACCAACCCAAAGGCCAGGTGGAACAGCTCCGTCTTGCAGGCCCTGCGGAAAGATGCCAAATCCCGCAGGGCCCTGGTCTCTTGTGATAGACTGTTCCACCAAGTCGGGGCCAATACTGAGAAAGCCCTGGCCCTAGTTGAGGCCAACCTAGCATCTTTGTTGCTCGGGACCTCCAAAAGATTATTATTTGAGGACCTTAAGGTCCTACACGGGACATACCAGGAGAGGCGGTCCCTTAGGTATGAGGGTCCTAAGCCGCATAGGGCTTTAAAGGTCAAAACCAGCACCTTAAACCTGACCCTGTACTCCACCGGGAGCCAGTGCAGCTGGTAGAGCACTGGATGAATGTGGTCCCGCGGCAAAGACCCGGTAAGGAGCCTCGCCGCGGCATTCTGCACCCGCTGGAGTTTCTGGGTCAGCTTTAGGGGCAGCCCCGCGTAGAGCGAGTTACAATAATCAAGTCTGGAGGTGACCGTCGCATGGATCACTGTGGCCAGATCAGGGCGAGAGAGGTAGGGGGCCAACTGCTTAATACGGCGGAGATGGAAAAATGCCACCTTTGCTGTGGCTGCAACCTGCGCCTCCATGGAAAGAGAGGTGTCGAAGGTTACACCCCAAACTCCTGACAGAAGGCGCTGGCACTAATTGGGCCCCATCAAGAGATGGGGTTTGGCCTCCCAACCCCATGTCGTCCCAACCCAGCCAGAGGACCTCTGTCTTCGAAGGATTTAACTTCAACCGGCTCCCACGCACCCATGCAGCCACAGCCTCCAAGCACCTGGTCAGTGTGTCCGGGACCGAGTCAGGGCGGCCGTCCATCAACAGATAAAGCTGGGTGTCATCAGCATATTGATGACAGCCCAGCCCGAAACTCTGGACAATCTGGGCAAGAGGGCGCATAAAGATATTTAAAAGCATCGGGGAAAGGATTGCGCCCTGCGGAACTCCACACACCAAGGAGTGTCGCGGTGACAGCTCCCTCCCTAGCGCCACTCTGTGTCCCCGACCTGAGATAAAGAGGCACAGCAATTGTCGGACTGTGCCTTGAATCCCCACGTCGGCAAGGCGGTGGTCCAAAAGATCGTGGTCGACCATATCGAAGGCTGCTGACAAATCTAAAAGAATCAACAGGCCCGAACCGCCTCGATCCAGCTGTCTACGGAGCTGTCTACGGAGACAAAGCTGTCTCGGTCCCATAGCTAGGGCGGAAGCCAGACTGAAATGGATCCAGAGTCAATGTTTCATCCAGAAATCCGCTAAGCTGTTCAGCAACCGCTCTCTCAATTACCTTACCCAGGTACGGAAGATTCGAAACTGGGCGGTAATTGGATAGATCTAAAGCAGGAGTGGCCAACAGGTCGATCGCGATCTACCTGTCGATCGCGAGGAAGTTCCTGGTAGATCGCGGGTAGATCTTGGGTTCCTTACTGAACAGCAGCCTAAAAAGGGGAATAAAGCTCTCCCCCTGTAAAAAGCTCTCCAACTCTTATCTTTCTCCCACTCCCAAAATCTCAATAACAATGGGCAATTAGCTGAGCTCCTTCCTCTTGCCTAAACGGACACTCTGTGTGTGAGTGTGTGTGAGTGTGTGTGTGTGTGTGTGTTGCGCAGGATGGTCCCGCCTCCCTCTTGCCGGCAAGCAGCTCCTGTCCCTTTGGAGCCACAAAGCCAGCTGCCTCCCCTTTCCCTGCATGCCTGCCGGATGGCTGGCTGGCACCTCCCAAGCGTCCACGGGGAGAGCGATCCCTGCAGAGGCTTAGGATGGAAGTGTGAAGCTTCTTTCCCAAGCCTCCCTCCCTCCCCCACCCCACTCCACTCCCCAGCCTTCCCTCTGTGAAAGTACGGTAGCATTTATTACTACTCATGAGGAGGAGGCGGCGGCAGCAGCAGCAGCAGCAAGATGAACATTTGGGGAAGATGTGA
This sequence comes from Lacerta viridis, assembly GCA_900245905.1. NCBI lineage: Eukaryota > Metazoa > Chordata > Lepidosauria > Squamata > Lacertidae > Lacerta > Lacerta viridis. The sequence continues at coordinate 127,130 of OFHU01000626.1, forward strand.
ATTACTGGTAGGTAGGTTTGACTTTAAATGGAAATTGAATCAGATTTCTCCCTCATTCCTACCTCATATGAAAGCCCCCAGAGCTCTCTGTAATGAACAAAAAGAAGAAAGTCCCACTTCTTTTGCCTTTATTAAAATAATTGTGCAGGTCCAAACCATACTGTCCTTAGAGCTAAGGGACTCGATGTGGGAAGCTCACATATTTATTGTCTGCCCCCCCTTACTAGGGGATAAAGTCTCTCCTCATTTGTTAATGACAGTGATGGTGGTTCTTAATGGCACTGTTGACTGCTGTTCACTTTACATTGTTGAAATATTATTCTGATATACTGGTAGTTTATTAAATAGTTTAGTTAGTACAACATTTGATTCAGAATATTTTTTTCCCTTGTTTTCCTCCTCTGAAAACTAGTTGCATCTTACGGCCAGGTGCACCTTATGGAGCGAAAAATATGGTATGTGGCCGAAATTGATTCTGTTATTCTGGAGTTAGAAAAAAGATTTGGCGACTTCAAAAAAAATGAATTAATTGTAGAGTACATGTCATTTCCATTCATTTCTGATTTGGACATTTAAAAAATTGTAGTCATTATCAGTACAAATTACTCATTGTGCAAAACATCTCTTGAAAATGAGATATTAACTCTGAAAAATGACATTTTTCTGAGGGCCCGTGCAGAAGAATCATCATTTTGGAAATTTGTGCCTAGACAGAAATTTCCAAATTTGAGAAGATGCAGCGAAATTTTACACTCATGTTTTGGTTCTACTTATTTGTGTGAATCTGCATTTTCATATTTAAAAATGATGAAGAGTAAGCAACGTTCAAACATGACAGATGAGCACCTTAAGGATTCCCTGAAGCTGGCCCTGACACAGTACTCGCCTGATATCAAACAGTTGGTGACGCAGGTGTCACACTAACAGTGGATGAAGGCATGTATTTTTACGAAATCTCGATAGGTAGATGCAACTTCCTCCCAAGAAATCTCTAAAAGTTTCTGTTGTCCCCTGTAAAAGTAGGACAGTGCTCCCCCCAAAAAACCCCTCTCCTTCTCCCAACTTTGAGCCGAACCCCTAAAAAATGGGGCATTCCTCATTCCCCAAAAAGGTCAACAACTTTGAGCTGAACCCCCCCCCCAAAAATGGGGGTAGATCACTGCTAGATTTTAATTCTGAAAGTAGATCCCAGTCTCTTGGGAGTTGGCCACCCCTGGATCTAAAGGATCTAAGGATGTTTTCTTTAAGAGCGGACGCACCACTGCCTCCTTCAGTTCCCATGGGAAAGATAATTTAATGAAGAATGTAATGCAATAACTTTTATGAAGGATTATTTATGAGAATAGCGGTCATAGAGAAGAAATGTGAAACATACAGAAAATTTTTTCACCATGTCAGTTAATACTTAGTTGGGTAACCTTTAGCTTTAATGCCTTCCCATCGAGTGAACCTAGTTTTTTTTTAGTTCTGCAGGTGTAATAATGTGAAACCAAGATTGAATTATTGCCTCTACTAATTGGGTTTTATTGCTGGGTTGCTTCTGACTAACCAGTTTCTTTAGTCGGCTCCATAGATTTTTGATTGGGTTAAGGTCCGGGCTATTCCCAGGCAGTCCCAAGCAGTGGAATATGATTATCTTGAAACCACCTTTTGCACAGAGCAGCAACATGACATGGAGCGAACCCTAGATCATAACACTATCTGGGGTTTTTGCGGTAGGTGTAATTTAAGTAGGATGTTAATCTTCTCTGATTCTTCTCCTCACATATTTCATATCATCACTACCAAGCAAGGAGATTTTGGTCTCATTCCTCCAAATAACACTGTCCCATTGCTCCGCTGTCCTGTTAACATGAGTTTTAGCCCAGTTTAACCATTTCAATTTTTGTTTGAGAGATAACAATGGCTTTTTCTTTGGAATTCTAGCATGTAGACCATATTCCTGCAGTCTGCACTGAACAGTCCTATCTTCACTTGCTGTTGTGCACCTTTACCTGCCTTTACAAGTCTGATTTTGTAGTGACTGAATCTCCTTATACCTCTTAAACAATTTAGAAATGCCACCTTTGATTAAATTTCCACCAAATTTTCTTCTGATATCTTCATATCTGTAGCCGTTGTTCACTTAATAGTAGCATTTTACATTGCTTTCTAGGTGACCAGTCAACTCTTTGCGCCATTTCTTTAATTTTATTACGTTTTGCAAGCTCTCTTAATGAAAAATAAACAAAAAACCCAACCAACTTGTTAGCAATCACATAACACACTGACAAATGCTGTCCTCTCAGCTCCAGTACATAACATCAATAGCTGAAACCTACTGTGAACTAGAATCATAGAATTGGAAGAGACCCCAAGGGCCATCCAGTCCAACCCCCTGCCAAGCAGGAAACACCATCAAAGCATTCCTGACAGATGGCTGTCAAGCCTCTGCTTAAAGACCTCCAAAGAAGGAGACTCCACCACACTCCTTGGCAGCAAATTCCACTGTCAAACAGCTCTTACTGTCAGGAAGTTCTTCCTAATGTTTAGGTGGAATCTTCTTTCTTGTAGTTTGAATCCATTGCCCCGTGTCCGCTTCTCTGGAGCAGCAGAAAACAACCTTTCTCCCTCCTCTATATGACATCCTTTTATATATTTGAACATGGCTATCATATCACCCCTTAACCTTCTCTTCTCCAGGCTAAACATACCCAGCTCCCTAAGCCGTTCCTCATAAGGCATCGTTTCCAGGCCTTGGACCATTTTGGTTGCCCTCCTCTGGACACGTTCCAGCTTGTCAGTATCCTTCTTGAACTGTGGTGCCCAGAACTGGACACAGTATTCCAGGTGAGGTCTGACCAGAGCGGAATACAGTGGTACTATTACTTCCCTTGATCTAGACGCTATACTCCTATTGATGCAGCCCAGAATTGCATTGGCTTTTTTAGCTGCTGCATCACACTGTTGACTCATGTCAAGTTTGTGGTCTACCAAGACTCCTAGATCCTTTTCACATGTACTGCTCTCAAGCCAGGTGTCACCCATCCTGTATTTGTGCCTTTCATTTTTTTTGCCCAAGTGTAGTACTTTACATTTCTCCCTGTTAAAATTCATCTTGTTTGCTTTGGCCCAGTTCTCTAATCTGTTAAGGTCATTTTGAAGTGTGATCCTGTCCTCTGGGGTATTAGCCACCCCTCCCAATTTGGTGTCATCTGCAAACTTGATCAGGATGCCCTCAAGCCCATCATCCAAGTCATTGATAAAGATGTTGAATAAGACTGGGCCCAAGACAGAACCCTGTGGCACCCCACTAGTCACTTCTCTCCAGGATGAAGAGGAGCCATTAATGAGCACCCTTTGGGTTTGGCCAGTCAGCCAGTTACAAATCCACTGTCAGCCAGTTACAAATCCATCAGATTCTCAGTCTACCCACCATGTTGCGGAGACCCGGAAGTGTTGTTTCCCATTCCAAAAGTATCTCGTTCATTTTGGAAATCACTTTCTCTTTACTCTCAATGATATCTCTTTCAAAGTGCAAACTTTGAGTCAAAAACGTCTCCTTTTATCTTGTCTAAATAAGATTATTTGATGGTATTGAAACCAATCTGCCACCGCACCTCCCACCTCATCCTGTTTATTCAGTTTTATTTCTTTTCCCGAAAACTCCAAAAGATCTCTATAAGTTGCCCATTGTCCTTCCATTTTGCATTTTTACAAAGCTTTTGCTTCTGTGGGTGGGGGGGGGGAAGGTGTCTTTCTTTCCAGCAGAATCTTATATTTATCCAATACTGTAAGAAGGATTTTCCTAATAATCTGATTCATAAAGCTCTAGTATGTTTTAGTTGTATTATAGCATATATAAGCATAACAAACAAACATATTCTCATGACCTTCTAGATCCAATAGCTTACGGTAGTGTCTTTCAGTATTACCCACTGCTTGCAGAGGCATGTTGCCTCACAGTAAAAACATAAATCTGGCAGCTAGAATCCCCCTCTCTCCTAATTATCCATTATAATTTTATATTTAATTACTGGTTTCTTGTCCTGCCAGATAAACCTAAAATGTGTTCTGGAACTTTCCAAAACTTTCAGTTAGTTCTGGAAAGAATGAACACTCACTCGTCCCAACAAGGCTGACAGATGGAGGTCTAGATCCAAGGACATTTTCCTACCTGAGCACTCCTTCAGCTGACCGCAAGCACCAAGCCTTGTCGCTAGCCCTCTGAAAGGCCCATACAACAGTCCCTAAAAAAGACTCAAACCAGGCTCTTCCAAAATGGTCAGTATGGCCCTCCTGAGGCCCAACAGACTGTGCAGTTGATTAATAAACATATAGAGGTTGATTGAGGAAATATATGGCCCGGGGGAGGAGGATTAGTATGCAGAGGATAAAATATGTCATTAGAAACTATGAACCAGACAAGTAGAAGGCATATAGAAGTAGAAGACATGTTCTTCAACATTACTGTATTGCAGGTGGCTGGACTAGATGGCTCCCGGGGTCATTTTCAACTCTCCAGTTCTATGATTCCATGACAGGGGGAGCACATGGGAGAATGTATAAGATGTTAAAATAGGAGAAAATGCTAACAGAAATTTTTGTGTTTCATATTCCTTTGTTCTTTTCCTTGAAATTTGAACAGGGCTTTATTTTCCATGCACTCCAAAGGAAGTGGTGGAGAAGACAGTTAGAATTTTGGGGGACATCTGAAGTCTCCTTATGATTAACAAAGAAACCATTTAAATGCATTGAAAGTGGCATATGATTCAATCAGTGAACACACAAACTTCACATCAATGAACTAAAAGAGTAGAGAAACCATTTCCGGCTATGGAGCGTGGAAAAAGCTTCAATGATAGTGGAACACCTAGAAAACATCAACGGACTCACACAGGGAAGAAACCATTTAAATGCATGGAGTGCGGAAAGAGCTTCACTACTAGTGGAAACCTTAGAATTCATCAACGGATTCACACAGGGGAGAAACCATATGAATGTATGGAGTGCGAGAAGAGCTTCAGTAGAAGTGGAAGCCTTAGAATCCATCAACGGACTCACACAGGGGAGAAACCATTTAAATGCATGGAGTGCGGAAAGAGCTTCACTACTAGTGGAACACTTACAAAACATCAACGGATTCACACAGGGGAGAAACCATTTGAATGTATGGAGTGTGGAAAGAGCTTCAGGAACAGTTCACACCTTCGTTCACATGAACGAACTCACACAGGAGAAAAACCATTTGAATGTATGGAGTGTGGAAAGAGCTTCAGTCAAAGTGGAACACTTAGAAAACATCAATGGATTCACACAGGGGAGAAACCATTTGAATGTATGGAGTGCGGAAAGAGCTTCAGTGACAGTTCACACCTTCGTTCACATGAACAAACTCACACAGGGGAGAAACCATTGGAATGCATGGAGTGTGGAAAGAAATTTAGGCGGTGTACAGAGCTTGATATACATCAAAGGACCCACACAGGAGAGAAACCATTTAAATGTATGGAGTGTGGAAAGAGCTTCAGTCAAAGTGGAACACTTAGAAAACATCAATGGATTCACACAGGGGAGAAACCATTTGAATGTATGGAGTGCGGAAAGAGCTTCAGTGACAGTTCACACCTTCGTTCACATGAACGAACTCACACAGGGGAGAAACCATTGGAATGCATGGAGTGTGGAAAGAAATTTAGGCGGTGTACAGAGCTTGATATACATCAAAGGACCCACACAGGAGAGAAACCATTTAAATGTATGGAGTGTGAAAAGAGCTTCAGCCAGTTGGCACACCTTCGTGTACATCAACGAACTCACACAGGGGAGAAACCATTTAAATGCACAGTGTGTGAAAAGAGCTTCAGGACCAGTTCACATCTTCATTCACATGAACGAACTCACACAGGAGAGAAAACATTTGAATGTATGGAGTGCGGAAAGAGCTTCAGTGACAGTTCACAACTTCGTTCACATGAACGGATTCACACAGGGGAGAAACTATTTAAATGCATGGAGTGTGGAAAGAGCTTCAGTAGGAGTTCACACCTTCATTCACATGAACGAACTCACACAGGGGAGAAACCATTTAAATGCATGGAGTGTGGAAATTGCTTCAGTCAGAGTTCAAACCTTAGGAAACATCAACAGACTCACACAGGGGAGAAACCATTTAAATGCATGGAGTGTGGAAAGAGCTTCAGTAGGAGTTCACACCTTCATTCACATGAACGAACTCACACAGGGGAGAAACCATTTAAATGCATGGAGTGTGGAAATTGCTTCAGTCAGAGTTCAAACCTTAGGAAACATCAACAGACTCACACAGCAGAAAAGCCATATAAATGCATCGAGTGTGGAAAGTGTTTCAGTGAGAGTGGACACTTTAGAAAACATCAACAGACTCACACAAGAGAGAAACCATGTAAGTGCTAGGGAAGTGGATAGAGGTTCATTTGTAGTGGGAGTTTTTCAAACCATCAAAAGAGGTGTAAGAGCTGTAAGAGTGGATACTGTACAGGTCATCAGTTAACTCAAAGAGGAGAAATGGTTTAAATAGAAAGAGTGTGGGATCTGCTTTGGTTATTATGGAACGCTTTTTAGAGTGTAGAACCTGTTTCTCTACAAGCTGACACTTTCCTTCATGTAACAGGAAATCAATCTTAAATGCATTCAGCGTACGTGAGCTTTTGTTGTTTGTATGTAATGTTGTCTAGACATGTATTTAAAGTAACGAAGGTAACATTTCACAATAGTAAGCATAATATAATATTTAATGTACTGTTAGATAGGGAGGGGGAGTGTCTGGAGTGTTGCTTCTGAATGAGGATGGACTGAGAGTGAGCTGGTTTTGGTGTTTGGTGGAGGGAGTTGGAAATGTTTGTATCTGGGGATGGAGAGTTGCACAAAGTGGAGCTGAGACTGGGGGTGTCACTTTGGAAGCAGAGTTAGATTAATATTGTAGCAACAGCAGCATAACTCCCACTGTTTAAATTGCAATAATGGAACTATGAAGACACAGAAAGACTGAAAGCACCTACTTATATGCCCAAGGTAATCTTGAAACCCTCACCTATTCTTTTGGTTGATAGATATATTTTGTGAGATATATTGTGTATAGATAAAGATATATTGTGCATGGCTATATTTCGTGGCAGGAGAAATAAAAAGTGTATTTAGTGGCACCACCAGGAAAGGCTCTGTTAGGGAAGGGGGCACAGGGAAGAAGGGGCCGTTCCAGAGCATCTCAAAGCAATGTGCGGGGGTGGGGGTGGGGGACGGACAGTGACGCCAGTGTGTGTAGAACGCTATCCCCAAAAGGACACGGGAGAAACAATATGTTGTTGTGGTTCAGTCGTGTCCTACTCTTCAATATGGATGAGTATAATTATCTGTCCATTTTATGCAGATCTTAGACAAAAACTTAAAGCTCCACTCCTATGCCAACTTAGCTCAGTAGACAGAGAAAGACATGTTTTGTTTTTGCTGAACAGGTTTACTGGAACAACAACCTTTGCGGTGGCCAAATTTCTTTCTCTGGCCTTTAAGCGTCACAAGGCTAAAGTTGACTGTGTTGATACTGTTCTAAATGTATAATCTACTTTTCGTTGTAGGTCTAAGTTTCAAGCTTCTTTTCGTTGTAGGTCTAAGTGTCACGCTTCTCTGGATGTTTTAGACGTTTTAATTTTTGTATGGATAATATTTGTTTTCTGACTGAAGGTCGAATAAATTCTATTGATTGAATGAGTATAATGTGTGGAAGGAGGTCAAGGCAGGTCCCCAACCGAGAGTGCTAAGGGTCAACTTCCTCCAAATCCACCAGCTGCCCCAAGGCAGGAGCCACTCTGGGCTCTGGGGGTGGAAAACCTCCCTCCACCTTGGCAACTGGACATGATCCTAGGAAGTCCTCTTGCCAGCAGAGCAGAATGTGTGTTATTGATGTAATTATCTTACTGTTGCTGTTGCCATCATGGATTGGCTGGATGCTGAGGTGGGGGGGAGACCCTTCTTTTCGCTCTCCTAAATCTTCCACCATTCCTGCTTTATTGGCTCCCATGAGTTCTAGTTTTACGAGGGGGGTGGGGCTTTTCTCTCTCTTTCTCCCCGCTATCTGACATGTCCCTCCTCCCTCGTTTTCTCTCCAAACTAAAAGGTCCCAAATACTGAACTGTGCACAGTTCTCCAAATGTGCTCACACCATAGATCTGCACGATTCCATTACGATGGTGGCAGGTGTATGTTTTGCTAATTGCAAAATGGTTCTTTTATTAGATTCAGAAGCAATACAAGTGCAAGTGAGTGAGAAATTTTGCTGATTTTTTTCAGAACAGCAAGAAAAATATACGTTGCCATCTCAAGCTACTTCAAGGCTTCTCAGGTGGCACTTTCTACCCCCAGGTAGCTTGAGATGCAAACTCCTAATTGCTATGCTAAAAATCTAGATAGTATATACAGGCTGTGCTCATGTTTTATGGCCAGACAGGCTTAGCTAGGTCACTCTTCATCTGAGGCTTTTACTGAGCAGTGCATTTGTCAATAGATAACACATCAAAGACTGTTTACAAGGGATAGAGATAGAGTAATAAAACATAGGGAGTTCTTGGCTCTGCATTCCTATCAGATCACTATCTCCTTGAAATACAATAATATTCTGCAATTAATTCATGCAATGCGTTTTCAACCCCTTCCCTAAACACCCCCATTGTGGGATTTGCATTTTCCTGAGCCACTGCACATGTGGTCAACATCTTCCCTGAGTTTCCTATGATAAGGAACGGGAAGGGGGGGTCGCCTAAAAGAGGTCTCCTCCCGAGTAAACCTGTGGGGACGGAGCGATGCCCTTGATGGACCCCTTCCCCACTAACATGTTCTTGCACAAACACCACACAGAAGTCCCGAAAAGGAAAAATCCCTATGAAAATAAAGGTTTTGTTCCCTTGTGCGGTGCTTCGTTACGGTCTACCTTGTATCTCCTATGGGCCATGTTTCTCATGGGGAGGTCTCCATTGTAGCGAGAGGCAATTGGATAGAACGGAGAGCCGGAAAGGATCACTTCTAAGCTATATTCCTTTGTGGAGAGCTCTGATTCTTAAGACATTCTCTCACTCTCAACGCAATTTTAAACCTAAAGGCATGAGCATTCAGCAGGCAATCAGTTGGTAATCTCTGGATAAATATCTCCCTCTGGACTCAGCTATGTGCCAGACGATGCAGATGAGGACCCCCATTGTTCTTTCCCTAGTGGGTACTCAAGGTGTTCCACCATTTAACACACATTTACATGTATCTCTGAGTCATTACCTATCTGTTAATCCTGTTTACCCATATGTTAATCATGTTAAACCCTCCTTCTCTCCACCCCTTTCTGATGTTTTGCCTATGTAATAGTGATATAGTTAGGATGTTTTCCAAACTGTATTCTAGGTCAGGGCGGGAGATTTTAAAAGTTCTTGTCACCCTGTCCTCGGGGTTCAGTCTCTTTTGCTTGAACCTGTTGCGCAATAAACTTTGTACTCTGCTCTGGTTGGTGACTGGCTTCCTTCTTTGACTCCATTGGAACCTCGGGCTTCACCTGAAGGGCCAGGTGGCAGAGCACTCTCGCACCTGGGATTTTTCCGTAACACCTAACATGACCCCAAGGTCTCGCTCCTGGTCCCTCACCTCCTCCCCATCAGCCTCTATGTGAAATTATTATTATTTTTGGCCCAACGTTCACCTGTTTAATCTTGTTGACAATGAACTGGAACCTTGCCAGAAGGAATGGATGGTGCCGACCTGGGTTTAATGACAAAGGGACATATAAATATCTATTATTATTATTATTATTATTATTATTATTATTATTATTATTATTACCACACCCATATATTACTTCCAGCATAATATAAGAGATAAGAAAATGTCAAACACAAATAAATTCCCTGAACAGGGCTGCCTTCAGAGGTCTTCCAAAAGTTATGTACAGTGGTACCTAGGGTTATAAACATTTCAGGTTACACTTCCGGTGGATCGCCATTCTGTTCAGTTGGGACCTCTCTCAGCTCTGGGGGGGGGCGGTGTTTTTGGGTAAGGAGCATCCACAACCGCGCTGTGGGCTCCGCTTAAACCCCAGGAAGAGCGTCCTGAGGACTTGGGGTCTAGCGGGAGCCAGGAGTGCTTTCCTTGCTCTTGAGGAAACTTAGTAGTTTGCTCAAGTGAGTGGGGCTCTGGCACAGCTTTGAAGACCTATCAATTGCCTGAAAACACGAAGCGGCAGAGGCTGACGGTAGATGAGCGCTTTGCTTTTCCCCAAATTGGATTACAAAAGAAGGATTCTGTAAGTACTGAGAACAATTGATTTGCAAATTCTATTGAAATTCGGCTTACAGAGAGAGATCAAAAGAGGAAGTCCATCTCTCTCTGACAGCGGCAAGTTTAAAGTAACACCTAGAAACTGTAGCTGTGAAAGATTTGTTTATTTCAAGTGGAGAGCTGATTTTGTATACCTTAGAAAACCCCTGCTTGGGGGGTAGACTGAGAGTTTGATTTATTTCTTCTTGTGGATTACAAACTAAAAGGGAAGATACCGTTAATCCCCCTGGCTATGGAGTCTGGGTCAGGCGGGGAATGGCGGCTTTGGACTGGATTGCACAGTTGGAAAATTACTGAGATCTCACCACTTCCTGCTTATTCAAATCCCACGGTGTCCTCGAAGCTTAAAGAATGCTAGACTCAACACTCACACCATTTCAGCAAAGGCTATTGTTGGAATGTCAATTGCTTCAGTAGAGAGTTACAGATAAGTTCACCCAGATTGGAGCTGTTTTAGCAAACTGCTTTTTAAACCCACTCGATGGAAAGGATGGAAAGGAGGCAGATCCAGAGGAATTTTTGGAAGAGGAGGACATACAAGTTGGAAAACAAGAAAGGCTCCCTTGGTGTGAGAGACTGGGAGCCTATAGTCTGGACACTACACTGAGCTCTGGGGGTGAGAGCCCAAGGGCCCAAGAACAACAACCATGGAAAATGCAATATGTAGCTGAGAGTGGAGGAAAGATACTTTATGACGATGCCAGAGCAACTACCTAACAAGAAGAAAGCTACAATCTGGAGGAGAAGAAGCTACAACGAAGAATACTAAGTATAAAATTGAGGTTGAAGGAAATAATGGAAGAAGAAAAAAGAGCTGGAAAGGGTGGGGTTTGGGGGGGACCTGTGGGGGATGGGAAAGGTAATGGGAGGGGTTGCGATGGATAGGAGGGGGGTGGGGTAAAGGATGATTATTTAAAGGGGATATTATAAAGGCTGACCACGGAACTCCGAAACCAGAGGGAAAACGGTGTATGAGACTGGAAGAAACATTTAGGTATTTGTTAAGATGTGATTTATTAATATCTGAAATTGGAATCAGAAGGAATATAGGCTACAGTATTAGAAAGTTAAGAGAGGATATAAGAAGTTGTGATGTGGAATTTGATGTTTTGTTTGATAAGAATAAGATTTAAGATATGTTGATTATAATTGTAAGATTAAGATTAGGTGTAAGAAAGAAGATTTTACAAGGTTACAAAGTTACTAAAGAAGATTAGAAATGAACGCAGAAGAGAGGACGTGAGGAAGTCCCAAATTTAGGATTATAAAAAGGATAAGGATGGATAAATAAGTGTTTTGTTTGTGTGTATTTTGTTTTGTATTTTTGTAGTGTTCGTATTTGTATTTTGTGTATGCTTATTATTAAAATCCAATAAATTGTTAAAAATAAAAATAAACATTTTAGGTTACAAACTCCGCTAACCCGGAAGTAGTTCCTTGGGTTGAGAACTTTGCCTCAGGATGAGAACAGAAATCACGCGGTAGCAGCAGCTAAAGTGGTACCTCAGGTTAAGAACGGTTTCAGGTTAAGAATGGACCTCCGGAACGAATTAAGTTCTTAACATGGGGTCACAAAGAGTCGGACACGACTGAACAACAACAACCACTGTAATTTCTCTCTCTTTGACATCTGATTGAGGGGGCGTGTGTTCCACCGGGAGGGTGCCACTACTGAGAAGGCCCTCTGCCTGGTTCCCTGTAACTCTGAGTGAACTGGCAGAAGACCCTCAGAAGTGGACCTCAGTGATGATGGGTTTTTTTTTTCTTTTCCTTGTGTCGGATGGATGTTGAAACAAGGTGTGATTGACAAGGGCATCATGTAATCTTTGTTCTAGGCATCTTCTTCTTTGCTCTCCTTAGAGATGAGACGTTTGTTGCAACAAATAAATGACTTGTTTCCTCTCCAGGAAGCGGAGCTCACTGACCCAGGGGAGGAATGAGTGGCAAAAAGGGATTCTCCCTCTACCCCCAATCCCAGAAAACATAATTTTCCTCCCCTACAAACAAGCTCTATATTTCCATTTCTTTTCTGAAAATATGTTCCAAGGTTGAATTGTCTTTTACGACCACTGGGTGGTGACTCCACTGGGTGCAGTAGGGGGGTGGACAGGGCAGCTGAGCATCTCTTGACTCAAGAGTTTGGTGCGTTGCAAAGGAGATCTTGCAATGCAAATCCTGCAAATGGAGGATCTCCGATCTACAGTGGATTGCATTGATCGGGGCCTCTGCAGATAGCGCCCAGAAAGTGAGTTGTTCTTGTTGGGGGGGTCTCTGCCCCCTTTCTCTCCCCGCCCATCACCCCCTTCCCACCCCCATGCAACTCTACCTCTTTGTCTTCTCTGTCCCTCTGCTTCCATCGCTCGCTATTCTATTCCGATTTCCTTTCCTGCAATACAAAGGGCTGGGGGCTCTCCAAGGATGCGCCCCCTCTGCGGGAGGGGCTCCTTTGTCCCAGCAGCGCCTGAATCAGCCCCTCCCCCGCTCGACTGACCCACAGAAAGAAGGGGGAAGGGGAGCACGCCCATACTTACTTTCCTTTCACCCCCCACTCGCCCAAAAACCTGCCCTCCCTTCCCAGCTGCCCTGTTTGCAGATTCAGGGGGAGGAACAGCGCATGTTTCTCCCGCTCCCCACAACCCCAAATCCCCCCAAAAAATGTTTTGCACCTCTTTTCCCTCCTCCTCCTCTGCAGTCCTGCTCCTCCTCTTCCGGGAATGTGGATGGAGGCCCCTCCCCCTCCAACCTTGGCTCCCCCCTTCCTGCCTCTCTAGGAAGCGGAGCTCACTGACCCAGGGGGAGGAATGAGTGACGCCTCCCTCCTCCTTCCCAAACCAGCTCCGTTATCCTGTTTCTTTCCTGAGAAGGTCCCGGGTTCGATCCCCGGAGACGGCAGGGAAAGAGACCCCCCCCCAAAAGTCCTCCGGGGCACAAAGGTTACATTCCCCCTTCATCTCTTTTAATCCATTGCCGGGAGAGGGGGGATCTGGCCAGTTTTACACCCAATTCCCAACGTGGGGGAGGCAGGGCTGTGGCGGAGGGTGTCCCCATTACAACAGCCCTGCAGAGTAGACCAGAATTGTTATGCGCGTTTGAGGCTTGGAACAGGAACTTCCGACAACCCTAATTGAAAGGTTAAAAGCATACATTCCCGCCATCAAGCAACATATACTGGGCTCCCAGAGCCATAATAAGGGACGGGGGCTTCTTTTTCCAGTTGTATTTTTAAAGATAAATTTTTATTGTTTTCTTTATTTAACATCTCTCGACAATTCATTGTCTTTTTTTAATAATCATTTTTATTGGTTTTACAAACATAAAATATATAATACATTTCATTACATATTATTCTTCTAATATTCTGGCTTTTTACAGCCATGACTTCCCTCAATCCTTCCATATGGTTTCCAAAGCTATCTCCTTTTTTTATACTTCTTAGGTCTATCATTGTTTTAATATTCATATTTAACGCAATCACTGTATACTTCGTATACAGTCCTATTAACGTATTCAATTGAGTGTTATCTTTCAAATAGTTCATAAATTTATTCCAGTCTTTGATGAATTTCTGGTCCCGCTGTTCTCGGATTCTTCCTGTCATTTTGTCCAGTTCCACGTACTCCATTAGTTTCATTGTCCATTTCTCCTTCGTCGGTGTTTCTTCTTGTTTCCATTTTTGTGCTATTAGGATTCTGGCCACAGTCACTGCATACTGGAAAAGTTTTAAGTCTTTCTTTTTAATTTCTGTACCTGTAATGCCTAATAAAAAAAGCCTCTGGTTTTTTAACAAAAGTGTATTTTAACATTTTCTTCAATTCGTTATATATTTCATCCCAGAAATTTTTCACCTTCTTACACTCCCACCACATGTGATAAAAAGTACCGTTTTCCTTGCATTTCCAACACTTATTATCACCTTTATACATTTTTGCCAATTTAACTGGAGTGATATACCATCTATACATCATCTTTAAAGCATTCTCTTTCAAAGCATTACATGCAGTAAATTTCATCCCTTCATTCCACAGTCTTTCCCAGTCTTCAATCATAATATTATAACCCAGATCCTTTGCCCAGTGAATCATCACCGACTTCACCTCTTCATCCTTCAATTCCCATTCCAGCAATATTTTATACATTTTAGACAATGTTTTATAATTATTATTCAAGATTTCAATTTCAAATTTAGATTTGACATCATTAAATCCATTCTTTTTCATATCATTTTTAAACATTTCATTTATCTGGTAATAGTGCAACCAATCATTGACATATTCTTTCACTTCTTCATATAGTTTAAGTTTCCACCTTGTTCCATCATTTTTAAGTAACATTTCATACGTTATCCAATTCTCACACATATTCAATTTTTTTAGGCTCAAAACTTCCAATGGTGATAAGCACCAAGGAGTTTTCCTTTCCAATAGGTTTTTATATCTGTCCCAAACTTCATAAAGAGATTTCCTGAAAATGTGGTTTCCAAATACTTTATGGACCTTAGCTTTTTCATGCCACAAATAGGTGTGCCAACTGAATCTGTTATCGTGTCCTTTCAAATCTAGTAAATCTGTTTTCTTCAGCATTATCCATTCCTTTAACCAAAAGAGACAGGCTGCTTCATAATATAATTTCAAGTCTGGCAGGGTCAACAATTCATTGTCAAACAATAACATGCATTAGCTCCACCGAGCTTTTGACTTCCCTCCCTCCAACAGGTAATTTATTTCACGTCCCAACACGCCATTTATAGCTTTAACTGTAGTCCACATTGCAGGATTTATTTCAATCCTGCTAGTGTCATCAGATTTTTGCAATTGTCATTTAAATAAACAGAAAATTTACTACAGTCTGTTTGGAATTTCGAGTCATCCTGGTCTCAGATACTGCAGGTCAGTTTGACCATTTCCACATATTCCATCATCTTCGTCTGCCACTCCGAAATAGTAGGAGTCTCTTGTAACTTCCATTTTTGGGCCAACCAAGTTCTCACTGCTGCAGTGGCGTACATAAATAGTCTTTGGTCTAACTTTGCAATTTACATTCCCATCAAACCTAGCAGAAATGCCTGAGGTTTTTTGGGAAGGTATACCTCAACATCTTTTAAAATTCATTATAGATCAACTCCCAAAATACTTTCACTTTGTCACAAGTCCACCACATATGATAAACGTCACTGTCTGAATCTTTACGTTTCCAGCATGCTTTGTCCCTGATTCTATACATTTTAGCTAATTTCACAGGTGTCAAATGCCATCTGTACACTACCTTCATTACATTCTCTTTTAAAGCCATGCATGCTGTAAATTTAGATTTTCATTCCGTAATTTTATCCACGAATCAAACTCAATATTATACCCAAAATCTAATGCCCATTTTATCATGACTTCTTTCACTTCCTCATCTTTCATAAACCAATCTAATAACAAATTATACATTTTAGACAAAACTTTTGAATTCTTACTTTCAAAAGGATCTGGCATAATAAAAATTCAAAAAACCCAAACCTGATATACCTAAAATAAAGAATACGCCCAAAAAATTGTCACACACATCAAACATCACCAGCAAAACACCGCCCTCTTTACTCTTAATGATATCTCTTTCGAAGTGCAAACTTTGAGTCAAAAACCTCTCCTTTTATCTTGTCTAAATACCGTATATACGCGAGTATAAGCCGACCCAAATATAAACCGAGGCACCTAATTTTCCCACAAAAACCTGGGAAAGCTTATTGACTCGAGTATAAGCCGGTTCACCTTTGCCGCTGTGGAGGAGGAGGAGGAACGAGCAGCCCGAAAGCAGCCCTTTGGGCTGCTCCTTCCTCTTCCTCCTTTGCCAAGTTTGCATTTATGCGAGCAGTTCAGGAATGGAACAAGCTGCCTGGGGAGAGTAAAGAACCGCCATTCTTGTACGCTTCTTAAGGAATGGTTGACTGGGGAGAGCGGGTGGCGGCACGAGCGGAGAGAAAGGGCTTCTTTCTCGCTGCCCCCACCGCCCGCCTCACTCAAGTATAAGCCGAGGGCAGCTTTTTCAGCACAAAAAATGTGCTGAAAAACTAGGCTTATACTCAAGTATATACAGTAAGATTATTTGATGGTATTGAAACCAATCTGCCACCGCACCTCCCACCTCATCCTGTTTATTCAGTTTTATTTCTTTTCCCGAAAACTGCCCATTGTCCTTCCTTATTGCATTTTTAAAAAGCTGTTGCTTCGGTGGGTGGGTGGGAAGGTGTCTTTCTTTCCAGCAGAATCTTATGTTTATCCAATACTGTAAGAAGGATTTTCCTAATGATTCATAAAGCTCTAGTATGTTTTAGTTGTATTAAAGCATAAATAAGCGTAACAGACAAACATATTCTCATGACCTTCTAGTTCCAATAGCTTAGTGTCTTTCAGTATTACCCACTACTTGCAGAGGCATGTTGCCTGTATGTATAAAAGTAAATCTGGAAGTTGGAATCCACCTCTCTCCTAATTATCCATTATAATTTTATATTTAATTATTGGTTTTTTGTCCTGGCAGATAATCCTAAAATGTGTTCTGGAACTTTCCAAAACTTTCAGTTAGTTCTGGAAAGAATCAACACTCACTCGTCCCAACAAGGCTGACAGATGGAGGTCTAGATCCAAGGACATTTTCCTATCTGAGCACTCCTTCAGCTGACCGCAAGCACCAAGCCTCGTCGCTAGTACTCTGACAGGCCCATACAACAGTCCCTAAAAAAGCATCAAACCAGGCTCTCCCAAAATGGTCAATATGGACCTCCTGAGGCCCAACAGACTGCGGGTGATTAATAAACATATAGAGGTTGAATGAGGAAAAGTTAGGCCCGGGGGTGGAGGATTAGTATGCAGAGGATGAAATATGTCATTAGAAACTATGAAACAGACAAGTAGAAGGCATATAGAAGTAGAAGACATGCTCTTCAACATTACTGCATTGCAGGGGGTTGGAGTAGACGGCTCCCGGGGTCATTTTCAACTCTCCAGTTCTATGATTCTATGACAGGGGGAGCACATGGGAGAATGTATAAGATGTTAAAATAGGAGAAAGGGCTAACAGAAATTTGGGTTTCATATTTCATTGTTTTCTTCCTTGAAATCCGAACAGGACTTTATTTTCCATGCGCTCCGAAGGCAGCAGTGGAGAAGACAGTCAGAAATCTGGGGGACACCTGAAGTTTCATTCAGTTGATGAACACACAAATGTCAAATTAATGAACTCAGACAGGAATCTTCGTGTACATCAACGACCTCAAACAGGAGAGAAACCATTTGAATGCATGGAGTGCGGAAGGAGCTTCAGTGACAGTGGATCACTTAGACAACATCAACAGACTCACACAGGGGAGAAACCATATAAATGTATGGAGTGTGAGAAGAGCTTCAGTAAAAGTGGAAGCCTTAGCATCCATCTACGGACTCACACAGGGGAGAAACCATTTGAATGTATGGAGTGCGGAAAGAGCTTCACTACTAGAAGAAACCTTAGAATTCATCAACGGATTCACACAGGGGAGAAACCATTTGCATGCATAGAATGTGGAAAGAGCTTCAGGGAAAGTTCGCACCTTCGTTCACATGAACAAACTCACACAGGATTGAAACCATTTGCATGCATGGAGTGTGGAAAGAGCTTCAGACAGAGTACAAAGCTTGATATACATCAAAGGACCCACACAGGAGAGAAACCATTTATATGTATGGAGTGTGGAAAGAGCTTCAGCCAGTTGGCACACCTTCATGTACATCAACGAACTCACACAGGGGAGAAACCATTTGAATGCATGGAGTGTGAAAAGAGCTTCAGGACCAGTTCACAGCTTCATTTACATGAACGAACTCACACAGGAGAGAAAACATTTGAATGCATAGAGTGTGGAAAGAGCTTCAGGTTAAGTGAAACACTTAGAAGACATCAACGGATTCACACAGGGGAGAAACCATTTAAATGCATGGAGTGTGGAAAGAGCTTCAGTAGGAGTTCACACCTTTATATTCATCAACGATCTCACACAGCAGAAAAACCATTTAAATGCATGGAGTGTGGAAATTGCTTCAGTCAGAGTTCAACCCTTAGGACACATCAACGGACTCACACAGGAGAGAAGCCATTCAAATGTATGGAGTGTGGAAAGAGCTTTGCGCATAGTGCAGTCCTTGGTAGACATCAACGGACTCACACAGGGGAGAAACCATTTGAATGCATGGAGTGTGGAAAGAGCTTCAGTGGCAGTGGACACCTTAGAATTCATCAACGGATTCACACAGGGGAGAAACCATATAAATGTATGGAGTGTGGAAAGAGCTTCAGTAGGAGTTCACACCTTGATATACATCAACGATCTCACACAGCAGAAAAACCATTTAAATGCATGGAGTGTGGAAAGAGCTTCACTACTAGTGGAAACCTTAGAATTCATCAACGGATTCACACAGGGGAGAAACCATTTAAATGCATGGAGTGTGGAAAGAGCTTCACTCAGAGTGCACAACTTGGTCAACATCACCGGAATCACACAGGGGAGAAACCATATAAATGTATGGAGTGTGGAAAGAGCTTCAGTGACAGTAGAACACTTAGAAAACATCAACGGATTCACACGGGAGAAACCATATAAATGTATGAAGTGTGGAAAGAGCTTCGGTGACAGTGGAGCACTTAGAGGACATAAACGGATTCACACAGGGGAGAAACCATATAAATGTATGGAGTGCGAGAAGAGCTTCAGTAGAAGTGGAAGCCTTAGAATTCATCATCAGACTCACACAGGGGAGAAACAATTTAAATGTATGGAATGTGGAAAGAGCTTCAGTGAGAGTGGAGCACTTAGAAAACATCAACGGATTCACACGGGAAAAACCATTTAATTGCACGAAGTGCAGAAAGAGCTTCTTTGACAGTTCACACCTTCGTTCATATGAATGAACTCACACAGGGGAGAAACCATTTGAATGTTTGGAGTGTGGAAAGAGCTTCAGAAGAAGACGAAAGCTTAATTTACATCATTTTTTCAAAAACCTTGGAATAAGGCTTTTGGACCATTTGGATTACAAAATTAACTTACTGGGCGATTTAAATGGAGTGGTCTCCACTTAAATGGATAGAACATTTCAAATGGTTTCAAATGATGGAAGACTACCCAAAACTTTCTTTGAACTTGTGCACAATTTGGATCTGTTGGATATTTGGAGATTAAAATATCCAACAGAACAAGACTTCACATATTTTGCTGAACCGAATCAATCCCTTAGCCGCCTGGACTACATCTGGATTACAAAAGACCTTTTTCCAAAGGCGATAAAAGCAGAGATACTTTCAAAGACTTTTTTAGATCACAATGCTGTTTTTCTGGAATTGAAATTAACCCTGAAGGGTCTTTTAGATGGAGAATGAACGATGCGTTATTGAACGTGGGTTACAAAATATTTGCAAGTATTCAAGAAAGTAGGTTGAAGTTAGTGTTGTCAGACTTAATAAACAAAGACCAGGCATGTTTTCTACCTTGAAGACATATGAAAGATAATGCTAGGATTGTTATTGACATTTTAGAAATGCTAGAATCTAAAAAGAATTGTAAAGCTATATTAATGTTCATTGATGCTGAGAAAGCTTTTGATAATGTTTCTTGGAGTTTTATGAATATGCAAAATATGGAGGTTGGCCAAAATTTCTTAAATTGCATCAAAGTGATCTATTCTAATCAAAAAGCTAAAATGGTTGTTAATAATGTGGTTTCAGATGAATTTAGAATTGAAAAGGTACCAGGAAAGGGTGCCCCCCCTGTTATGAAAACTTCCCGCGGGGACAAGTTGAGAGACTGATATCACAACATCCTCCCCCGATATTAGACAATGAAAGAGCGGCGAAAATTAAGGCATCATTAAGAGAAGTAAACAAACAGTTATCATATACACAGTATGAATCTGTTGTCTTTGTTCCATCCTTGGAACTCTCTGAGACTGGTTCTACCAGTTGGAGCCTTTGATAACCAACTCTCCAGGGGACCAGAGCACTTGCTCTGTGTGTGTTGGCAGAAACAGTGTTGAACTTTGCAACCTGTTGCTGTGGCTTTTCACATCTGTGAAGTGAGCCTGAGTGTCTCTGTTTTGAGTGCAAACTACAGCTACATTTGCAACAGCTGAGATTGCAAACTCTTTGGAGTAGCGTTTGGGCGCCTGACCCTTTGTTACTCTCTCAGATCTACGCACAAGATGTAGATCTTCTTTGCTGAGTTTCTCCTGAACAGGACTTTTTGGAGAAACTTTACCAATTGTAAACAGTGGCTCTAAAGATTCCTAGCACATCATCATCTGTTGATGGCCTGGTCATAGCATGAGTCCGTCTTTCGATGACAGTGTCACCTGTGTCGGAACTAGCCGTGGTTGAGCTTGCACTGCTACTGCTGGTGTCAGTATCCTCATATGTATTGACATCAATGGGAAAGCTTTGGAGAATCTGTGTCTCCGGCTTTACAGTAGGTTCTACCTCCTGAGTAAGAATTACTGTGTTAGAGGAAGGCAATAGAACTCTGTATTGACCTTTCTCATAGCCCATAAAGATGCCTTGGATGGTTGTACCTTCAAGTGATTCCACCCACATCTGAGAACCAAAAACCTTAAGATGCTTAACAGAAGGTTTTCTGTGAAACAGTATCTCATAAGGTGAGCATTCCATTCCTTTTGGAATACTCCTGACCCAAGCATATGTGAAGGCAGATAGGCTTTCAGCCCAATTCTGTTCAGACAGCTTTGCACAGCAATTGCGCCTGCATACCCTCACGTAATTCTTAGCAATTTTGCGCCTGCATACCCTCACATTGTAATGATCTGTGTTAATTTTAACACACAAATCATTGTTCCATGATGATTGGCTTACAGCAACTTTGTGCCGAATGCAATGTTGACTTAGGAAGTCCTGGAACTCCTGTGAATCAAACACTGGTAATTGATTAGTATACAAACATTCAATTTTGCCATCATGCATGAAATCTATCTTAGCACAAAATTCAGTGAACTTGGCCAAGACTTGCTGCGGACTTTTCATAGTGTAAATCCAAGAGAATTTAGAGAAATGGTCAGACAGCAATAAATAACAGTTAGCTCCGCCTCTAGATTGTGGCAAAAGTCCTATTACATCAGCAGAAACCTGCTGGAAACATCTTGTGACCTTTTCTCTGCGTGGCTGTTTGGTAGTCTCCTTGGACTTAGCAGCACCTGCAAAAGAATAAGAATCAACAACATCAAAACAACAGTCAGTAGAATCAAAAGACAGTAAGAATAGTCCATCTTTGTTCTTCTGAGCTGTAAGGATAACTTTCCATCCTTAGAAATTGTGCACAGTCCTTTGCGTAGTCTGAGCTCGCAGTCCTTCTCGGTAAGCTGCGGTACACTTAGCAGGTTGTAGGCAATTTCTGGCACATATAGCACGTTGCTAATAGACAGCTGGAGACTCTGAAGATAAACAGTTCCAACTCCAGTCGATTTCAGGTGTGTTCCACTCACCTGCGACACGGTGGAGTCCAACTTCTTAAAAGTCTTAAACAAACGTTTGTTTGATGTCATGTGGTGGCTGGCAGCTGAGTCAATTGCCCAGGCTAAGTCTGTGTGCTGCTCCTGCACGCCTTGTGTAAGCAATGCAACTGTGCGCCCTTTGGAGACTTTGGCTTGCGCCTTGCCTGTAGATCCACCTGCTTGTTGGTTAGATCCTTTCTTGGGCCTTCTGCAGGTCTGGAAACTGTGCCCTCTCAGACCACAGTTTGTGCAGCGTATGACTTTAAGAGCTTGCACATGCTCTGTTGAAAACTAGGTGGGGTTGAGGACGCTGCTGCTTCACTCCCCCTTCCATTAGCCTCATTTAGCAAAGTTGAGAAGACTCTGGCCACGGTTAAGTTTTGAGCATCCAGGGCACCTAGCTGCGATGCAATAGCACTATAACCGGCATGGAGGCTATTCAAAACCATGAAACAAAACACGTCTTCGTTCAATTGCACGTTGCGTTGTGCAAGTTCACTTCGCAATTCTTTCATGTGGTTAAGATGCGAACGCAAATTGTCTCCCTCCTTTAGCCTAAGGTTGGTGAGACGTTGGAAATGCAGCATGGAACTCCCTGCCGCAATCCTTAAATGTTCATTTTGCAAAACATTCCAAAAGTCATTAGCGTGATCCAAATCTCTCACGTGAATTAACTGAATCATAGAATCATAGAGTTGGAAGAGACCACAAGGGCCATCCAGTCCAACCCCCTGCCAAGCAGGAAACACCATCAAAGCATGCCTATAGAATCATAGAATCATAGAGTTGGAAGAGAGTTGAACTGAGATTGGTCAAGATGCAATACTATTGTTGCCTTCGCCTGATTGGCCCTGTTTAGCCATCGACCACCAGGGAGCAGTGGAGGGGCATTAGTCACTACATCAAGCAAATTTGGCCTTGTTAGTACAGCCTCCATCTTAATTCGCCATGTCTGATAATTTTCATCAGTGAGCAATGGACAGAGTGAGCTGCTGCTACTTTTCTGATCCTTTGCCATTATGGAGAAAAAACAGGCTTTCTTACTCTCTGACTTCAGAAAGCAATTAAGAGGTTTATTGCCTTGTAAATCAGTCCGGTTACTCACAGTCCAAAGATAACGCATCTTCTTCTCACAGCGGGAAACGGCCCTTTAGCACGAAAACTCCCCCGGAATGAAGAACGCGGTTTAAGGCTGCTTTCTTTGCTGGCAGATAAACATCAGGCAGAAGTCATCAGAGGTCCGATGTTCGGAAACCAGCCAAACTCTGCTACCAATGTTATGAAAACTTCCCGCGGGGGCAAGTTGAGAGACTGACCCCCAAGGCGGACGAAGCCTCCGTGCCCTCTGGCTTCTGGAGTCCAGGGGCACAAGTGATATGCGATTGTTTCCCAGCTTGAAAAACAACACGCACCAGCCAGTAAGGCTAAAACCTACTTTATTGTAGATAAAGTGCAGAATATATATATCTGCGTAGCAGCTCATAATTCAGAGCTGTCTGTAAAAGCGTCTGCATCTCCTGACGCAGAACTGAAAGTAAAGAATACAACAGTAAATTACAATGACATCACATGTGTGGGGGCTGGTATGGCCAGTGTGTTTCCCACAGGGTGAAACATGACTCTTGGTCATGCTGACCTCGCTGCTTCAGCGTCTTCGCAGCTCGGCTTGTACTGATATCACAACACCCCCTTGCTTTTTATCTGAGTTCTGGAGGTACTCCTTAATATTTTAAGAAAGAGTAAACAGGTTAAAGGTATTGTTGTAGGGTCAAAACAGTATAAGATAAAAGCCTTTGCAGACAATTTAGTGCTGACACTTCAGGATCCAGAAACCAGAGCCAAACTACAGCATTTTCTGACATTTAATGGATTGCAGAAGATTCCTATAGAGAAAAAGACCCTACTCAATGACTTGGTTACAAATTATCTTTGTTAAGCCAAATTTCTGCAGTGAAAATGAATTTATTGCCAAAAATGCTGTTTCTATTACAAGTATTGCCTATTATTGACAATGTGAAATGTTTTAAGAAATTGCAAAAGGTATTGTCCAAATTTATCTGGCAGGGGGAGGAAACTAAGAATTAAGTTTAAATTACTGACAGATAGTAAAGAAAGAGCTGGCTTCTCCATGCCATATTTAAAGTTATACTTTGAGACAGCAGCAATTTGCTGGCTCAGAGACAGGTTTATGTTGGAAAATACCAATTTGCTAGATTTGGAAGGTTATGATAATGTGTTTGGTTGGCATGCTTATTTATGGTATGACAAGATAATGACACAAAGGTTTTTAAAATCATGTAATTAAAAAGTAATTGTTTAATGTTTGGATGAGATATAAGGATTTGTTAGCAAGGAAAACACCTAGATGGATCTCTCCATTAGAGGCCAAGGCATGGAAAAAGTTAAATATGGAGACTAAGTGGTTGAAATATAGTGATTTGTTGCTGCAAAAAGGAAACAAGTTTAAATTAAAGCCTTATGTACCCCTTAAAGACAAGTTAAATGATTGGTTACAGTATCATCAGACTAATGAAATGTTTAAAGTTGATAATAAGACAGGTTTTCAAATTGACAAATCCAGATTGGAAACAGAATTGCTGGAATCAAAGAGTAAAAATATTTCTAGAATGTATAATTTATTGCTGGAATGGCACACAAAAGATGAACAAGTGAAATGGGTGATGATTGATTGGGCTAAAGATGTGGGGCACAATATTATGTTGGAGGACTGGGAGAGGTTATGGAAAAAAGATTATAAGTTTACTGCATGCACAGTGTTGAGAGAAAATATGATGAAAATGATGCATACATGGTATTTAATCCTGGTAAAACAGTATCATACATCAGATAAGAAATGTTGAAAGTATAAAGAGAAAGAAGGAACCTTTTATCATATGTGGTGGACGTGTCCCAAGATAAAGGACTTCTGGGAAAGGATTTATAATGAAATGAAAAAAGTGTTGAAAAACACTTTTATTAAGAAGCCAGAAGCCTTTTTATTGGGAATTATAGGGGAAGATGTTAGAGATTTCAGAGTTGCATACGTGCAGAAATTCAGCTGTCTATCTCCAAGCAATTAGCTAGTTGGCAGAAAGCCCAGAGCATGAGGTGTTTACACCCGTGGCAACACCTAAGGGAGTGAAGGTGATTGGATGCAAGTGGGTGTACAAACTTAAACCTTTGGTCACAGGAGGACACAAATACAAGGCTCGCTTAGTAGCACAAGGTTTTTCTCAAAAACCTGGTTTAGACTTTGATGAAACCTTTGCACCTACAGCTAAAAGTGAGACTGTCAGGTTACTGCTAGCCATAGCAGCGAAGCGAAAGCTTAAGGTCAACCATTTTGACATACAAACCACATATTTACATGCACCTTTGAGTGAAGACATTTATCTTGCTGAGCCACCCGGGTATGAGACGGGTAACGGAGTATTAAAACTCAATAAAGCTCTTTATGGTCTTTGGCAGGCCGCGAGATCTTGGAATAAATGTTTACATGAAGCTTTAATTTCATTCCAATTTCGACAAAGTGTAGCTGATAACTGTGTCTATGTGCGTGGGACTGGTGACAAACAAGAGTATTGCCTTGTGTATGTTGATGACTTGTTACACATGAGTAAGTCAGACAAACAAACTAAAGCATTTGCTGCACAACTATCCAAAAAGTTTAAAGTGAAAGATCTTGGTCCAATTAAGTCTTATCTAGGTCTGGAAGTGTGCTGGGCAAAGGATGGGAGTTGTTTAATCAGTCAGCAGAGCAAAATTAAACAGCTTCTGGCAACATATAACATGCAAGACTGTAAAGGATCTGCTATTCCTATGGAACTAGGATTCATTAAATCACTTCACACAGATGAAAGTCCTATGTTTGAACATCCTGAGTTATATCAGTCAGCAATTGGAAGTTTAATGTTTCTGAGTCAATGGTCAAGACCTGATATAAGTTACGCAGTAGGAATACTTAGCAGGCAGGTATCTAAGCCATCGCTTAATGCCTGGAAAGCAGTGAAATTTTTGCTAAGGTATTTGAAACAAACAATTGGCCATGTGTTAAAACTTAGTTCTGCAGGAGATGAACTGTTACATTGTTATTCAGATAGTGATTGGGCAAATTTACCGGATAGAAAATCTGTTACAGGTTTGGTCATTATGTTTGGAGGAGCTTTAATTAGCTGGAAGTCAAGGAAACAGAGTATAGTGAGTGTTTCTTCGACAGAATCCGAATTTGCGTCGTTAAGTGAGTTATGTTCTGAATTGACGTATTTCAAGCAATTGTTAACAGATCTGAATGTAAACTGTGAAAAGCCAATACAAGTTTGCATTGATAATCAAGCGTGCATTGCCTTGAGTAATACTGAAAGTTTTAAGTCACGTTCAAAACATGTGTCAGTGAAATATCAAAATGTAAGATGCAGTGTACAGAACAATTTAATTTCATGTATCTATGTACCAAGTGATCAGAATGTTGCAGATGTGTTAACAAAGCCATTGAACAAAGTGAAGAACAAACAAATGTGTAAAAGTTTGGGTTTGCTTGATGAAGTGAGTTAAAAGAACTCTGTATATGCACAGGAGTTAATTGCTACGATAAACAGCTGTGAGGGGGTGTTAGAGATTTCAGAGTTGCATACGTGCAGAAATTCAGCTGTCTATCTCCAAGCAATTAGCTAGTTGGCAGAAAGCCCAGATCTGCTCTCTCTCAGACCCTTAGCAACGACCTGTGATTGGTCAATGAGTTCCTAAAGAACTGAGCTCTGTGTGAGAGCTGTGGTGGTGTGTTAGTGGTTTGTAGAGAACGTGGTCAGTGTAGAGAGAGAGAGAGAGACAGAGAGGAAAGATTTTATGTTTTGTTTCTTTTATTTTGTAAAGTCTGTAAATAGTAACTTATGGATGCTAGTTGCTTCAATCAATAAATACTGTATATAGTTATCCAGTGAGTTGCTGAGTTCCTGCGTTGAGCTGTCTAGTCAATTTCACAACAGCCAGAAGCTTCCAGAAAAGTCTGTGTCTAACTCTGCGGTGTCCAGGAATACATTATACTCCTGACACTAAATCTTAAGAGAATAAATTCCCCAAAAATATGCTACTTTCTTTCTGTATTCCACAACAGCAGGAAAAATACAAATTGCCATGAATTGGAAAAATCAAGAGATGCCTACGGTAGAAGAATGGCAAATGAAGATGATGGACTTTATGGAATTTGCCAATCTGACAGCGAGATTACGCGACCAAGCAGAGGAATCAGTGCAGGAAGATTGGAAGCAATTTAGATGTGTGTTATATATATATATAATATATATATATATATATGTGTGTGTGTGTGTGTGTGTGTGTGTGTATATGTTAATAGTTTATAAATATATATATATATATATATATATATGTGTGTGTGTGTGTGTGTGTGTGTAATATGGAGGGGAAAGGGTTTTTTCTTTCAGAAACTAAACAAGAATGGGGGGATTTCCTATTTGTTTGTTTGTTTGTTTATCTACCTATCTGTCCCTCCACCCCTTCTTTTCTCTCCCCCCTCTGGAAGTAAAGAAAGAGGACATTATAGGCGATAGTAATAAAATGTTAGGTGAAAATAGGATGTAAGAAGTTAGAATTGTGTTATGTTTAATTTGTTAGGAATAAGTTTATAGATATATGATGATAGATAAGGATTAAGAATATTTGAGGAAGAGGAAATTAAAAATGTTATAAAGTTACTACAGTATATTTGAAATGAACGCAGAAGAGAGGACGTGAGGAAGTCCCAAAATAAGGTTATAAATAAGATAAGTATAGTTAAATAATTGTTTGTTTGTTAGATTTTGTTTTTGTATTTTGGTTTTGTAGTGTATTGTTGTAGTGTATTGTATTGTTTTTGTATTTTGTATGTTTATTTTTCTTGTATTTTGGGGGGGGAAATTAATAAATTCTTATTTTAAAAAAATGCTCAAGCTGTCCAAAGACAGGATCCACCTCTGGGCACCGAGGGTGGACAGCCTCCCTCCAGCTTTGCAAGTGGGTTTAAGATGTACCTAAGATTACATGCCAAACTGCGAGAGGCAGTGAAGGATAGGTGGGGCTGGCGTGCTCTGGCCCATGGGGTCACGAAGAGTCGGACACGACTGAACGACTGAACAACAACAAAGATTACAGGCAATAGGAAGCGCCCTTTGGATCTAATAGGAGTACAGTGCAGTATTTTTGGTAGGGAGCGGTCCAAATGCATACTATCAGTTTTATAGCAAAACAAGACAAAAAACACAGGAACAGCAGTTACACCCACACAATTGAATTTAAAAGGAGATTGGCGACAACAGAATTAGTGGCAATAAAAGACTTAATAAATATACAAAAATAATGTGCATGTTACTTCCAAGCAATTTCAATTTCCTACTAACAATCCGTTACATCTCTTGAATGTCAGAACGGAAGTTAAAATTTTTGCCATTTGTAGGGTTACAGACTGATCAGTTTCTTGCAATAAAAAAACAAGAAGAAAGTCAGCCAGGTGCCCAGACAATGGGGGCCGGTCCACTGTCCCTCACACCTTGTGGGGTGCTGTACTATATCTTTTGGGGGGTGGGGAGAATGAATTCCTATGCCCCACAAATAACCCAGAGATGCATTTTAAATAAAAGGACACATTCTTCTCATGTAAAAACACTGATTCCCGGACCATCCACGGGCTGGATTTAGAAGGCGATTGGGCCGCATCCGGCCCCCAGGCCTTAGTCTGCCTACCCATGATTTGCGAGGACAGAGTTAACCCAATCAGGAAACCATCAAAGCATTCCTTTGATGGACGCACGTGGATGCAGAAAGGGGGAATTTCCCCCTTTCCGCGGCTATTTTTCGGCGTGACACCCCCTCCTCGCTGGCCCACCCCCCGCTGAAAAATAGCCGCTGGAAGGGGGAAAAGACGACATGCCCCCGTTCGGGGCCCACCCGACGGGGCGGGGTGGCAGGGGCCGGCCAAAGTGTCACCCCCCCCCGGAACAAGGGGCGGCCGCCCCCCCACCCCCTCTTGCTACGCCCCTGGTGGCAGGGGGTCTCTCTCTCCCTCACAACCCCATTGCATTGCTCTCATGTTGGAAGAGGATCCCACCCTCTCACTGCCTGCCTCAGACCGCGGAACAACGATAAGGATTATATATATAATTTTATATCTTTAGACCTTCCCGATCCATTCTCTCCTCCATCCCTTCCTGAGCAAAAACAATATTATCCCAAGGGCCTTTTGCGCTAGGAAGGCGGCCTTGATGACACAGGGTGGGGGGGCCATAGCGGATAAAATATTGGGTAGGAGGCAGGTAAGGCCCACCCTACATAATCAAACATGTGACACAACACTCGCACACACACACACCATTTGAAAGACAAATCCCCTCTAACTTTGGGGGAGAGCCCATCTAATATATTATGGGGGGGTGCCAGAGGTCCCTGGCCCTTAGGATTTGGCTCCTATGACCAGCCCCGTTTCCCCCGTTGCAACACCCCTGCGAGGTAGGCTCTGTTGTCGTTCACGTTATTCCGGGGGACGGTTCCTTATGGGTGGGCAGCTGAGGGGGTCTCACATTCAGAGCTTGGCAGGGAGAAGGAGACCCCCCCCCCTTGATGGCACAGCCTCGCCCAGGAGACCCCCCCCCCTTGATGGCACAGCCTCGCCCCCTCCCCTCTTTTTATACTCCTCTCCCCCACGCGAGAGGGACGTGGATAGAGACCCCTCTCTCTGCTCCTCTCCGTAGGGAGAGAAGGGCGAGGGGGGAGCCTGTGGGGAGGGAGGGGGAGAGGAAAGGAAGCGCCCCTTCTGTCTCAGGCAGACACGTGTCTCTTCCCACCACCCAGAGGCTTGCTCCATCTCTGGGTTTCACGGAGGCTCTTGCAAGGCAAACCTGGGCGTGGGGGAGTGAGGGACCCCCCACTTGGCTTCCAGCCCCTCCCCCACTCTCCTGATCCACAGGGGGAGGGGCAGCCCTTCCCTACTCATTCATCCTCTCCCCTCCCAATCTTCCTGTTTGTAGATTGAAAAGTCACGTCCTTCTCTCCCCACAAACCCAGATCACCCCCAAATATGATGCACCTCCCGCAGCCATCTCCACCCTCTGCTGTGGGGAGGAGGAAGGAGGGGGGGCCGATGTCCCCATGGCGCCCCAAAAGCAGGAGGCCAAAGGCATCGCCGTCCCTTTCGTTTCTCATCCCAACACAGGGCGAGGCTGCTCTGCAAACGTAGATCTAGGGGCAAGCGCGTCCCAAAAGGAACCGGAAGTGTCGCTGCGAAATGTGCCGGAAGTTTCCAGTCCAGAAGGAGGGCCAGAAGAGAAGTTTCGGGGAGGGGAGGAGGGGCTCCAGTGCAGACCCCCCCCCCTCCAGCCCTTTCTATTCCACATAAGGAAATCGGAATAATCTCGAGCCAAGGAGGCGGAGAACCAGAGAGGACCAAGAGGTAAAGAGGGAGGGGGATAAGAGGGGAGGGCAAAGAGACCCCCCCCCAAGAAAGCGCCCTCCCTGGTGTCCACCGACAGGGGCCCTGATCCATGCCATCCAGGTGGGAAGTGGGGACCCAACACCTGCAGGGTTTGCCTTGCAAGATCTCCTTGGCAGCAGCATCACCAGACTCCCGTTTCTCTTTCCTGGGGGGCCGAGAGATGCTCAGCTGCCCTGCACCCCCTTGGGCGAATTCTCCCAGTTTCTCCCTGGCAGAAATCCCTGGGGTCTTGGGGCGCCTGGGTGGGTCCCTTTTGGCAGGGGAAAGGGAAAGAGGGAGTCCATGGAAGGGTTAAAGGATGGGAGAGGAGCCAAGACAGAGACCCCTCCCCTTCCAGCACCACTTACTCACCCCCATCACCCCCACTTCCTTGCTGACAGTCCCAGATTATCTGTACTCACTATGACTCATAGAATCGTTGTTGTTCAGTCGTTCAGTCGTGTCCGACTCTTCGTGACCCCATGGACCAGAGCACGCCAGGCACGCCTATCCTTCACTGCCTCTCGCAGTTTGGCCAAACTCATGCCAGTCGCTTCGAGAACACTGTCCAACCATCTCATCCTCTGTCGTCCCCTTCTCCTTGTGCCCTCCATCTTTCCCAACATCAGGGTCTTTTCTAGGGAGTCTTCTCTTCTCATGAGGTGGCCAAAGTACTGGAGCCTCAACTTCAGGATCTGTCCTTCCAGTGAGCACTCAGGGCTGATTTCTTTAAGGATGGATAAGTTTGATCTTTTTGCAGTCCATGGGACTCTCAAGAGTCTCCTCCAGCACCATAATTCAAAAGCATCAATTCTTCGGCGATCAGTCTTCTTTATGGTCCACCTCTCACTTCCATACATTACTACTGGGAAACCCATAGCTTTAACTATATGGACTTTTGTCAGCACTTTTATAGAATCATAGAATCATAGAGTTGGAAGAGACCACAAGGGCCATCCAGTCCAACCCCCTGCCAAGCAGGAAACACCATCAAAGCATTCCTGACAGATGGCTGTCAAGCCTCCGCTTAAAGACCTCCAAAGAAGGAGACTCCACCACACTCCTTGGCAGCAAATTCCACTGTCCAACAGCTCTTACTGTCAGGAAGTTCTTCCGTGTCCGCTTCTCTGGAGCAGCAGAAAACAACCTTTCACCCTCCTCTATATGACATCCTTTTATATATTTGAACATGGCTATCATATCACCCCTTAACCTTCTCTTCTCCAGGCTAAACATACCCAGCTCCCTAAGCCGTTCCTCATAAGGCATCGTTTCCAGGCCTTGGACCATTTTGGTTGCCCTCCTCTGGACACGTTCCAGCTTGTCAGTATCCTTCTTGAACTGTGGTGCCCAGAACTGGACACAGTATTCCAGGTGAGGTCTGACCAGAGCGGAATACAGTGGTACTATTACTTCCCTTGATCTAGATGCTATACTCCTATTGATGCAGCCCAGAATTGCATTGGCTTTTTTAGCTGCTGCATCACACTGTTGACTCATGTCAAGTTTATGGTCTACCAAGACTCCTAGATCCTTTTCACATGTACTGCTCTCAAGCCAGGTGTCACCCATCCTGTATTTGTGCCTTTCATTTTTTTTGCCCAAGTGTAGTACTTTACATTTCTCCCTGTTAAAATTCATCTTGTTTGCTTTGGCCCAGTTCTCTAATCTGTTAAGGTCATTTTGAAGTGTGATCCTGTCCTCTGGGGTATTAGCCACCCCTCCCAATTTGGTGTCATCTGCAAACTTGATCAGGATGCCCTCAAGCCCATCATCCAAGTCATTGATGAAGATGTTGAATAAGACTGGGCCCAAGACAGAACCCTGTGGCACCCCACTAGTCACTTCTCTCCAGGATGAAGAGGAGCCATTGATGAGCACCCTTTGGGTTCGGTCAGTCAGCCAGTTACAAATCCACTGAATGGTAGCATTGTCTAGCCCGCATTTTACCAGCTTCTTTACAAGAATATCATGGGGCACCTTGTCAAAGGCCTTGCTGAAATCAAGATAGGCTACATCCACAGCATTCCCTTCATCTACCAGGCTTGTAATTCTGTCAAAAAATGAGATCAGATTGGTCTGACATGACTTATTTTTCAGAAACCCATGCTGACTTTTAGTGATCACAGCGTTCCTTTCCATGGAGTGAACGAAGATTTTTCTAAAGAGTTCCGTAGAGTTGCGCTGGTGCCTAGATCACTGGCTGATTCAGCTCCCCCCCTCCAATTCCTTTCGGGACGGAGGCAGAGATCAGTAGATCCGCAGCGCCGTCAGTGGTTCTGCAGGACCCCAAGACACCCCAATGCTCCTCTTGGGGTTTTGGGGGGGGGAGGCGCATCACCCTTGCGCTCTTCTCCTCACTCTATGAAGCCGAAGCTGAGGGAGCCATCAGATTCTCAGTCCACCCACCATGTTGTGGAGACCCGGAAGTGTTGTTTCCTATTCCAAAAGTATCTCGTACATTTTGGAAATCACTTTCTCTTTATTCTCAACAAAGTGCAAACTTTGAGTCACAAA
Organism: Lacerta viridis; assembly: GCA_900245905.1. Lineage (NCBI taxonomy): Eukaryota > Metazoa > Chordata > Lepidosauria > Squamata > Lacertidae > Lacerta > Lacerta viridis. Next base: position 159,944 of record OFHU01000626.1, read on the forward strand.
GCCTCTCCTTTTATCTTGTATAAACAAGATCATCTCCTGGTATTGACACCAGTCCACCCCTGCACCTCCTACCTCATCCTGTTTATTCAGTTTTATTTTTTCATCCGAAAAGTCCAAAAGATCTCTGTAAGTTGCCCATTGTTCTTCCATATTGCATCTTTTAAAAGTTATTGCTTCTGTGGGTGAAAGCCAAAGAAGTGTATTTCGTTCCAGCAGATTCTTATATTTATCCCATACTCTAAAATGGTTTTCCTAATAACATGATTCATAAAGCTCTTGTGTGTTTTAGTTTTATCATACCATAACATATTCTGATGAGCTTCTAAATCCAATAGCTTAGTGTCTTTCAATATTACCCAAACCTTTTAGCCAGCAGAAACATGTTGCCTCATAGTACCAACATAGAATCATAGAATCATAGAAACATAGAATCATAGAGTTGGAAGAGACCCCAAGGGCCAAGCAGGAAACACCATCAAAGCATTCCTGACAGATGGCTGTCAAGCCTCCGCTTAAAGACCTCCAAAGAAGGAGACTCCACCACACTCCTTGGCAGCAAATTCCACTGTCGAACAGCTCTTACTGTCAGGAAGTTCTTCCTAATGTTTAGGTGGAATCTTCTTTCTTGTAGTTTGAATCCATTGCCCCGTGTCCCTTCCAACTCTCTAGTTCTATGATTCTATGATAGGGGGAGGACATGGGAGAATGTGGAAGATGTTAAAATAGAAGTGCTTAATGAACTTTATGTGTTTCATATTCCTTTGTTCTCTTCCTTGAAACACGAACAGGACTTTATTTTCCACAATCAATGAACACACAAACTTCACTTCAATAAACTCAAAGAGTGGAGAAACCACTTCAGACTATGGAGCGTGGAAAAAGCTTCAATGATAGTGGGACACCTAGAAAACATCAACAGACTAACACAGGGAAGAAACCATTTAAATGTATGCAGTGTGGAAAGAGCTTCATTGGTAGCAGAACACTTAGAAAACATCAACGATCTCACACAAGCGAGAAACCATTTCAATGTATAGTGTGTAGAAAGAGCTTCAGTAACAGTTCAGACCGTCGTTCACATGAACAAACTCACACAGGGAAGAAACCATTTAAATGTACGGAGTGTGGAAAGAGCTTCAGCCAGTCGTCACACCTTCACGTACATCAACGAACTCACACAGGGGAGAAACCATTTAAATGTACGGAGTGTGGAAAGAGCTTCAGCCAGTTGTCAAACCTACAAGTACATCAACGAACTCACACAGGGGAGAAACCATTTAAATGTATGGAGTGTGAAAAAAGCTTCAAGCGGTGTACAGAGCTTGACATACATCAAAGGACCCACACAGGAGAGAAACCATTTAAATGTATGGAGTGTGGAAAGAGCTTCAGTCAGTCATCACACCTTCAAGTACATCAACGAACTCACACAGGGGAGAAACCATTTAAATGTATGGAGTGTGAAAAAAGCTTCAAGCGGTGTACAGAGCTTGACATACATCAAAGGACCCACACAGGAGAGAAACCATTTAAATGTATGGAGTGTGGAAAGAGCTTCAGTCAGTCATCACACCTTCAAGTACATCAACGAACTCACACAGGAGAGAAACTATTTGAATGCATAGAGTGTGGAAAGAGCTTCAGGTTTAGCGGAGGACTTAGAGTACATCAACGAACTCACACTGGGGAGAAACCATTTAAATGCATGGAGTGTGGAAAGACCTTCAGTAGGAGTTCACACCTTGATATACATCAACGATCTCACACAGCAGAAAAACCATATAAATGCATGGAGTGTGGAAAGTGCTTCAGTCAGAGTTCAAACCTTAGGACACATCAGCGGACTCACACAGGAGAGAAGCCATTCAAATGTATGGAGTGTGGAAAGAGCTTCGCTCAGAGTGCACACCTTGGTACACATCAACGGATTCACAGAGGGGAGAAACCATTTGAATGCATGGAGTGTGGAAAGCGCTTTCGTCAGAGTGGAGACCTTAGAATTCATCAACGGATTCACAGAGGGGAGAAACCATTTGAATGTGTGGAGTGTGGAAAGAGCTTCAGTGACAGTGGAACACTTAGAAAACATCAGCGGATTCATACAGGGGAGAAACCGTATGAATGCATGGAGTGTGGAAAGAGCTTCACTGAGAGTGGAAACCTTAGAATTCATCAACGGACTCACACAGGGGAGAAACCATTTAATTGCATGGAGTGCGGAAAGAACTTTACTGATAATGGAGCTCTTAGAATCCATCTACGGATTCACACAGGGGAGAAACCATTTAAGTGCATGGAATGTGGAAAAAGCTTCACTCAGAGTTCAAACCTTAGGACACATCAGTGGATTCACAAAAGGGAGAAACCATTTAAATGTATGGAGTGTGGAAAGAGCTTCAGTGACAGTGGAGCACTTAGAAAACATCAATGGACTCATACAGGAAAAAACATCTGAATGTATGGAGTGTGGAAAGGTCTTCACTTATAGTGGAACACTTAGAAAACATCAACACATTAACACGGGGGGGGGACTATTTAAATGCATGGAGTGTGGAAAGATCTTCAGTGAGTATTCAAACCGTTTTTCACATCACTAGACTTCCATAGGAGAGAAACCATATAAAGGTATGGAGTGTGGAAAGGGTTTCAGTCGGGGGTTCCCACCTTGATGTACATCAACAGACTCACACGGGGGGAAACAGTTGAAATATATGGAGTGTGGAAAGTACTTCTGTCAGAGTGGAGTTCTTACAAAACATCAGCAAACTCACATGAAAAACCATATAAATGTCAGGAAAGTGGATAGATATTCAGTTGTAGTGGAAGTCTTACAAGCCTATAGACTCACAGGGGTAAAATCTGTACTTTGGTTTCTTTTGGCTTTCACAAGGTGCTGCACCAACAAGCACAGAACAATCCTCTGCAGCGCCGCAAATCCAACTGAATGGTGTAACATTGGAAAGTGTTGGTCGCTTTTCTTACTTGGGTAGTTGTTACCTTTCCACAAGGGCCAACATTGATGCTGAAATCCAGCATTGCCTGAGCTCTGTGAGTGCAGCTTTCTCCTGATTGAAGTGCAGAGTGTTTGGGGACCAGGACATTCACAGGGAAACCAAAATGCTTGTTTACAAAGCCTTACTATATGCTTGTGAAACATGGACCACTTATAAACGCCATCTCCAACTCCTCAAAAGATTCCATCAACGGTGTCTCCGAAAAAAATACATTAATGGCAGTGTACTAGAATAAGCAATGATTTGTTGTTCAGTCGTTCAGTCGTGTCCGACTCTTCGTTACCCCATGGACCGGAGCACGCCAGGCACCCCTATCCTCCACTGCCTCCCGCAGTTTGGCCAAACTCATGTTAGTAGCTTCGAGAACACTGTCCAACCATCTCATCCTCTGTCGTCCCCTTCTCCTTGTGCCCTCCATCTTTCCCAACATCAGGGTCTTTTCCAGGGAGTCTTCTCTTCTCATGAGGTGGCCAAAGTACTGGAGCCTCAACTTCAGGATCTGCCCTTCCAGTGAGCACTCAGGGCTGATTTCTTTAAGGATGGATAAGTTTGATCTTTTTGCAGTCCAAAAAGCAATGATAACCAGTGTCAAAGCAATGATTCTTCAACATCAACTTTTAGAACTTTTAGTTTTTAGAAGATTTGGAATGTATTGGAAGACTCTAGAAGGTTCATATTGTTTTGACTAACTCAGGGTCACACGAAGCCAAGAGAGATAAATTCCTGAGCTCAGCTTTGCTTTATTACTCTGCTTGTACATTGCATGGAACGAAGTTTTTGTCTCAGGTTTTTGCTTTTACTGTGAATCTTTTGACTGCATGTGTTTTTGCTGCCACAAGACGCCTCAACTCCAAATACACGCTGCTGTGACACTGCTACTACAATTTATCAGTTTGGATGCCGGGATTATTTGCCAAAGGTGTCATGGACTTTGAAGAAGCACAAACTCAGGGCGAAAAGGAGAAATGAGCTAAGAGGAAAGCACGTTTGGCAAACCCTCACTGTGGATCAACACCTGCCCGGAAACCTATGTCCTCATTGTGGAAGGATGTGTGGATCCAGAATTGGGCCTCCACAGTCACTTACGGACTCATTGTTAAGACCGTGTTCATGGAAGATAATCTTACTAGGCTACAAGTGATCACCAAAAAGAAGAGCTGTAAGAGTGGCTCAAAAGTGGAGAAACGGTTTAAGTGTGGAAGCTACTTCGGTTATAATGGAATGTTCACAAACATCTATGGACTTGCAGAGCGGAGGCAACCATTCCAGTATAGAAGGTCTAGTGACCCTGTCCTTCACATCAATGAACTCGGATAACGGGAAATCAAGTCTTAAATACGGGAGTGTTTGTGAAGTTTTGTTGTTTGTGGGTTGTATAGACATGTCTTTTAAGGTAACATCTCACAGTAGTAAGTATAATATAAGATGTAATGTAATGTTGGATAGGGAGGGGGAGAGTGTGAATCTGGAGTGGTGGTGGTGGGTGATGATGAGCTGAGAGGAAGCTGGTTTTGGGTTTTGGGAAAGAGAGTTGGAAATGTTTGGAGTTGGGAATGGAGAGTTGTGAAAAGTGGAGTATGAGACTGGTGGTGATGATTTGGAAGCAGAGTTGTATTATTATTATTATTATTATTATTATTATTATTATTATTATTACTACTCAGCCCATCTTACAGCATGTCTAAAAACATGGGAAAATGTCAAACATAAAAAACCTCCCCATACAGGGCTACCTTCAGAACTGATGAATATGGGGACTTCATTGTAAAATTTCTAAAACGTGTTCTGTCCAATGTGAATGACCAGCCCAAGTTCACTCCCTCTTCTGAACCAGAAGCTTTGATTCCTTTTGAGGATATTGTAAAATTGTTGCCTAAACCACTCTGCTTCGGAGGAACTGCTCGTGCTTCTAAGATGGTAACATTTCCATGTTTACTTAATGAGTACAAGTTGAAGTGATGCTGACTCTTAAGAACTTTGAGATATTTTTAAAACTCTTTTGGAAGTTTATACTGTGTAGTAAAAATACCTTCTTTGCTCTTAAATTGGAATGGCTCAATGTGCCCCAAATGTGATTTTTTTTTTTTGTCATTTTATTCCATCAAATGTGAAACATTAACCCTTTGATTTTGTTTGGAATAGTACCTAATAAATATTAAATGCAAAAGTTTTCTGTTATGTGCATTATTTTGAGGTGTGTAGAGCTTAAAGTAAAAAATGGTTCAACGTGCCCCACTTTCCCCTAAATGTTGAATAGCATGGGAGACAGAACAGACCCCTGACGGACCATGCCAGACAAAGGCCAACATATGGAACATGAGTCACCCAGTGCCACCTGCTGGGTTCGCCCCTCCAGGAAGGAATGGAGCCACTATAACACAGGGCTCCCATTCCCATCCCTGCAATGCAGCCCAGAAGAAGACCGTGGCTGGTGGTATTGAAAGCCACCAAGAAGTCCAGCAGAACAAACAGGGACACACGCCCACTGTCCATTTTCCAGCTAAAGCTATCATAGAGTTCAAAGGGACCCCAAGGGTCATCTAGTTGAACCCCCTGCAATGCAGAAATCTCCACAAATATCCGTGACAGATAGGCATCCAGATATCTCTGTCCCATAACCAGGCCTGGGACCAGATGGAATCATCCTTCCCCAGGCCTGTTGTGGTGTTGTATGTATGTGATAAGGCGACACTCAACTCCCTCCAACCAGCACTACCTCATTCCTCCAGTGACCATGAGAGGGCTGCCTTTCCCTTACGCAGGTAGAATCCTAGAATTGTGCAGTTGAAACTAAACTAGACTTTTGCTACTCTCCCTTTTGTATTGGGGGACAATCTGGCCCCACACAAAAGAGTCAATGGAAATGCATCAAAGAATGCATTTGGAAACCCCCCCCCCCCGGTTGCAAATCCCTCTGGGTCCTTTGGCCTCCCGGTAGCAGAACTGCCTGAACTGCTGGCTCTGCACATTGGAGCAGAGTAGGACTTACTTCTGAGTAAGCATGTATTGGATGGGGCTGTATAGCCGTGCTTCCTTCCAAAAGCAATGAGATCAGTTTGTGGGTCTTACGGAAATTAATGCCATGCCCTTATAAATGCACGGGGAGAAGTGCATTCACACATACAAGGGTTCACAAAGCACCCCCAATCCCTGCATCTAACTGCAGGTGATGCAATAGGAAACTCCAAAAGTTCCCCGGGGGTCATCTAGTCCAACCCCCAGCATTGCAGGAATATTCAGCTGTCCTTTACGGGGACTGAACCCACAACCTTGGCAGGATGAGCACCACGCTCTAACCAACGGAGGTATAGCAGCCTCAAATCAAAGCTTGATTTCGGTTCTGGCTGATGTCCCTCCTGAGGGTGTTCTTTCCTGCAGCAGGATCTTAATCCTGGCCACTTAATTGGGAGGAAACCTTGATTTCTGAGTCCAAGTGGCAGGTTATGCTGTGGATCTCTTAAATACCTGCTCAGACAGTAGGCAATGTGGGTCCCCAAAATTTACACACACACACGTAACGACAGCCCATTTATTTATTTAGTTATTTTGCATTATTAAATTTGGACGCTGCCCCGTCCTCCAAGATCCCAGGGCAGCTCACAGCATGAAAATACATAATAGAAACAGAAAAACAAGAAAACAAGGAAAAAAGGGAAAAACCAATAACAAAAGCGCGCAAACACGTTTACACGTGGGCCAGCCAGACACGTGGGTCCCATTCACACGATGCATTTTTTCTCCACCCAACCCTTCCCCACCAAAAACTAAAGTAAAATAAAAGATCCCCTCCTGGGAACTCTGGTTTGCCAAGTTCTCCCGGGAACTGGAGCTCCGCTGGGGACAAACTACACTTCCCGGGATCCTTTGCGGCGGGGAAGTGTTCGTAGTCCCCGGGGACTACGTTCCCGTCCTGTTTTTAAGCTGAGGGCGGAAGTGACGCGCCCAAAGGCGCTGGCGGCCCCTTCTGCGCCTGTGTGGGAAGGAGAGAGAGACCGCGAGGGATCCTGGGTGAGGCGGAAGTGCTGCGGGCGGAAGTTCCTTGGGGTTAGAGGTCGGGAGGAGGAGGAGGAGCTTTAGCGGAACGTGAGTTGGGGAGGGGGAAGGTTTTTTGGGGGGGGCACCAAGAGACGGGTAGGTGGGTGTGGGCACCAAGGGGCGAGGAGAGGGCGCCATGGGTGCTGGGGGGGGGCTCAAATGGGGGAGGGGCTTGGTGGGGAGGGGGCGCCATGGGTGCTGGGGGGGCTCAATGGGGGAGGGGCTTGGTGGGGAGGGGGCTCGGGGGGGGATCCATTGGAGGAGGCGGGGGCAAAGGTAGCTGGGTGGGGAGGGGACCTGCGGAGTGGCTGCCCCGCCCCCCCCCCCCGTTTCCACACACCCAGAGGGGAGATGGGGAGGGGGCCAGAAGATGCCCCTGGGAGGGGAAAATGCAGAGAGTTGGGGCTGCCCCCTGGGGTGACCCATAGGCAGAGGGCAGCTTCACCGTCCTGGGTTCAATCCTCCCCCAGGGGCTTTTGTTCTGAGGATAGAGACCCCCCCCTCCCAGGAGCTGGTGGCGAGGGGCTGCTCCAAATTGGAGCCCTGAGGGGGGACGTAAGCAGAGCCCTTGTGACAGCTGGACCTGCCCTGTATTTTCTCCTCCTCAGAAAAAATACAAAACCGTGAATATCACTGGAAGAATAGCATAAACATGAAACTAAACTGACAATATCTTAATGCAAAGGGCATTTATAAATATTTCATCAGAGGCAAACCTATATATGCTTTAAATCATAAAGTGCAAGTACAAAGTGCAATTGCAAAGTGCAAAAATACAAATTGCCATATAATGTTCAGTTTTGTATTTTATTTCTGTTGGAAGCCGCCCAGAGTGGCTGGGGAAATCCAGCCAGATGGGCGGGGTACAAATAATAAATATTATATTATTATATTATATTATAGTATAATGATGAAGATGGTATAGCAAATGTCTATCACACGCGTAGGTCCATCCTCACAATGTTGGGGAAGGTTATTCAGAGTCCCTCCAACATGTGGGTGTGTTCTCCCGACGGGTGGCTTCATCATTATACTGAACATTATATGGCACTTTGTATTTTTGCACTTTGCAATTGCACTTTGTACTTGCACTTTATGATCTAAAGCATATATAGGTTTGCCTCTGATGAAATATTTATAAATGCCCTTTGCATTAAGATATTGTCAGTTTAGTTTCATGTTTATGCTATTCTTCCAGTGATATTCACGGTTTTGTATTTTTTCTGAGGTACAGATACTGTGACTGTCTGTTATTGTTTCCACTCTGTATTTTCTCCTAGCTGCAACTTCCCGGGGGGCTCTTGGCTTTTCTGTAAGCAAAGCTGCACTGGCAATTACTTGCTTTTCCTGCAGAGAGTTGCCATCCCCACCGCTGCTCCTGAGCCGCGGGTGAGAGAAGGAGGCGATGGCTGAAGCCCTGCAGAAGAAGCTCCAGGGAGAGCTGGAGAAATACCAGCAGCTACAGAAAGGTAACTTCCACCACCACCACCTCTCATTATGTATATCAGGCACGCCCAAAAGGTAGATTGTGATCACCGGACATCTGTAGTAGATCACTAGCTCCCCTAAAAAAAAAGCTCAAATTTTTTGCCCTGCACCCGCCAAAAACAGGGCTTTCCTCCTCCCCAGAAAAGCTCAACAACTTTGACCTGAACCCCCCCCAGATCACTGCCAGTTTTTAATCCTGTAAGAGATCACAGTCTCTTAGGAGTTGGCCACCCCTGATGTATATAATACACACAGACACAGAAAGAGAGAGAGAGAGAGCATGCTATTCATAAGAAAGTATCAGAGCGCCTTAGAATAGTTGTACAAGAAACAGTTTTAAAAGTTGAAATCAGACAGCAGAAAAGCTCTCACCAGGCGTTTGAAAGTTGGCCGATCTCCAGTGGCAGGGAGTTCCGCAGGACGGGGCCGATAACTCTAAAGGCTCGGATTCTCCCTGTTGCCAAATGGGCCTCACCGACTTGGGGAACGAACAGCGACGCTCCTGCAGGTGACCTAAATGATGAAGCTGGGAAATTGGGGTTCAGGCGGTCCCTGAAGCACCCTGGACCCGAGTTGCCCAGGGCTTTGTAAATTAATGCAAGGACTTTGAACCTGGCTCAGGAAGTGAGTCAGAAGAGCACCTCGGAATCCCATTTCCCTGCTCCAGAACGTTATAGCAGCACCTCTTAGTTCTGGGCTTGCCTTTAAAATGTGGGAGTCTTTCACTTCATTTCTTATATGTGCGCTCTAGACACCTGTCACGCCTCGGCCTCCCACCAAGAAGTAGCTGGGCCCACTTAAAAGTTAAGTTCTTGGAGGTTTTGAAGCGCAAGTTGGGGAGCAGCCATCTCTCATGGATGCTTTAGTTGAGATTCCTGCATTGCAGGGGGTTGGACTAGATGACCCTTGGGGGTCCCTTCCAGCACTATGCTTCTGGGTTGGATTTCATTCATTCCTGTGGACTGCCGGTGTATGTTGGTTCTAATATTATTCCATGTGTGTTTTACACTTTTAACTGTGTGGATTTCCTTTTATTGTTTGTTTTACTGGGGGGAACTCTTCTTCTTCCCCACTTTTTAAATAATAATAATAATAATAATTTTATAAGCTTTTACAAAGTTCAAAAAAAGGAAAAAATATCCAAAAATTTGAAACACAAATGACATTCCATATTTATCTTATTATGACTCCCTTCCCCCTCCTTCTTTGGTTCCTTATATTTTATATTATTTCCTGCCTTTCCCAGTTAAGTGAAATTGTTATTTACAATCTCTGCTACATACCGTATATACTTGAGTATAAGCCTAGTTTTTCAGCACACTTTTTGTGCTTTAAAAGCTGCCCTCGGCTTATACTCAAGTCAACCATTCCTTAAGAAGTGTACAAGAACGGTGGTTCTTTACTCTCCCCAGGCAGCTTGTTCCATTCCTGAACTGCTCACATAAATGCAAACTTTAGACCCCAGAAGGCAGAAAGCCTATCAGTTAAGGAAGTATTAAAACCCCACAGGTGCTCACTTTCCCTGGCTCCTGCTTAAACAGGACAGGATCCCAGCCTTCTCTGTATAACACAAGGGAACATTGCGCTGTGGGTTAAACCACAGAGCCCTAGGGCTTGCTGATCAGAAGAATGGCGGTTCGAAACCCTGCGACGGGGTGAGCTCCACAGCAGCAAAGGAGGAAGAGGAAGGAGCAGCCCAAAGGGCTGCTTTGGGCTGCTCGTTCCTCCTCTACCACAGTGGCAAAGGTGAACCGGCTTATACTTGAGTCAATAAGCTTTCCCACATTTTTGTAGGGAAATTAGGTGCCTCGGCTTATATTTGGGTCGACTTATACTCGAGTATATAGGTACATAAATGTGTGTATGTGCGTGTAAAATTTATACCGCATGTTATTTATATTAAACCTGTTAAAGTCTTTATTTGTTTACAGTAATTTTGCAAACGCTCTATCAATGATTTCCATTTTGTCTTACAAACTTGGATCTTCTTATTATTCCGGCGAGCTTCGCCCTTTCTGCATAGTCCATCCATTTCTGTGCCCATTCTTCTTGCCCGCTTCCAGATATCAGCAAGTCCATGACGGCCCGACAGAAGCTGGAGGCTCAGCTGACCGAGAACAACGTGGTGAAGGAGGTGAGGCCCTCCCCCCCTCCGGCCTTTACAGAAGCTGCCCCTTGAGCCGCCTCCCTCCCTGCTGACCTTTCCTTCCTCTGCAGGAGCTCGACCTGTTGGATTCGTCCAACACTGTCTACAAGCTGATTGGGCCCGTCTTGGTGAAGCAGGACACAGACGAGGCCAAAGCCACAGTCGCGAAACGGCTGGACTACATCGCAGGGGAGATGTGAGTGCTGCCTCCAACCGGCAGGGAGGCTCTGCTACTGCGGGTTTTCTCATATATATATGTATGTGTGTGTGTGTGTGTATTTTATTGGGATTATTCTAGTAAAGGAAAGGAGAAAAATGGGAAGAGAATAGAGGAAACTGTGTGCACTTGAAAACGTGGGCAGCATTAAGATAAATTCGACAGTGTAAATAAGTTTTGCTGGATGCAATAATGGAAAACTGAATTGTTTATGTAAAATGTGCAGGGATTCTTGTTATGCAAAATGAACCATGGAAAGAGAAGGGAAGCCATTTATATTTTAAGGCTGTTTAAATGAATACAGTGGACGCTCGGGTTGCGAACATGATCCGTGCGGGAGGCGCGTTTGTATCCCGCAGCGAACGCAACCCACAGCGAGCACAACCCGAGGTATGACTGTATTCTAAATTGTTAAATAGATATATATATATATATATATATATATATAGATATATATTAAAAAAAATATTTTAAAAGCAGAGGAAAACAGCAATAACAAAAAAAAATGGCCATAAATGTAATTAAGGCTACAAAACTATATAAAGTATACAGGTGAAACTCGAAAAATTAGAATATCGTGGAAAAGTCCATTTATGTAAGCAATTGTTTTCATTAGCTACTGGAGTTTAATATATGAGATAGACTCATGACATGCAAAGCGAGATATGTCAAGCCTTTGCTTGTTATAATTGTGATGATTATGGCGTGCAGCTGATGAAAACCCCAAAGTTGAAATTGTTAATTTGGGGTTCTCATCAGCTGTACGCCATAATCATCACAATTATAACAAATAAAGGCTTGACATATCTCGCTTTGCATGTCATGAGTCTATCTCATATATTAGTTTCACCTTTTAAGTTGAATTACTGAAAGAAATGAATCTTTCCACGATATTCTAATTTTTTGAGTTTCACCTGTATGTGAATCCAGGGGTTGCTATGGCTGTTTGTGACGAGGACTTAAGCAGCTGTGATTCCTGCATTGCGGGAGGTGGGACTAGATGACCATGGGGGACCCCTTTGCGATTCTATAACATCTGTGGGACCTTCAGGTTCAGAGACAGGCTGCCGTGGAGTTACCTTCGCGGGGGGGGGCATGCCAGGGTCCCACAGGGAGCAGCTGTGGCCACTAATTGGGGTGGTTTGTACAGACCCAGGACTGGACAAACCCAGAGTGTGGCATAATAGTTAGAGCCTTGGACTAGGACCGGGGAGGGCAGGGTTTGAATCCACACTCTTGCTGTGTAAGCTCGCTGGGGTAACCTTGGAGTCAGTCCCCATCTCTTGGCCTCACCTACCTCACAGGGTTGTTGTGAGGATGAAAGGGAGAGGAGAGCTGTGCACCTCGAGCAACTTGGAAGATAAAGCTGGCATCGGTCCATCAACCAATTATAAACTGAAAATGAGATAAAAGGACAGCCGGCTAGCTAGCTGGGGGAAGAGGAGACAGACGTTGGCTACGAGCTGCAGGGCGGCTGTCTACCAGCTCCACCTGGTACGCAGGCTGAGACCCTACCTGCCCGCAGACTGTCTCACCAGAGTGGTGCATGCTCTGGTTATCTCCTGCTTGGACTACTGCAATGCGCTCTACGTGGGGCTACCTTTGAAGGTGACCCGGAAACTGCAATTAATCCAGAATGCGGCAGCTAGACTGGTGACTGGGAGTGGCCGCCGGGACCACATAACACCGGTCCTGAGAGATCTACATTGGCTCCCAGTACGTTTCCGAGCACAATTCAAAGTGTTGGTGCTGACCTTTAAAGCCCTAAACGGCCTCGGTCCTGTATACCTGAAGGAGCATCTCCACCCCCATCATTCAGCCCGGACACTGAGATCCAGCGCCGAGGGCCTTCTGTCGGTTCCCTCACTGCGAGAAGCAAAGCTACAGGGAACCAGGCAGAGGGCCTTCTCGGTAGTGGCGCCGCCCTGTGGAACGCCCTCCCATCAGAGGTCAAAGAGATAAACAACTACCTGACATTTAGAAAATACCTGAAGGCAGCCCTGTTTAGGGAAGTTTTTAATCTGTGATATTTTAATGTATTTTAATATTTGTTGGAAGCCGCCCAGAGTGGCTGGGGAGACCCAGCCAGATGGGCGGGGTACAAATAATAAATTGTTGTGTTATTATAGTCCATGTTCCAGCTCTGCTGTTCAGAGGGGTCCCTTCTCTGAACATCAGATATTGAGGTTCCTTGAAGTGTAGTGTTGGGAGGGCTCCCCAGGTGTCATCTAGCCCAACCCCCTTGCAATGCGGGGATCGCGGTGTTCTCGGCCTCCCCGGGGCTGGTGAAGCCACAAGCGCTGACCCCCGCCTCCGCTGTGTCATGTCGTTTCAGCAAGCGCTACGAGGGCCAGATGCAGGATTACGAGAAGAAGTCGGACCAGCAGCGGGAGACCTTGGCGCGGCTGCAGCAGGAGTTCCAGAAAGCCCAGGCCAAGGGGGCCGTCAAGGCCTGAGGGGAGCCCGGGGGGTGTTGCTGGACTTTGGGGGGAGGGATGGGGACACCTGCTACCGCGGCTCAGGCCGTTGCGAGGCCTGCTCCGCTGGGCAGAAATAAAAGCTAGGACCAAGTCTCCCAACTCTCTCTCGGCTGATGCCTTCCTCTTTCGCACTCAGACCTCGCCATGCGGGGGGGGGGAGCCCCTGGAAAGGAGACCACCCCTCTCAACGCAAGAGGGTGGGAGGACACACAAAATCCGTCCCTGTGGCCTGGCATCTGTAGGGCGTCTCCACCCCGCTGCTGCCTCCCGGGGAGCTGTCTCTAGGGTCAGACTGCGGCAGCTCAAAGGGTGGCTGGGCTGGGATCCCTGAACGGTAGAGTTGAAAGGGACCCCCAGGGCAATCTAGTCCAGCCCCTTGCCAAGGCAGGAGCAGAGCACATTCTTCCGATGAGACCCTCCTTCGGCCGACAGCCACCAACATCCGCAGGGTTGCCAGGCGGATGCAGAAAAACCGAGAAGGGTGGGATTTCTTGCCAACTCAATGTGTACCGCCTCCTGCTGCACTGGCAGAGCTTTCTAGGGAGCAGGGACGTTCGGTTCGCTCTCTAGGGAAAGGATGGAAATGTAGAGTTCGGTGGGACCTTGGGGGACCATCCAGTCTGACCCCCTGCTAAGGGAGGAATCTCAGCTAAAGCATCCCTGATGGGTGACCATCCAGCCTCTGCTTAAAAACCTCCAAGGAAGGAGATCCCAGCAGACATTCCACTGTGGAACAGCTCTTCCTGCCTGAAAGTTTAGACAGAATCCTCTTTTTATTGTAACCTGAAGCCATGTGTTCGAGTCCTCCCCTCCAGAGCAGGAGAAAACAAGCTTGCTCCCTCTTCCATGTTGGCAGCCTTTGAGATATCTGAAGAGGCTATCATATCTCGCATCTCCAGGCTTGGAGAGGTCCTGCCCCTCCTCGGGTCTCTAGGGCCAGGCTGCAGCTGCTCTGACCTCCTCCTGCCTGCTTCTCTGGGGCTGGCAAAGAGCCCTGTGTTCCTCCCTACGTCAAGTTCACATCCCCACCAGGGACAGGTGCCTGGGAATGTTTCCAACGTTGCTGCTTTAGGCAAGAGGAGGTGAGAGGGACCTAGAAGCTGGCAGAGGAGATCCTTGGAACATCTCCAGAAGGCCAAAAAGGAGGCCAGGCTGGCCCCCACCGCTTGGTTGTAAACAGAACCTCTGAGCACTTTGCGAAGACAGCCCAAATATTGCCATTTTGTTTTAGGGCACTCTTCACGTCCTCAGAGGTACTCCCATCTCAGCCTGGGTCCCCAGGCTAGGGGTGAGCCCTCCCCTTCTCCCCCACACAAAGCTTTTCATACCACAAAGCTGCTTTTTATAATAATATTTTATAGGAAGTTTCAGTGTCCCTGATGGAGCCGAGTGCAAATGTTTTTAACATTCAAAACGTGTTTTTATTATTTTTCCTCCAAAGAAAGAGGGGGGGAAAAGTTAATAGGCAGCAGGTTGAAAGTGCTTGTTACCCGTGGGCAGCTGTGAGACGGCCCCTGCCTTCCCCCCAGCGGCGGCAAGGGGCAGGCAGCAGCCCAACCGGTGCAGCTCAGCCCACAGAACTTTACGGAAGGTGTTAAAAGGCCCCCGTGAAGAAGGCATTTCTTGTGCTGAAACTTAAATAGTAGAAAAATATATTGGGGATTCTGCAGAGTTTCAAATATGTTGATGCGGAAGGAGAGGAATTGCCTCCAAACAGTACACGAAAGACGAGAGCCAATTTGCAAGCTGTTTAGGATAGTATATAAAACGTTAGCTGCGGGATGACAATGAGCAGGAGAGGAAAAGGTGGGGGAACTCCCATCTTTCGATGGTTAGGGAAACAACCTTCCTCAAGCTGAGATCGCCTCGGGCGTTTTGAATTACAACTCCCCATCGGGTGCTGGTGGGAACTGTAGTCCTGGAATCTCAGAACTGTGGCATTGGGAGGGGACACCTGGGGTCATCTAGTCCAACCATGTGCAATTCAGGAACCAGCGTTCAATAATAACTGACAGAAGCCCACCCAACCTCCAATGAATCACAAAATTCAAGTGTTGGAAGGGACCCTCAAGGGCCATCTAGCCTAACCCCCTGCAATGCAAAAAGCATCCATGACAGATGGCCATCCAACCTCGGTTTAAAGGAGAAGGCGGTTCAGAAGGATGTTACTCGGAACCTCCTTTCTCGTAACTTAGAATCATAGAGTTGGAAGAGACCCCAAGGGCCATCCAGTCCAACCCCCTGCCAAGCAGGAAACACCATCAAAGCATTCCTGACAGATGGCTGTCAAGCCTCCGCTTAAAGACCTCCAAAGAAGGAGACTCCACCACACTCCTTGGCAGCAAATTCCACTGCCGAACAGCTCTTACTGTCAGGAAGTTCTTCCTAATGTTTAGGTGGAATCTTCTTTCTTGTAGTTTGAATCCATTGCCCCGTGTCCGCTTCTCTGGAGCAGCAGAAAACAACCTTTCTCCCTCCTCTATATGACATCCTTTGATATATTTGAACATGGCTATCATATCACCCCTTAACCTTCTCTTCTCCAGGCTAAACATACCCAGCTCCCTAAGCCGTTCCTCATAAGGCATCGTTTCCAGGCCTTTGACCATTTTGGTTGCCCTCTTCTGGACACGTTCCAGCTTGTCAGTATCCTTCTTGAACTGTGGTGCCCAGAACTGGACACAGTATTCCAGGTGAGGTCTGACCAGAGCAGAATACAGTGGTACTATTACTTCCCTTGATCTAGACGCTATACTCCTATTGATGCAGCCCAGAATTGCATTGGCTTTTTTAGCTGCTGCATCACACTGTTGACTCATGTCAAGTTTATGGTCTACCAAGACTCCTAGATCCTTTTCACATGTACTGCTCTCAAGCCAGGTGTCACCCATCCTGTATTTGTGCCTTTCATTTTTTTTGCCCAAGTGTAGTACTTTACATTTCTCCCTGTTAAAATTCATCTTGTTTGCTTTGGCCCAGTTGTCTAATCTTGAAACCATCAGTTGGGGTTGATGGGAAATTTAGTGCAAAACCCCTGGAGGAGATCCCAACCTGAGGGTGGCTGGAGCGGAATTTGCACAGTGACTGTCCGTGTAAAACGGCCGCGAAAAGCCATGCAGCTAACTGAAGTCACCGTCTTCCCACCAGCATCAGGATTCACAGGTGACATTTCCCCCTCGCTTTAGGAAGGGCAAATTTGGCCGTGGGTCAGGCCGAACCGTTCCCCACAGCCTTGCAACATAGCGCCGTCCCTTTAAAAAAATTAGTGTTAATTTGCACTCGGCGCAGTGATGCGCCGGTTGTGCCAAGTGCATCTCAAGAGTGACACACACCCTCCCTGAGATATGGGGCAGCTGAGGTTAGCAGAGGAGGCAGTTTGCATCTGGGATGTGTGAGAAACAGCCTCCGACACGCACAGAATCGCTCCGTTTTCCCACCGGTCCAAAAAGGAGGATCTGTGCAGCAGCTGTCAACAGGGTAATCCGCCAAGCCCTCCCTCCCCGCAGCAGGAAGTGAAGTGCCTCAGGGCCACTTGGCAACCCTCCCATGGATAGTTAAGGCACTTGGGGCAGGCCGGGGTGGGGGTGGGAGGAGCCCAGACCGAGAGGAGAAGGCGCCCACGGTAAAGAAACAGGAAGCCGGTGGCGACGGCAACAGGAAGTGCACAAAGCAGATGGAAACTCTTCCAAGCGCGATACAACATCCGTGTCTTCGACAACGCAGCCTTTTCCCCTGAGCTAGAGGGGAGGGATTTCACTAGAAGCGCAGAGTTCAAAGGCACCTGAGGTTCACCCAGTCCAACCGCAGCGGTCCAAGGTGGGACTCGAACCTGCAAACCTTAGCAGCCCCATGCTCTACCCAACTAAGCTGTAAACGGCATGATGAAGGAAAGGAAAGGTGCTGACACTGGAAACCGGACAACGGACTCAGAAACGGAGCATCAGGGGGGCCCCCAAGGGGTCATCTAGTCCAGCCCCCTGATGGCGGAATCATAGCTAAAGGATCCCAGGTGGCCATGCAAGCTGTGCTTAAGAAAATGAGGGCAACTCTGCCACCTCCGGTTCCACCATCAAAAGGGAAGTTCTTCCTAACGTTTAGCCGTAATCTCTTTCCTTGTCGTTTGCATCCGTCGGATTGGGTCCTGCCCTCTGGTTTCCCTTTCCCCGGGTCCAAGCAGTTAAGGGCATCGAGTTCCTCAAAGACTCTGGAAAACCAGGGTACTCCGCCAGCCAGGACGGGCCGCGAGGCCTGACAATGCAGCTCTGCCAAACATTTTGCCACTTCTGACACCGCGTTGCCCTCTGGCAACCCTATGCTGTCCACAGTCTCAAGGGCAGCGTGGGCTGCCAGCCCTGAGCGAGTGGAAACGGAGGCACCGCTGTGTCGTCCCGACACCCAACTCAAAAGAGGGCCCTGGCTATCTTCCGACCGGTGGCCTTGATCTTCGGGAAGGTGGCGCTGATCTCCACCCCCTTGGGTGGCGTGGGCTTGGGCTTGGGCGGTGGAGGGGGCGGCTTCTCCCGCGGGCGCTTGGGTCGCAGCATGAAGTCCAGGCAGGTGCTGCTCATCGCGTAGAAGACGTTCGCCGTGGTGGGGAAGGCCAGCTCTGCAGGGGTGGTAGGAAGAGAGAGAGAAGGGGTCAAGGCGGAAGAACGAGGGGAACTGCTCATTTTTTGAGTTCCATGGTGGAAAAGCAAATGGCATGCCCAAAGCCAGAACAAGTGACTCATAGAATCATAGAATCCTGGAGTTGGAAGAGACCACAAGGGCCATCCAGTCCAACCCCCTGCCAAGCAGGAAACACCATCAAAGCATTCCTGACAGATGGCTGTCAAGCCTCCGCTTAAAGACCTCCAAAGAAGGAGACTCCACCACACTCCTTGGCAGCAAATTCCACTGTCGAACAGCTCTTACTGTCAGGAAGTTCTTCCTAATGTTTAGGTGGAATCTTCTTTCTTGTAGTTTGAATCCATTGCCCCGTGTCCGCTTCTCTGGAGCAGCAGAAAACAACCTTTCTCCCTCCTCTATATGACATCCTTTATATATTTGAACATGGCTATCATATCACCCCTTAACCTTCTCTTCTCCAGGCTAAACATACCCAGCTCCCTAAGCCGTTCCTCATAAGGCATCGTTTCCAGGCCTTTGACCATTTTGGTTGCCCTCCTCTGGACACGTTCCAGCTTGTCAGTATCCTTCTTGAACTGTGGTGCCCAGAACTGGACACAGTATTCCAGGTGAGGTCTGACCAGAGCGGAATACAGTGGTACTATTACTTCCCTTGATCTAGACGCTATACTCCTATTGATGCAGCCCAGAATTGCATTGGCTTTTTTAGCTGCTGCATCACACTGTTGACTCATGTCAAGTTTGTGGTCTACCAAGACTCCTAGATCCTTTTCACATGTACTGCTCTCAAGCCAGGTGTCACCCATCCTGTGACTCCTTTGGGCCTCTCATCTCCTGTCTTTAGAAACAAAAACCTCTATTAGCATTGCTTTCCCAGACCTCTGCTGCTCTGCGGGTTTGCAGAACCCGAGCTGCCGTTTTCCGAAGAACCCAAATGCAAAGCCGGAAGATTTTTGCCACTTTGTCAACATCGGAAGATGTCTCGATTAGAATCTGCTGACAAACGAGGGGAGGATAATGAAGACTTTGAAGTCCATTGGGCAGCCTTGAAGCAGGGCAAATGTTTAAAAGGCACCGTCCTCTGCGCTGCTGCGTTGGAATAGTATTTTTTAAGAAAACATTTATAAGCTGCCAGGGGAACCGCCAGAAAGCTAATTGTAAAGTAAGAGCAATTTGAAGCACGTCAAAATCTCGCAGGCAGCAGTTAAATCCAGTGGCGTAAATGCTTGCAACAGAATTGTACAGTTGGAAGGGACCCCCAGGGTTCATCTAGTCCAACCCCTTTGCAATGCAGGATTCACATCCCCCCCTTCCCACCATAAGGCACAGAGACGGGCCTCACCTCGGCCTTCTGGCAGGAGCTGCACCAGTTCGTAGCTGGGGGCCAGGACCCGATCCTGGTTGTGCTTCTCCAGCGCCTTCCCGATCACAACCGGCGCCTTGTCTTGGCTCGTGACCTGCAGTGGGCAGGCAGCAATAGCACAGGGGGAGAAAGAGAGAAAGAAACAGGATTTTCAGCCTTCGCCAATACGGTGCCCCTCGGGATTTTTGGGACTAGGGCTGATTGGGAGTTTATTTCATAAGATTTATAGGCTACTGGATTGTAACAAAACAAACAAGCCTCAAAGCGGTTTCGAAAAATAGTGAAATTATTGGTAAAAAGACAATAATACCCACTTACAACACAAGGAACTCATAATCCATCTACTCTCAGCAACCAGAAACATCATAAACAGACACTGGAAAGACCTATCAGGAGTCAATATGGACCAATGGTACCAAGTAGTATGGGAAACAGCCCTACTAGAAAAATTAACCAGCAACCTAAAACTAGCACGGGGACAAACAGAAGAAGACACCTTCACCCCGGTATGGTTCCCCTTCATCACACACACAGCCCAACAAGACAATGACAAAAATCTACCGACAGCATACAAATCAATATGGCTAACCTGATCCAAAACACCACCCACCCCACTCACACAGGAAACCAAAGATCACCACAGCCAACCACAAATGAACAATCAAACCCTACGCCGATCGCGACCTCTCACTGCCAAAGAAACACAAGCAAACAACAGAGAACCAACACAAGCGACGCTGATACCAAATCCTACATATATTAAGGAAAATAGAAACATCATCTCCCCACCCCACCCTCCCACCCACTTCCTTCCCCCCCCCTAATGTCTCAACAACTAAAATTGATCTGTAAAAATGTTTTATGGAAAAATACGAGAGACATTATATACACTTTGTAAACCAAGAAAATCTTTAATAATAATAATAATAATAATAATAAACTAAAAAAAGAAAAAGAAATTATTGGTAAAACAGTGTGAAAATAGCTATGTAAAAAACGAAACAAAAAGCAAACTGAAAACAGATGAAAACACGCCATCATTCTACGTTATCTGGGTAGGCTTGTCTAAAATAAAAAGGGTTTTAGGAGGCGCTGATAAGAACACAGCAAAGGTTGGGCGCTTTAGCTGAGATTCCTGCATTGCTAGATGACTCTTGGGGTCCCTTCCGATTCTATGATCCTATGGTATCTGCTTGGTGTCACTCAGCAGGGAGTTCCACCGTTTATTACAAATACAGAACGGGTGTTGCGTCGCCCCTGCAAATGGGCCAGTTCGGCCAATCGCAGAATCGCATCGAGTTGGAAGGGACCCCCAAGGGTCATCCAGCCCATCCCCCTGCAGTCCAAGCAGCTGAGCGTCTGCGTGTGGGGTCAGGCCACGACACAGATAACCTGGTCCCACGTCGTAGCGCGAAACAGCTGGCAGGCGCCTGGCTGGGGAACTGTAGAGCTGAAGGGCGGGAAGGAACCCCCTAAGGCCATCTAGACCCGGCACCCCCCAAACTCTGTCCTCCAGATGTTTCGGGACTACAACTCCCATCATCCCTAGCTAACAGGACCAGTGGTCAGGGATGGTGGGAATTGTAGTCCCAAAACATCTGGAGGGCCGAGTTTGGGGGGTGCCTGGTCTAGACGAACCTTCTGCCTGAAAGCTAAAGGCCGTTCGTGCCCACTCACCAAGATGCTCTTGTAGAGGGTGCCGTTGTGCAGAGCCATGCTCACGCGGATGATGCGGCAGTCCGAGGGGAGTCCGCTGTCCGGGGCGGGGGCCGTGGGGTAGGCCGACCCACAGGATGCCGAGCGCCGGTGGCCCCGGGCGAAGGTGCCCCCCACGGCAGGGGGTGGGGCTAAGCCCTCCGGGGAGGAGGGAGAAGAGGCGTTCTCCGGGGCCGTGTCCAGCGAGGAGACGGAGGGCCACTTCGTACGCTGGGGAGGCAGCGGGAGGCAAGGGTTAGCGAGGGATCCGTCCTGCTCAGCGCTGTCTACACGGGCCGGCAGCAAGGGGGGGGGGTACTTCGAGAAATCTCCCCCCTCGCCAGTTCTAATATTCACAACGATGCCCCTTTTGGCACAGTTGCTTCTTATGGGTCCTCAGTAGGTACCTCATTTATTTATCGGTTAAATTCCCACAGATCCCAGGGCAGTTAACAACATGGGGGAAATGCAACGTAGAAGCAGCAACAGGCTGGGACGGTCAAGTGGCCTCATCCCAAACCCAGGTACTTCTGAAGGTGGATTATGGAAACAGATAAAAGCATCACAGTTGTGAAATAGCAATTAAACACAAATAGGTAGGTAGGGTTGCCATATTTCCAAAAGTGAAAATCCGGACAGAGTTGCTGATTTCATTTTCCGCAGATTTTATCGCATTTTTCATCCCTTTTGCCATACTTCCAGTTACAGGTAGGTAGCTGTGTTGGTCTGCCATAGTCAAAACAAAATAAAATAAAAGTTCCTTCCAGTAGCACCTTAGAGACCAACCTGAAGAATATCTGAAGAAGTGTGCATGCACACGAAAGCTCATCATACCAAGAACAAACTTAGTTGGTCTCTAAGGTGCTACTGGAAGGAATTTTTATGCCATACTTCCAGGTTTTCCTGGACATTTTGCTGATTTCGGGAAAACCCACCCCCCCGGACGCCATTTTTCAGGCCCAAATCCCGGAAGTGTCAGGGAAAGCCCAGACGTATGGCAGCCCTAAGAGAGATACTAGGTGAGAGATTAAAGGTACAGAAAATCACAATAAAAACATCACAACACCAGCCCTTTCCTTAAAAACCGATACTAAGCAGGACCCTTGTTCTGCTTCTGATGTGAAAATTCATGTAAAGGCATGCAGGTTTCCTGTTATAATTATGACTGCTGCTTCTACTGGTTGAGATCCCTGCATTGCAGGGGGTTGGACTAGATGACCGCCAGGAGTCCCGTTAAACTCTAACAACCCTCTGATCTATGATCTGTTATGACTTGTTTGTTTATTAATCATTGAATCTGTTTGCTATGCTGCCCTTCATCCGCAGATCACAGGGAGGTTAGGTTCACAACTTAAAATTACCGTATTTTTCGCTCCATAAGACGCACTTTTTTCCTCCTAAAAAGTAAGGGGAAATATCTGTGCGTCTTATGGAGCGAATGGTGGTCCCTGGAGCTGAATTGCCCAGGGGCCAAAAGAGGATCATGCTTTTTATTTTACAAAGAGAAAAGGGGGTGTTGAAAGGACCCCGCTCAGCAGCTGATCAGCAAGAGATCGGGAGAGAGATAAGAGTCCGGCTCCCTTTCAGCCCCGCCCTCCATTGTTGAATGTGCTGCAGAGGGAGGTTGTTTGTTTCCCCAGCGACATGTGACTGGCTGATTAGATTATCTGTCTGGAAACTGTAGAAAAGGCTCCCTTTCCTTTAGAAGCTGCAGAAATGTGAGTTGAACCCCATAAAAATGGGGCTTTTCCTCTTTGCTTTTCCCCCTTTGCAAAAAAGCTGCAAAACTTTTAGCTGATCCTCAAAAAAACAGGGCTTTTCCCTTTGCAAAAAAAGCTGCAAAACTTTTAGCTGATCCTCAAAAAAACAGGGCTTTTCCCTTTGCAAAAAAGCTGCAAAACTTTTAGCTGATCCTCAAAAAACAGGGCTTTTAGAGGAGGAAAACCAGAAAAATATTTTTTTTCTTGTTTCCTCCTCTAAAAACGAGGTGCGCCCTATGGTCCGGTGCGCCCTATGGAGCAAAAAATACAGTACAATAGAATAAAAGCACAGAATACAGTGGTACCTCGGGTTACATACGCTTCAGGTTACAGACTCCGCTAACCCAGAAATAACGCTTCAGGTTAAGAACTTTGCTTCAGGATGAGAACAGAAATCGTGCTCTGGCGGCAGCGGGAGGCCCCATTAGCTAAAGTGGTGCTTCAGGTTAAGAACAGTTTCAGGTTAAGAACGGACCTCCGGAACAAATTAAGTTCTTAACCCGAGGTACCACTGTACCTAGTGAAAAATAAGAACGACGGCAAACTGATAATCCTCCCACAACACATTTCAAATACAACGTTTTTTTTCGCCTGGGGCATAAATAGCCAAAGGCATGCGGTGGAGGAGGGGGAGACGCCTTGCAGAAAGTGCAGACCACCTACAGATCGCCAGACACGCATGAAGCTCACACGAATCGCAGCTGGGAAAGACATGGCCCCGGCCCCCCCCAACTCACCTGGGTCTGCTGCGGTTGCCCGTGGGGGGCGGGGGAAGCAGGTGGAGGCAGCAGGAGGTCTGGCGGGGCTTGCGGGGAGCTGGGCTTGTCCCAGGAGACAAGGGTGCTCATCCCAATCGAGGTGGCCAGGCTGGGGGGGGAAAGGAGAAGCGGTTGGTGACCAGGAGAAGAAGTTTCAGCAGGTGGGACCTTTGGAGACCCAGCTCTACAGCGCTAGGGTTTTAAGATTCCAGCTGGACACCTGCGATTCGGACTCTCCTTCCTGGGAGGCCTTTAACCAAGAGGTTGGGTGGCCATTTGAGCACCTGGGGTGCTGGAGCTGAGATTCCTGAATTGCAGGGGGTTGGGCTAAATGTCCCTTAGAATCCTAGAATCCTAGAGTTGGAAGAGACCCCAAGGGCCATCCAGTCCAACCCCCTGCCAAGCAGGAAACACCATCAAAGCATTCCTGACAGATGGCTGTCAAGCCTCCGCTTAAAGACCTCCAAAGAAGGAGACTCCACCACACTCCTTGGCAGCAAATTCCACTGTCGAACAGCTCTTACTGTCAGGAAGTTCTTCCTAATGTTTAGGTGGAATCTTCTTTCTTGTAGTTTGAATCCATTGCTCCGTGTCCGCTTCTCTGGAGCAGCAGAAAACAACCTTTCTCCCTCCTCTATATGACATCCTTTGATATATTTGAACATGGCTATCATATCACCCCTTAACCTTCTCTTCTCCAGGCTAAACATACCCAGCTCCCTAAGCCGTTCCTCATAAGGCATCGTTTCCAGGCCTTGGACCATTTTGGTTGCCCTCCTCTGGACACGTTCCAGCTTGTCAGTATCCTTCTTGAACTGTGGTGCCCAGAACTGGACACAGTATTCCAGGTGAGGTCTGACCAGAGCGGAATACAGTGGTACTATTACTTCCCTTGATCTAGACGCTATACTCCTATTGATGCAGCCCAGAATTGCATTGGCTTTTTTAGCTGCTGCATCACACTGTTGACTCATGTCAAGTTTGTGGTCTACCAAGACTCCTAGATCCTTTTCACATGTACTGCTCTCAAGCCAGGTGTCACCCATCCTGTATTTGTGCCTTTCATTTTTTTTGCCCAAGTGTAGTACTTTACATTTCTCCCTGTTAAAATTCATCTTGTTTGCCTTGGGGGTCCCCCTTCCAGCTCCACAATTCTGTTTTTTTGTGCTTTGAAAAGAAAGCTTCCAAATTAGAGGGCAGAGGGAGAGAAGATGTGGTGCTGGACTTCCTCTTCTGCTGGAGGTTTCTAAAGCAGAGGACGGGGTGGCCAGCTGCCATGGGTTCTTTTTTGGCAAGGGGTGGCGGGCTCTGGGGCCCTCGGGGGCCCCTCCCATCTCTCCCCGCCCCTTCCCGCCTCTCACTCTGCGCAGTGGGTGATCACCACGGTGGGCTTCATGGGGCGGCCAGGGGTCGCTGCTCCTTCCACAGGTGGCTCGATCGTGCAGGAGAGCTGGTAGCTGGCAGAAAGAAAGAAGGAGAATGTCCACTTTAAATATTTTACTTAAAAAATTAATTAATTCCCAGAAAGAAAAAAACAGCAGCCGTGTTTCAGTCCGTTGCAGCAAAAACTACAGGACAGGGGTGCATCCTGCCCCCTTCCCATAAACCCCCTAAATCTGTTCCAGGGGTTCCCCCAAACCTCCGGACCAGACTGGGAAGGAGAAGGGCCGGGAAAACCTTCCTTGGAGGTTTTGAAGAGATTCTATAGCTGAGATTGTTATATGCAGGGGGTTGTGCTGGATGGCCTTGTGGGAATCTTGGGGCTGATGGGACACTTTTGTTGACCACTGCCCAGGGTCTTGCGGCACCTTGAAGGCTTGACCCCTTTATTCCAGAATCAAGATGCCATGGGCCGTTGTGGAAAATTCACCAGGAGCTTCTGAAGGACAGGGTCTTAAAATTATAGACTCTTCCGAGTCGGAAGGGACCCAAGGGTCTGAACTGAAAACTTTATTCCCATAGCCAGCAGCGATTGCAACAAAGGACACACAATGTACAATTAAAAACAATAGTAGGTAAAAAGATCGATCAAATGGTTATGATAGTCGTTCAAATAGTGGCCCTTAATCTCAACGTTTGTTGTTGTCGGCTCATTTTGATCAGATAAGAGAAAGAACAACGTGTTCGCAGATGGACGGCCTGGGATAGTGAGTAAGAGTGGAGTAATAAATTCGATTGGTTCAAAATTGGGAAAGGAGTACGACAAGGCTGTATATTATCTCCCTGCTTATTTAACTTATATGCAGAATTCATCATACGAAAGGCTGGAATTAAGATTGCCGGAAGAAATATCAACAACCTCAGATATGCTGATGACACAACCTTGATGGCAGAAAGTGAGGAGGAATTAAAGAACCTTTTAATGAGGGTGAAAGAGGAAAGCGCAAAATATGGTCTGAAGCTCAACATCAAAAAAACTAAGATCATGGCCACTGGTCCCATCACCTCCTGGCAAATAGAAGGGGAAGAAATGGAGGCAGTGAGAGATTTCACTTTCTTGGGTTCCATGATCACTGCAGATGGTGACAGCAGTCACGAAATTAGAATCTGAAGAAGTGTGCATGCACACGAAAGCTCATACCAGGAACAAACTCAGTTGGTCTCTAAGGTGCTACTGGAAAGAATTTACGAAATTAGAAGACGCCTGCTTCTTGGGAGGAAAGCAATGACAAACCTAGACAGCATCTTAAAAAGCAGAGACATCACCTTGCCGACAAAGGTCCGTATAGTTAAAGCTATGGTTTTCCCAGTAGTAATGTACGGAAGTGAGAGCTGGACCATCAAGAAGGCTGATCGCCGAAGAATTGATGCTTTTGAATTATGGTGCTGGAGGAGACTCTTGAGAGTCCCATGGACTGCAAGAAGATCAAACCTATCCATTCTTAAAGGAAATCAGCCCTGAGTGCTCACTGGAAGGACAGATCCTGAAGTTGAGGCTCCAAGTACTTTGGCCACCTCATGAGAAGAGAAGACTCCCTGGAAAAGACCCTGATGTTGGGAAAGATGGAGGGCACAAGGAGAAGGGGACGACAGAGGACGAGATGGTTGGACAGTGTTCTCGAAGCTACTAACATGAGTTTGGCCAAACTGCGAGAGGCAGTGAAGGATAGGCGTGCCTGGCGTGCTCTGGTCCATGGGGTCACGAACGACTGAACAACAACAATAAATTCAAACCTCAGATCTTTATAGAGGGAGCATGATAGGAGGACATGATCCACTGCTTCTGAGTTGCCGTTTCCGCAGGGGCAGAGTCTTTTTTTCGATTGGGATCTTTTGAATTCTGCCCTCGAGTACCGCTGAGGGCAGCACATCCAATCCAGCTAGCGTGAAGGCGCGTCTGAATTTTGGGATGGTTAATTTGTGCAAATAAGGTGGCAAAGAATCAAACTGGGAAGGGGAAGAGAAGGCGTACCAAGGACAGCGTTTCTTTATAACCGCCAGATTATTTTGTTGCTCAAGTTCCTTTAGGACCAATTAGGCTCTTTGCCCTAGTGCGGCCCATCGTTAGGAGCTGATGTGGGTGGAGACCGCAGGAGAGAAGTTTTTGACGCACCGATTTGGACCACGTGCTTTTGTGAGAGTCTTGTAACACTAAGGGTAGAAGGCCGGAAGGGTTTAGGTTTATACGGAGCCAGTAGTTAAAGGTTCTTAGCCAGGATCGAGTTTCTACGGAGGGAAAGCTTGCCTCCAGGCGCAGTGCAGCATTTGGGACACACGGTGGTACTGCGGAAATCTGCCTTAGGAATTTAGACTGAACCGTTTCAAGAATGCTGCAAGGGTCATCGACTCCAACCCCTGCCTTGCAGGAATCTCAGCTAAAACATACACAACGGCGGACCATCCCACCTCCAAGGAAGGAGAGCCCACCGCCTCTCGAAGGAGACCGCTCCACTGTCTGCAGCATCCAAAAACTTATTTCACCGAAATGTGAAGTTTACAGATAAAGAGCAGTATACAAACTTTGATGGTGCTGATATGGCCATGGGCTTTTGTGGGGTCTGTCTGCGTGATATCTGGGGGGGGGGTGTCCCCTCCACAAATTCCAGCTAAATAGAAAATTCTTTCCAGTAGCACCTTAGAGACCAACTGAGTTTGTTCTTGGTATGAGCTTTCGTGTGCATGCACACTTCTTCAGATACACTGAAACAGAAGTCACCAGACCCTTAAATATAGTGAGGGAGTGGGGAGGGGTATTACTCAGAAGGGTGGTGGGAATGGGTGATCAGCTGATAGGTGTGGAAAACCTGTTGACTCTTAACGGCTGCAATTAGTCTTGCAGGGAAAGGCAAGGGGTGAGATGGCTAAAGATAGCTTTGTTATGTATAATGAGATAAGAATCCAATGTCTTTGTTCAGACCAGGTTTCTCCATGGTTTTAAGTTTGGTGATTAGTTGCAATTCAGCCACTTCTCTTTGCAGTCTAAACATTTGCACAAACCGAGGGGCCGGCATATCAGGGGGGTGGGCTGTGTGACCTCCGGGAACCCCCTTCCAACTGTTTTAGGATTCTAGGGCCAAAGAGCGGGATGGGATTCGGGTGGGATCCTGAGACCCACCTCTGGGCCTCGCTGAGTCGGGGCAGGCGCTGCAGCCATCGCTGGAGGTGCCGGTCGGGGCTCAGGGCGTAGTTGCGGCAGTTGGCCTGCAGGAGACGCAGCTGGGTGAGGATCTCGAATTCCTATTTGGGGGACACACACACAAAGAAAAACGGGCATCAATAATAGGAGGCGCCCCCTCATTTTTAAGGGGGTGCCCATTGCATGCTCCTCCCCTCTTCCAATGCGGCACGTACCTTGCGGTGCTTCTCGAAGTTGATGTACCCGTTCTGCAAAGAGACAAGAGTCAGAATCATAGAGCTGGGAGGAACCCCAAAGGTCCTCTAGTCGAACCCCGTGCAAGTCAGGGGGGAGGAGAGACGTAATTATTCCAGAAATGAGCGCAAATGCATCCCACGAGACAGCTCCAGTCCCACCAGGGCCAGAAAAAGTTGCTTGCCTCCTGCTTTTCGCAGAAGTAATTCCTAAATTGCGCTTGTTTCTGCAGTGCAGCCTAAGATCTCCACATTTGCCCCAATGAAATTGGCTCATTCATTCATTCATTCATTCAGGCCTGCTGGGATTCCCACCCCAAAGTTCTCTCCCAGGGAAGGGACTCCCTGGTTGTCTCTCTGTGCGAGTTGCTGTTCTGTCATCCTCACCATCCTGCCAATTCACCTCTGCATTTGGAGGCAGCTGGGTCACTTCGTCGTAGAATCACAGAAGGGACCATCAAGGGTCATCCAGTCCACCCTGCAAGGCAGCAATCTCCACCAAAGCCTCCCTGACAAATGGCCATCCAACGTCTGCTGAGAAACCTCCAAGGAAGGAGAGCCCGCCCCTTTCCGAAAGATTTAAGATTCCCTTCATTGCAGGGGGTTGGACTGGATGACCCTCGGGGGGTGCCTTCAAAACCCAAAATCCCATAGTCCTATGAATCTGTTCCCTTGCATGGTTGGCGTCTCCTGCCTGCCACCCTGTCCTCCTCCTCACCTGCAGCCTGTTCCGTGTGGCTGCATCCAGCATCACCAAGTCCTTGAGGAAAGTGCCCAGGTAGGGGACCACGCCCTGCGGGGAAGAGATCGAGAGAGGAAGGAGGTCAGAGACGGGGAAGGGGACCCCTGCGTCCCTTGCCCGCCTCCCCTCCTCTTGAAGTTTGGGTACCATGGGGCGATGCTCCAAAGATCTCCGCTGCTGCCTGCGCTGGATCGGGTCCGCCCCAGCCCCTCGAGGGTAGCCATCCTGTGGGGAGCAGGAGAAGAGAAGAGAAGGGTGGGCTTTTTTTATAAAAAAAGGAACCTATCAGTGAACATTGCAATCAGAACTGCATCATTTTTGGATAAATCCCTTGGCGAAATGTGCAAATCGGTCCAAATTGCATTCAAAAAGGAGATCAGGAGATTCCCTCGAAAGGTGAGCGTCTATCCCCCATTGGAAGTTTTCAAGCAGAGGTTGGAGGAGGACTCTTCCGCAGCAATTCCTGGGTTGGGCTAGATGACTCCTGGGGGCCCCTTCCGACCCTGCAAACCCAGGCCATGTCCCGGATTTCGGAGATACGCAGTGGAACACTTGACACACCCCACCCTCTTTTGCTTCAGCACCTGAACTTCAATGTTTGTTTTCACGGGCCATTTTCTTTTCTGTGTTCTGTCTCCGCTCGTGAGCTGCCTTGGAAGAGTTTGTGCCAAGTGAGAAGGTTGGCTCAGAGATGCGAGGGATTGCCTCAGGAGGGGACGCAATAGATTAGGAACTGGGATTCACAGAAAGTAAAAAGCCAGAACATTTTTATGCCAGGGGAAAGCCTGTGTGTGTCTGTTTAAAATTCCACCACTTTCTAGACATCGAGTGCCAGGGTTAGAGTGTCAGAATGCGACCTGGGAGAGAATCCTAGAATCCTAGAGTTGGAAGAGACCCCAAGGGCCATCCAGTCCAACCCCCTGCCAAGCAGGAAACACCATCAAAGCATTCCTGACAGATGGCTGTCAAGCCTCCGCTTAAAGACCTCCAAAGAAGGAGACTCCACCACACTCCTTGGCAGCAAATTCCACTGTCGAACAGCTCTTCACTGTCAGGAAGTTCTTCCTAATGTTTAGGTGGAATCTTCTTTCTTGTAGTTTGAATCCATTGCCCCGTGTCCGCTTCTCTGGAGCAGCAGAAAACAACCTTTCTCCCTCCTCTATATGACATCCTTTTATATATTTGAACATGGCTATCATATCACCCCTTAACCTTCTCTTCTCCAGGCTAAACATACCCAGTGTGGCAGGAGGTGGGGGGAGGCAGCTGCGATGCCTGCTTTTGGGCCCAGGTGGGCGGCAGGGAGGTTGGTGGAGGATTTCCTCCACCACCCCACGCGCTGCCCTCCAATCCCAAAAGCAGGCCTTTGGGATCGGTGCAAGGTGCGGGGTGGTGGAGAAAACAGCGGGGATGCTGCTGCTTTCTAAACCACCCCGTGCGCCGATGCCAAAAGCAGACTCATCCCCAGGCATACCCAGCTTTAAAGAGACATGGTTACCTTGGAGCGTTCTCCCCTCCAATCCTTAGGCCATGTCCCTTCAATGCACAGCGGGGATGAGCCGCTGTGAAGGGAGAAGGGGCTCCAGTTTTTGAGAATTTATTTCCCTCCAGCGCCCCCTCCCTGCCTTTTAGAGGAGGAAAACCAGGAAAATATTTTTCCCTGGTTTTTCCCCTTTAAAAAAGCAGGTGCGTCTTGTGGTCCGGAGCGCCTTATGGACCAAAAAATACGGTATGTTGGAAAATGTACTTGGCCAATAATGAATTATTCCTATTCCTATTCATCAAGAACTCCAACTTTTTGAGCTAAGTGCAGAACCTGACATTTGTCCCTGTTGAAATGCATTTTGTTAGCCTGGTTCCCAGTCCTCCATCTCCAATCCGTTACGGTCATTTTTGGATCCCGATTCTGTCTTCTGCGGAGAACGTGGAATAAACTTACCTGGAAGAGGAGCCTCCGGCTCTGGCTGTAGTTGTCCTCCTCCGAGCAGACGGCACTCAGCTCCTCATAGCAGCGCAGGGAGTCCCTGGAGGAGGGAGAGAAGCTGAGTAGGGCAGTCTCAGAAAGGACCCCCCCCCAATTGCACCCCAGCGCTAAAATATGATAGAGACAAAGTTCAGCCAGGCCACCTTTAGAAGTTGAATGGGCTGCACCTTGCCTAAAACAAATCAGGTTTCTGTGTTTGTAGGACCTCCCTAGACCTCTGCTGCGTTGGTTAGCTGTGATTCTGGGGTTGGACTAGATGACCCATAGGTGTCTCACCCAACCCTACAATTCCAGAGGCAAGGGAAGGAGGGTGCCTGGCAGGGAAGAGAAGCACTTTGGGAGGAGGACCTAAGGACCTGGGCAAGAAGAGGGGAATGGCCAGGGAAGATGACAGCCTGGTTTTTGTTAGTGCCAAATCCAGCTGAGCCTGCCGGGAAGAAGCTCAGGGTCAGGGGCGTAGCAAGGTAAATTGGTACCCGGTGCGGAAAATTTCTTGTCAACCCCCCCATTGATCCCCCCCCGCAAAAATGGTTTTACGTTATTTCATATTTTCTTACAAAGGAATAATAACAAGTAATAATAATAATAAACTTTTATTTATATCCCACCCTCCCCGGCCGAAGTCGGGCTCAGGGTGGCTAACATCAGATACATAACATTGGTATAAAATCAAACAATAATTAAATTACCTCCTAAAAACATCTCAAAATCAAATTAAAGTCTAATTAGATGGCTTTCCACAGGGTTAGGGTTGGGAACAGTAAGTGCTCCACTGAACTGAAATTTCAGCCTTCACGACATAGGAAAACAGCCAAGTGAACAGCTATTTTGGTGGAGGAGGGTCAAGATATTAACCGATATGCATGAAATTTCATATATAGCTATATAATCCCTAGTATAGTAAGATGAGACCTTCAGAGCAGGCATTTAAAAAAAATTCAAAAAAAATATTGTTCCTGGATAATTTGTTGCCCCCTCCATTATGGAACGTGGGGTGTGCCACCCCCTATGCCCCCCCCTTGCTACGCCCCTGCTCAGGGTGTCTCTGAGAAAGGTCTCAGAGATGGGGGGGGGTTTCCTGCAAGGAGAAGGAGCTCTGAAGCAGAGGATGGGGGGGCCCACCTGGATGTCTCCTCCCAGGTTCTCTTGAGGCGATGCAAAGGGGTGGACTTCAGCGCAGAGACGACGGCATAGAGAGAGGAGAAGTTGCGGAGGAGAAAACACTCCTGGGGTGGGAAAGGGAAAATAGGAAAAGGGGTCCGTCAACCTCCTTCCTGGGAGGTTTTTATGCAAAGCCTACATGTTTATTTCTAAATGACAATGACAACAACAACAATTGCAGCTTATAAACATTCCAAATAAATAGGTAAAACAGAACAAACAGAAGAAGAAGAAGAGTTTGGATTTGATATCCCGCTTTTCACTACCCGAAGGAGTCTCAAAGCGGCTAACATTCTCCTTTCCCTTCCTCCCCCACAACAAACACTCTGTGAGGTGAGTGGGGCTGAGAGACTTCAAAGAAGTGTGACTAGCCCAAGGTCACCCAGCAGCTGCATGTGGAGGAGCGGGGAAGCGAACCCAGTTCACCAGATTAAGTCTACCACTCTTAACCACTACACCACACTGGCTCAATAGATTGAAGAACAGTTTCTACCCAAGAGCTATAACCATCTTAAATGCTGTAAGAAATGACAATAAAGAAATTATCTATTATCTTATCAGTTGGCAAAGTCATAGAATCCTAGAGTTGGAAGAGACCCCAAGGGCCATCCAGTCCAACCCCCTGCCAAGCAGGAAACACCATCAAAGCATTCCTGACAGATGGCTGTCAAGCCTCCGCTTAAAGACCTCCAAAGAAGGAGACTCCACCACACTCCTTGGCAGCAAATTCCACTGTCGAACAGCTCTTACTGTCAGGAAGTTCTTCCTAATGTTTAGGTGGAATCTTCTTTCTTGTAGTTTGAATCCATTGCCCCGTGTCCGCTTCTCTGGAGCAGCAGAAAACAACCTTTCTCCCTCCTCTATATGACATCCTTTTATATATTTGAACATGGCTATCATATCACCCCTTAACCTTCTCTTCTCCAGGCTAAACATACCCAGCTCCCTAAGCCGTTCCTCATAAGGCATCGTTTCCAGGCCTTGGACCATTTTGCTCCATGGACCCAGGAATTTTGTTGTTGTTTGTTTCTTGTTATTATTCCTGCATTGCCATGCCATGGGGTACCCATGCCAACTCGATAATTGCATTCGGGATTGCTCGGTCGGTAGAGCAGGAGACTCTCGATCTCAGGGTCACAGGTTCGAGTCCCGCCTTGGGCAAAAGATTCCTGCATTGCGGAGGGCTGGGCTGGAGGACCCTCGGGTGACCTCCTTCCAACCCTAACCATCCGATGGTTCTATGAATTCCATCCTTCTGTTACGATTTCAGCCTACTCAACGCGGCTTATGGTGCGCAGCGCTTAAGCCAGCCCGAAGCCGGAAAGGAACAGAAGGAGCCGCGACGCCCTCCCCGCGAGGAGGACCCACCTCTGCCACGCGGATCCACTTCTCCAGCAGCCGCGCCCTCTGCGCCGCCCGCAGCTCCGTGTCGCCCAGGCAGGAGGAGACGACGGCGTTGGCCACGCGGTTGAACTGGGCCACGGTGGCGCGGACGGAGGGGCAGGCGCCCTCGCGGCCCCTCTTGTCACGCTGCGACCACAGCTGGCCCTGGCACTCGTGGGGCACCAGGCGCAGGAAGAGCTCCTGGGGGGCGGGGGGGGCAGGAGAGAAGAAGCTGAAGAAGGAGGGGAGGGAGAGAGGAGAGACCCACCCCCTCAAAAAAAGCTCCCAATCACTGGCAGGCTGGATTAAAAGGAACCCAAAAAACTGTGCCCCTCAGATGCAGGCTGGGTGAATGGCAAGGGATTCTCTGGCCAGCTTCCGTTGACGGAAAGCAAAACCTCCCAAGTCTCTAGTCCTCGTGAGATGGAGGGTGAGCCGTGACAAAGGGCAGAAAGAGGGTTGTGGAGCTCATCCAGAACCCCTGCAGGATCCCCCCCAGGCCCTCTCCCCCTGCCCGCCCCCCCCCCGTCACACTCACGGCATCCTGCGCAGTGAGATGAGCGGCCACGTCTTCCGCCTGGAGCCCCAGGATGTAGTGGGGGTCGGGGGGCCCTTCGTCTGCGATGCCCTTGTCCTCCCAGGGCTCCTCCTGGCCCTTGGGTGCTCCCTCTCGGCCGGCCGCCAGGAGGATCTTCTCGGGGTCCGATCCGCTACCCAGCGCCCAGCGTAGCCAGGCTCCCAGCTGCTCCTTCAGGCCAGCGTCCAAGCCCACAAAGTCCTCCGGGTACCCGTCCAGCCAGGGGCACAGCAGAGACCCCAGGGCCCTGTGAAGAGGGGAAATGGGGGGGGAGGGAGGAGAGTCTGTGACTGATGGGACCCCAGGAAGCCCCCTCCTCCCACTTCTGCACAGCAGCTAAGCAGAGAGGTCCATTATGGCAAGCGGGATTCGAACCCAAGAGCCCTCTCCCTTTCTGTGGTTCCCAGCAACTGGTCATAGAATCATAGAATGGTAGTTGGAAGGGTCCCAATGGCCATCTAGTCC
The DNA here is from genome assembly GCA_900245905.1 of Lacerta viridis. NCBI lineage: Eukaryota > Metazoa > Chordata > Lepidosauria > Squamata > Lacertidae > Lacerta > Lacerta viridis. The sequence goes on from OFHU01000626.1 coordinate 194,650, forward strand.
AACCCCCTTTTCTCCGGGTGTATCGGCCTCCTCTTGGCCTTCCCTCTGAATGAAAAAGCCCCAAACAGATGGCTCAGTCAGTAGCTCTCACGGTCTTGAGTCCCCATGCTGGGTGAAAGATTCCTGCGTTGCAGGATCGGACTCTATTGCTCTCTGACCTTTCCAGTTGCCCTATTCTGCACCTGCCTCAGAGACACCCTACCCCAGACGGCAGGTGCAGCCTCCCAGACCAGGGAGTCTCTGGTGACTCACTCGTGCGAGGGAGCCAAGCCCACGTGCCCCGGCCTCGCCCCCCCCACCCCCCACCCCACGTGCCTCACGCCCACGGCAAGGCCAGACGCAGCCGGCCGGAGGGCATTTCAGGGAGGGTGCCGTCTCCCGCACCCGCTTCCCTCCGAAGGCTAAAAGGAGCAGCCCTGCTTGACCCTCTCCTGACCTAGTGTCCTGTCTCCAAAAGGGGGACAGCCCACAAGGACAACCTGCCAGGCCAGCAGAAAATGTTTATATTCTGCAAGCGGCGGGGGGAATGGCTGGCTATTTTTTGTGTCCGTTTGGTTTATTCCCCTTCAACTGCTTATTTGTGTTTTAATCTTGTATTTTTATCTAGTGAATTGCCCTGAAAGCTTTTGATGGATGATATATAAATCCAAATCCTAATAATAATAATAATAATAATAATAATAATAGAATAGATATAAATCCTTCCTCAAGGTAAACCGATTCCTGGTTTTTTTATTTATTTATTAAAAATATGTATATACTGACCTATCATTAAAAACAGATGTATCGCAGTACAAAGCTGTACAAATATTTTTATGAAGGCGTAAACAAGTGGGATTTACTCCTGAGTAGACATGCGAGAGCCGCTTCATGAAGTGGTGGCCTCTCCTTCCCTGAAGGTTGCAGGGCCACCTCTCCTGGGCTTGACAGGCATCTGTCAGGAATGCTTTGATGGTGTTTCCTGCTTGGCAGGGGGTTGGACTGGATGGCCCTTGGGGTCTCTTCCAACTCTAGGATTCTATGATTCCTGCCTGGCAGAGGGCTGGACTAGAGGACCACAGGGGGTCCCTTCTGCACTTCTATGTTTCTACGTATGGGATTGCACTAATGTAAGGCCGTTAAGGAGCAAGGCTGGAGACGGAGCTCAAACCCAGAACCCAAAGGCTTGCGACGACCACTGTGCCTCTGAGCATGTGCCGAGTTCAGAGACCTCTGAGATTCCTGCACGACAAGGGGTTGGGCTAGATGACCGCCAGGGTCCCTTTCCAATGCTATGATCCAATGACCTTACCCAGTTCTTAATCATAACACAAACACAGGCAGCCATCCTTCTGGTGCAGAGAGGAGAGAGTCCTGGGCAAGCCTAGAGCCCAGAAGCTGTTTAGGAATTACCTCGGGAAATGGATTTAGGCTGTGGAGAGGGATATTGGGGTGTGTGTGTGTTTGTTATTAACTGCTCAGGGGAGCAGGGAAAAGGAAGCAGGCGCCCACTCACCGCTGAAGGTCTGCTGTTTCCAGGGTAGCGTCTGAACTTGAACCCACAACCGCCTGCAGCCTGGTTGGGGGGGGGCGTGGGGTGAGAAAAACCAAGGGACTCCATTAATTAAGCAATCCTTCTACTCTCTCGCCCTGCCAGCGACCCGCCACCTCTCCTGGTGCGGCTCCACAGCCTCAGACAGCTGCCCAGCAGGCAGGAATCCAACAGGTGACGTTCTGTCCTTACCGTGAAAACTCAGCAATGCTAATGATACGCTCTTCATCTGGCCGCACAAGCTGCACCCGCTGGATTTCCGCTTGCTGACCAAACAAACAGAGCTGCCAGCGTTCCCTCTCCGCCCCCCCCCCGGACAATCTCCCCTCCATTGCAAACCTCTCAAGCAGGAGCCCCAGGACCAGGCCGGTCGTGGCAAAGGTCCGGTAAGTGGCCAGGAAGGCTGGGACGTAGCAGGTGTCTCCGAGCGAAGGGGCTTCCAAAAGGTGCCTCACCAGGCGGGGCAGCGATCCAGCCTTCAGCACCCGAGAGCAGCCAGCCGGGGACCCCGACACCCCCAGCGCCGCGGAATCAGCGGCCCCCGGGTGACCCGAGGCACTCGGCGGGTCCTCGCCCTGCGGGAGTGGGGGCAAGAAAGAGAAAGGGGTGGGCTCCAATGACAAGGAAGGAGGCCTGGTTTGTAAGCAGAGGTTGGTCTGTTGTGGATTTCTTAGCAGCGGTTCCCTGCACGGCCGCGGGTTGAGCTGGATGACCTCTGGGGGACCCCTCCCAATTTTTCAATTTTATGTAAACGGAGGCAGACTCCTCCTCTCCCTAATCTGGCCTGCGGAGGGCGGGGCACATCATTCCCTCGCTTGGCTTGCACACCACCGGGGGCTCTAACGGTTGCACAGCCGGCAGAAATTCAACAGGTGACATTTCGCCCATGCCACGAAATGTGGCATGGGGCACGACTTACCCCAGAGACCAGGCTGGTTTTGTTGGCGCCCCCTAGCAGCCGAGAGCTGACGGTGTAGATGGCGCCCTCCTCCTTCTCCTCCCACAAGGTCACTGGGGGCTGCAGTGGGGGGGGGAGAGAAAAAAAGACATTTTAGCCCATGTGCAATTCCTCCCCACCCCAAAGTTGCCTCCAGACCGCTCCATCATTTATGTCTATTTATCTGTGGATCTGTTGCATTTCCGTCCCTCAACCCTGAGAGGTAGGCCAGGCTGGGAGAAGGCAGGGACTGCCCCCCCCCCGAGGTCACCACCCTGCGATGATTTGAACCCAAGTCCTCAAACCACTGCGCCACCTTGGCTTCAGACACCCCCCCCCCCAATAAAACCCTCCAAGCCTCACCTTCACAGGCAGGCAGTACCAACGGGTGCGGGTGAGGATCCCCCCCTCTGCGGAGCCCCCTCCCGGCTCCAGGCAGCCCCCCAGGCGGAGGAAGACCTTCATTGGGGTGGCAGATCACCCCCACTCCTTGCAGGTGCACCCCTCCTGGAGAAAGTGGAGGGGGGGGTCCTCTTTGCTGCAGAAGATGGGCAGCAGCCGAGAGGGTTGGGATGGGGGGGCCCAGGCTGAAATCCTGGCCCCCCACCCAGGCCTCGCGTGTGTTTCTCTCCTTTCGGTGTCGATTCCTCTCCTTCCGCTTCGCAGGATTGGGCCCGGCCCCTTCCCCGCCCTGCAGAGGACTTCCCCAAAAACAGGCCAAACCAGATTCCACTTCTCTCTCTCTGTCTCTCTCTCAGCCAACCCACCCAACAACAACAGGCCCACTATAGGCAGCAGGCAGGCCGGAGTCCAACAGGTGCAGCTGCCAGCCGGGAAGGCGTGCCCAGCCCCCGGATCAAAGGTGTTCGCCTCCAGACAGAGACAGGAGCTTTGTCACCCCGGCAACGGAGCCACACAGTGGGTCAATAGACAGCGGCAACAGGCAGACACGCAAACACACACGCAAACACACGCAAACACCCTGCCCTGTCGTGGGTCTGCCAGGCAATGCAAAAACGCACTGACTGCGCCAACCCTGCAGTGCAGGCAGGCAGAGGAGGAGGAGGAGAAGGAGGAGGAGGAAGAGCAGCGCCAGTCACGCCCCCCCCGCAGCGGACAAGCCCCTGGGATGCAGCCACACAATGAGGGACACGTGTCTGCAAAGGGGGGGGGTCACCTCTGGAAGTAGCCGCTGGGGGGTTGGACTAGATGACCCTGGGCAACGCTGGGACTCGCCAGAGGGTTTTTTCAAACAGGGGTTGGAGGCCTGTTTGTAAGGGGCCGTGGTTCCTGCATGGCTAGGGCTGGACTGGATGACCCTGCCTGGGGGGGTCCCTTCTGTGGCTCGTGGGCACGGGCGAGGGAACTCTTGAACCCAGC